>VWZZ01003014.1:71691-205485 GCA_013399095.1 Psophia crepitans
TCTCCCAGCTCCTTGTGCCCTGGCAGGGCGTGAGAAGCTGAAAAGTCCTTGACTTAGTGTAGGCACTACAACTGCCCAGCAACAACTGAAAACGTGTGTTGTCAACACTGTTCTCGTACTAAGTCCGAAACACAGCTGTATTAGCTACTAGAAAGAAAATTATCTCAACCGAAACCAGGACACCCTGTATGTTAGCGAGTGTTTTGATTGTTTAGAGCTTAACAATGGTGACAATAGGGTTGAGTGTTTATAGGTAAGAATCAGGGGGAAGGCCAATAAGGCAGATATCACAGTTGGAGTCTGTTATAGACTATCCAACCAAGGTGAAGAGGCAAATGAAATATTCTATAGGCAACTGCGAGACATCTTACAGTGACTAGCCCTTGTTCTTGTGGGGGGCTTGAACTTACCAGATGTCTGCTGGAAATGCAATACAGCAAAAAGGAAATATTCCTGGAGATTCCTGGACTGTGTGGAAGAGAACTTTGTGATACAGCTGGTAAGGGAAGGGACCCCACTGGACCTGTGGTTTGTGAACAGAGAAGGACTTGTGTGTGATGTGACAGATGGAGGTTCTTTTGGGCATAGCAATCACAAAATAATAGAGTTTTCAGTTCTTGGAGAAGTAAGGAGGGGGTTCAGCAAGACTGCTACCTTGAACTTCCAGAGGTCGGACTTTGGCCTGTTTAGGAGTCTGGTTGACAGAGTCCCTTGGGAGGCAGTCCTGAAAGGAGTCAAAGAAGGCTGGACATTCTTCAGGAAGGAACTCTTAAATGTGTAATGTGGTGCTTAGCGACATGGTTTAGAGGTGGATTTGTCAGTGCTATATTAATAGTTGGACTTGATGATCTTAAAGGTCTTTTCCAAGCTGAACGATTCTGTGATTCTGTTTCTGAAGCTGTGGTGTTTGCCATTCCTGTTTCTGAAACTGTAGTGCTCACCTCGATTTCCTCTAAGCTCGTAGTTGTAACCGTCTTTACTTTTTCAGTTTCTACTCATTTAACTTCTTCAGTTTTCTGTTTACCTGAAATGCTCTATCTGAGTTCACCATCTTTAGGTAGTTACCACAGCAAACGTCTTGTCCTACTGTAGACTTGCATTCAAGCTGTTACTCTGCAATGAGAGTGAACACAATTTTACCACTAAATAAATCTTACCTACTTTTTTCTTCAGGATTTCCTTACACACACGTTGGAAAATTATCCTTTAGATGTTGGTATTTTGCCTTCTCAGTTTCACATGACTATTGTCTTCTTCCCAATTTCCCAGACTTCTCATGTTCTCTTTTTCCTTCAAATGCTTTTTAACGTTTTTGTCAAAGTTTTCTTGTGCTATTGCTGACACTGATTTTGTTTGCATGCCTTAAGTATTGGAGATAAAGTATGATGTTATGAAGTCCTCAGGAGAAAAATTTTGTTTTTCAGAGCATTTTGAAATTCCATGGACATTTAAAATGTAGAAAAAAAAAAAATGGAGGCAGAACTTTATTAAACTTTTTGTAAAATCACAAGACAAAATTATTTGCTGTGATATGCACGGAAAATCTCCACCTATGTACTCTGTCCTCTGAATCCATGGAACACCTGTGAATATCTCAGTAATGGCAATAAAATCTTATATTCATAAAAGGAAGTTAGAGTATCAAAAATTATATTTGCTTGGAATTGTGAGAAAATTTTATCTTATATTTAAAAAATGCTGCAGAATTTGGAAGTCAATATTTCCTGCTGTGTACGGGAGCAGGTAGTGAACCGCGCGATTTGAGATACAACTTCTCAGTAGCGCATCTAATATGTGAACTAGTGCATCTTATTTTCTGACCACTATCATTTCATCCGTTATATATTTTGTAGTAAATTTTGGGCAAGAATCAACAGTTGTTAGTTACATATATATATATATGTATATATACTATGTTTTGGTACAATATGGCCCTGATATGACTTAGGGTTTTATGATTGTTATTGATAGTAACAGTAAATGGTAGTACTTTCATCAATATTTACAGGAAATTGAAACACACTGAGTGAATTCAACCTGGTCATTTTAACTTGCTTTTGTCCCATATCATCTAATAACTGATGCTCATTTCAGAGTGGTATTCTACCCACTCAGTATTGCTGTGAAAGTACATCTGAGCCACTTATGCTCACTCACACTTCTACTTCCATACAGCAAATAGACTGACAAAAATAGATGTGTAGAACATGGGGTTTCTTCTGCTTTGTTTTGTCTCTGTTAGTTGCATGGAGTCTGTGAAGTGCAAAATCAACATAATTGTAACTATATTTTGACTAAAGGACTACATTTTTCTGTTAGGAATAGTCACACCACTCTGCTGAAGCTGAGCATGTCAGCACAGGCTAGAAAAGAATAGATTTCTTTCTAGCTGCTTCAAACACGGGAGGTATGGCCCGGTGGGACAGAGCTGTGTGCAGTAGGATTCCTTAGAAGACAATGACCTGAATTCTGAAGTTCAGAAAGGAAAAGAAAACAAGGCAGAGAACATGTAGGTGAACCATTTTTTTTTAAAGAAAAATCTAGGTAATGTGTGTATTTCTAATAGTTATTCATGTTTTCGGTGTATTTAGTTACTTTCCTAATAGCTTAAGGTTTATGTGATTTGCTGCCTCATATTCCAGAACAGCTAAAAAAAGCAGATAAATAAATTAGATGGTACTTTGACTATAGACTGTTGCAAGGTATGGAAACGGGTAAGTGGGAGTATAAGGCTGAGGTCTCAACTCATTTTAGAAACAAACAAAATTTGAGGTCATCACTGTTAAAGTACCATAAAATGTGCATATATTGTGTTAGAGGGACAAGAGACTTGGACCTACAATTAGACAAGAATCCAAATGGTTAAGATTCAAATATAGTTAATGAATGTCAGACCAGAGGACTCTGTCAGAGTCCCAGCACTTTGCTGTCATCACACCTGGTGAGGAAAGTACTGGAATACAACAAACATAATACCCCACTACGGTATTTCAGAAAATCTGCAGTTTAGCACTGTTTTGCACTTAGGTAAGCCATGTTCACATGTTTCAAATATTAAACTGCATTGTTTCATTGCATGAAAATGTTACATCTGTGTGCTTTTTCTGCTAGTAGAGGTTGGTTTTCAAAATCTCTGAAAAAAATCATACTAACTCAAGTTCAAATCAAATTGAAAATAACAGAAACATTCTTTTCAATGGAAAAGGAAATGACATAGAGCTGAAAAATTCGTGATGTGAAAATGTCTTCAAGACTGTTAATCACTATGAAGCCATGATAAGCATCCATTACCTTTGCCATACCATTCCACAAAACCTTTACAATATTTCTTAAAAGGCCTTTAAAGTTAATTTTCAGAGTCTTGGTTGTACAGAGAGCAGTAGCAAAACAGAAATAACACAGAACTAATAGTAAACGAAATTATGTGTGACTCGGGGGACTGGGTGGTTTCTATAACATGGTCTCAAAGATGACTAAAGAATTGCTTTATTTGGCCTTTTTAACTCTTCTTGTGACACCAGCACACAGGAATTTGAGTTCTTTGATATATTGTTTGATTAGATTTTGAAAATTATTACTGTAGGGCTAACCTGAACTGTAAGTATTGAAGAAATAATATTACTTAAATTAGATTTGATATTTTTCTGTATTAATGTTTGTTAATAAGTAATTCTTTACTGTAGTGGCTGTAAACATTTAAATCACTGAAATTGATAACGCTCTTGAATCTGCTGTCCGGAAAGGAAGTAGGATTTCGTTTAATTACCTGCAAGATGGGTCCCAGGTGCTTACTCTGCATTTGCTCTGCATGCAGATCCGGCTTTGACATCATTGGGATTCCAGAGAGAGCAGGAGTGCAGAGGAGATCCTCATGGCAGATAAGAAAGTGAATGCAGTCTGAGAATTTTTCCTTCAAAAAGGGTAGTCTGCTTCCAAGGGAAAAAAAAAAAAAAGCCTATTAAATTTTCCTGCAGTGATTGAGACAGTGAATGTAAGAGGAGGAAGAAATTATGCTTTCTTCTTTTTCTATTTTCTCTCTCCTTGAAACAACATAATGAGTTAATGCCACCTGGATTCTGATTTGAGACTGAGTTATGTGCATGTCTGCTCAAACGGTCTTTTATCCAGTGCTTACAGTTCATGGCAGTAGCTCTACTGCCATAATACACACCTTTTTAGCTGCGTATCCGTGCACTAACAGATGTATTGGTAGTGCACATTAGCTAGATCTGTAGAGTTAAATATGAAACTAAGGAAATGATTATATTCCTTCCTACACATTGAATATTAACTAGGGACTTGGAAGCTGAGGAATCTTATCGAAATTTTACACTTTGAAACAAATACTTTTTTCATGTTCTGTAAAATATTCTAGTGAATAACTGTCTTTGAAGAAAATTTGCTGAATTGTAATCAAAATAATTTGCATCAGACACCTGAGATTTAATAGTCAAGCTTATCTAGTTTAAGAACAAAAATGAATTGTGTAGCTAATATAAATAACCTGATTTTTAAATTAAATATTCAAAATAAGCTACCCCAGAGCTGTTAAATATCTAATCAATTATCAGTATATTTTTGAGGAATAAATCTGTAATTCAAATAACTCAATAACTGAAGAATAATGTGTTCTGTTTGCAGATAATTTATGAACAGAAAAAAAGAGATTAAATAAATCAAATATTATTTTTGAATTACCTGCTCACCTTTATTAAACATTTATTATAATATGAATTAAAGAGTTGAATTGAGTTTCTTGAATTGTCTTGGGAAGATTGTCTTTGTTATGACATATTAGTATTAAATGGTAGGCTTGGTACTTTTAAATTATTCTGTAAATATAAGCCCATAAAAGATATTAGTCATATTTTAAAACTACTTGATAGATACTTACCAGGAAAGCATGAAGTAAAATGGAAAAAAGTAAAAAGACTGTAGCTGGCAGCATGTTAGAGAATTAACACTTTCTGTGGAATAGGATGCAACATTTGGATTAAGGTTTTAAGTACATAGTACTAATTCGACGTGCTTTTTATTATTTCATCAGATTTCTGAAATTCTCATTGAAAACTGAACTGAGATTCTGTAATAGCTCTTCTTCCACTACAATTTCATCATTTCTTTAGATACCTGAAAATGCAAAGCTAACTTAATGAGACAGTTAAACTATACAAAATTGAGTTTATTATTTTGCAGTCATTTTCGCCATCAGTATTTTTCCCCCGGCTTTCCCTCTGCATGAATACAGATTTCTAAAATATGACTAAAATTTCCTGCATAAAATCTTAAAGAAGAAAATAATCAGTTCAAATTAATTTTTTTAGTGCATCCCATCTCTCCAAATCCAGAGTCTATGTTAGCATATGTTTAGACAAGTTCTGTTAAAAGATTTGTGAATTAGGATAATTTTCTTCATTTCCTGTTGATGAATTTCCTGTATGTTGTCTGTATTCCTGTGTTTTCCTATGATCATGCTTTGTATTTTACACACCCTAATATCTTATAATATTTCTGGTTTTTGTTATAACTCATCTCAGCACATGGTCTCAGCATTCGTTTGCTTGCATTCATCTGCGACATTTAGTCCTCTCTAGTTCACCAGCAGATTGAGAACAATCTCAAATTGAGAAAGCACTCCATTTTACAAGCTGTGCTTTATATTCTTTGAAAAAGAAGTACTTCTTGTCAGTGTCCTCTCGCATTTCTTAGTCTAAGCGAGACTCTTAACTGGTTTAAGTCAGTGAATATGTGCCATTTGGTTTACATCAAGCAAATTGTGAAATCACGTTTAGGAGCCAAAATACAGTATATCCTAACTAGTAATTTGCAATAAACTTGACCAGTACAGCAAGAAAACTGTTACAAGTATTATTACTGCTTTAGTGGGAATGAAAATACATGATTGATCATTTTATAAGTGACTCGGGAGACTGGAAGAGAAAGGTGTTTTTAAAGAAAAAAATTATCTGGAGAAGGAATACAGATATTCACATTAAAAAATCCTAAGGCAGAATTATATATTGGCATTTCTTAACAGTAACATGTTGCTGCTTTAAGACTCATTAGAACAAAATCTTCTTGATGTTAAATTTCTCTTACAGAAGTGCCAGAAATACTTTATTCTTAGACACCCTATGACTATTTAATCACAATTTCTATGAGAAAAGACTATTGTATATCATGATTCTAGCAATTAGGAAGTTTAAATGTATCGTTATATTAAACAGACGCTTTGCACACTTTCCAACCTGTAGTCATCTTGAGAGAAATGTCATAATTAATTGCTCTGTTGACTGTTTTGAGGGGAAAAAAAGGAGAATCTGAGTGCTGATGAAACTGTAAATAGTCAAACTTTTCTCAGGAAGAAGAGAAGACTAAGGCATTTCTTGTGTAAACTGCTAAATATATCTCGATAGGCTAGTCTAACGAAGATCTTGAATAGCTAAGCATCTTGACAAAATGATAAATAGTCCCTTTTATCAAGGGGAAAATGTTGTAAATAAGTTTTTCTAATGCTTTTATTTTATGAGATTAGATTAATTTTTCATTGCTTTCTTTTACCATATTACCTTTAACTAGGACACTAAGTATTCCTTGCAGTTTATATAGTGTGCATTTCTTTTGAGAGTAAATGCCTTTCCACAGTAAAACGTGATCCCTTTGTACATTTTTTCCCACCTTATGCCATTGATATCCAGAGTAATTCGGCTAAAGCCAATGGACTTGCTTAAGATTTACACTGGTGTAAACGGGCATGGCTTCAGGCTCTCAGTGCTCTTAGTCAGCCTGGTGTTCCCCCTTCCCTCTTAAATACTACCCATGCATTTGTTAAACAGTTATTAGTTCATAAAGTGTTTCGGGGGAAAAAAAAAAAGGAAATAATGTCCTTCTAATTTACTACTTTCACATGATACATTTGCCACTGCAGGCCACCAAGACAGTGAGCTGAAGAATTTCACTCTGCCTGTGTGAACTAAGTAATTATTATCTTCAGGCTTGACTTGCTGTCTCATAATTTTGGTTGTGCCTGGTGTCATTTTCTCATAAGACTATCTACATATAAACAGAGGGATGTGTGATGGAGGACCATGAGATTTGAATATGAATTATCTCTTTGTTGTGTATTGTATCTTATGCATAAATTCATGGCTTTACCGTTTGCAAGTTATCAGAAGATAAAAACATTTCATGGCTGAAAATTGTTCTCGTTATTCCATTCCTTAAATTATTTTTCTCCATTGTGGTTTTTAATTCACTATGTTTTGTTTTTAATTTATTTCTAAATAGGCTTTTCATTGAATACATTATGTCAGGATTTAATAAAGGATGGCCCTTTCCTGGTATTAAGTTACCGTGCATATGGGTAGTGTCCGCCCTATTATAAGCTAGGAATGCTTTTTCCAATGAACACATGATGTTTTAACTCTGGGACTCTACTGACGCTTTTGGGAGCTTTTTGAAACCATACCTCTGTGACACTCCTTGTCTGGATTCCCAGCATCCTGAGCTACCTCAGAATCAAAACTGTTACAAGTAGGGTCAGTCTGTGGGATTCATTGCCCCAAACAAGACAGTGAGCATTTGCTCACCGCACAGGTTTTGTCTATTTGCTGCAACGTGGCTAAGTAGGCAAACTCATAGAACTGCCATGTACAATAAATATTAGGTCTGACCTCTTGGCTAAGATCAAGTGTGAAATCACTTTAATATCTGATACATTACCTCCCACGGGACTCTGCCCTACCCTTGCAAGGAAATGGACTCAGTAATCTGACAGCTCGTTTCCTTTGCTAGCTACTGCTGGGCAGAGGTGTACTAGGAGCAGCTGTAGAGGGAAGCTGGAAATGGACACTAAGTGCTCTCTACTTTACTGGGAAATCTTCTCCTTCTGGCTTAATAGAGGGCACGTGTTCTGCTACGGAAAGAAATGCACTTTTTGGGTCTCTCAAGCAGAGTAGCATGTTGACAGAATTAACAGCAGGTTCACTGCTGAAGAATTTATGTCTTCAGTTCTGTGACATAGATCAAGTTCTTTGTAAAAAGATGTAGAAACGTCAGGCAGAGGCTGCAGACTGTGTGGACTGGACTTTTTGTACCCGTGCCCCACTTGCAACAGCAGGGCTATTCCATCAAGCTCCATCAAGACAGTGCAGACAACGGGGAAGAGAGACAAGAAGAATCTCTCACTGCCTACTTTCGTCTGAGGGCAGTAACAGTTGAGATAAGTAATAGATGTAAACATACTTTTTTCCCATTTAAAACCCCAAAAGTCTAAAAAGATGGAAAGTGGTAATTTTTAACCCCCTGGATGGTTCAAAAAAAGAGATGGAACAGGTATACTGAGCATACTCCCACCCTTTTATGTGCATCTATTTTGCTCCCATTCTGAAGATTTTCTAGAGCTGGTCAGTGGGAGTCGTACATAAGCCCCTGCAGCTCTCGTGCACCTAACAGGGAGCGATTCAGAAGCAGACTGTGCAGGAAGACACAGAAAGCTAGCAAAAAGGGTAAGCTGAAGAGGAAAACAGGAGTTTGGGTACATTCCTTCGTTTGGCAATGTATCTCATTCAGGACTGTGTACTAGTTTTTGTCCATTAGGACTCAAAGAATGCAATTTCACCATGTAATAATTCGGTTATGGTTCATGCCAGCATCCTTCCTTCATCACCACGCTGCTGTATCATAGAATTATAGAGCCATAGAATATCCCGAGTTGGAAGGGACCCATAAGGATCATCGAGTCCGACTCCTGGCTCCACACAGGACCAGTGAAGTTGGAGCATATGACTGAGAGCATTGTCCAGACGCTTCTTGAACTCAGCCAAGCTCGGTGCTGTGACCACCTCCCTGGGAGTCCGTTCCAGTGACTGACCACCCTCTCGCTGAAGAACCTTTTCCTGATATGTTTGTTCTTTCCCAGGTGCAATTTTGTCACAGTTCAATTAGTTCCTTCCAAGACAGAGTTAAGATGCAGTTCAAGCCAGAAACATTTTACTGTAGGTCATTTGACTCCATCTGCCATATGTAGGCCTTCGATATTATCAGAGCAAGCCTCATAAGCAAATACTCCTTCACAGCCTTGCTCTGAGCCCACAATATGCATCTTCCACATTCATTCCGTAACACCACCATTCTGACCAAAGGAGGCACAGACCTCATAATAGCTGAGGAGTTTTGAGACGGAAAAAGATGTACGCTGATGAAATAATCCTGTCTTAGGGTCAGAGGAATGTCACATGGGACAAAGTTCTGCCCAGTGTCAATGCAGCTGGCTATAAGCATTGCGAATATAAGCTGCTCTGCATTACTTTGCACTCCATGGGGCAAATGCAGTGGAGGTGAGGACGGATTTTTTTCCCTCCTGAGAATAAGTGCCAATTGGACTATTTTTAAGCATGTCTGCTGGAGGAAGAAAATAAGGTTCTTCCCACTAAGCATCGTTAACTGTAGGGTCACCCAGTTACAGTGAGTACCTCCACATTGGTACAATGGGTACCTCCACCAGTCATTTCATACGGTGGTGGCAAGGGTTTCATGTGGGAAGTGAGAGGTAGAAAAAGGTTGTAATATGGGATTCCCATGTTCCTGATGAGTGGTCTTTCATGTAACACCTTAGACAGTACCCATATACTCAAATGAACGAAGGTTTTTGGTTACTGTCTTCTGTAGCACTGGTAGCTACTCATATACATTCAGTTCTGCTTAAAATAGGCCTAAAGTTTCGGCCTTTGATTCATGGTGGAGCTTAGATAGGTGCCTGCCAGGATTGCAGCGGTTCTTTTCCTGATACTTTGGGAGCATAAGCTCAGCTATTTCTTGGTACCAGTGAATTTAGGTCCAAAGCATAGATGCTCAATGAATTTAAAGACATTTCTTTCCACAGCAACTGTTGTGTCAGTTTGGAAATTGTGTGTGGAGCAGAAAGTTGTATTTTGGCACCTGAATAGCAACAAATCCCACTGCAAATGTAGCCTCTGTGTATCAGGCCTTAAATCTGTGCACATCTTTGAGATCAGCATGAGGGGACGTATGAATACAACCATGTAGTTTTCCCATTTCTTTTGGAACTTAAACCCATGGGAAAAAAAAAAGAGTAGATTTTATCTATCTGTCTATTTATTTATTTACAAGAATTTGCAAGAAGTATGGGTATCAGGGAAATGAAGGAAATGCTTTTCTTATCTCCTTACTAGCACCTAACCTCAAGCAGAAGTCCATAGGGAGCAATGGGTACTGCCATGCCATTGCACCTCCTGCCTCCTGTTGCACTACAGGCTGCGAGCAGTCCTGGGAACCAAAGACCCCTGTTCCCAGCCTCTGAGGAGGAGCATTGCTGTACCCCTCAGCAATGTGCCTGAGATAGTGTGCCAGCTACTTGTTGGAGCTGTATCGTTCTTCCCCAGGACACTCTTTACTGAGAACTCTCCCAAGGCTGACGTGAACCTGCAGAGCCCAGGGTGGGTTGGTGACTAACAGACCTCGGCTGACGCTTAGCAGTTAGCATCTTTAACCCAGTGCCAAGTGAGAGAAAAAATGGACAACGTCTGCCCAATTGATATTTTATTTAAATTGGGCCGTGGTGTGAAATTATGCTTGTGGACAGCCAATCATTACATAACATCTTATGTCGTGGTTTTGTAAATTATTCCAAATGAAAACTCCAGCAGCCAATTAGCTTGCTGGATGTCTGCATGTTATTTACCGTTAAAATAACATCAATATAAGTGAATGCAGTCAGAAACCTTTTTATACCAAAAAAGACAGCATACTTTTTATAAACTTCAGCCCTTGTTGATATGCTTTTCCTTGGCATCTGTGTAGTAGCTGGAGACCATGATCCTGTGACTTTTTCCACTGGCACTCTTTCATAAACAAGACTTATACCAGCTAATGTTTTTCTTTAATAATTTGTGGTCAGGCACCGTGCCTGTCACATCTGTGATCCAACTGCACATGGAAGCAATTAAATGTGATCCTCTCCATTTTCAGAATGTGTGCAACTATACCTGTGTCTCCAACAGTTACAGTGCTGGGTTCAGGGTTTTATTGTTAATTACTGAATGAACAGTCTGGTATGTATTTCCTCTTAGAGTGGGAAAAGCCTCAGATCTGGAGATTGTGGGAGTGGCATGAATGGAGAATGGTGACTCCCAGATTATCTTTTTCTAGTTCCTCTTTCAGACTTATCAACTTTCTATTTTGTTTGACAAACCCACTTTTCAAGCAAAGCTGAGCTCCATTCCTTAACATAGACTCTTGATTATATAGCCTGTACTTTTTGCTTTTCTGCCTTCTAGCTAGCATAAGGCAGAAGTTTGCACAAAGCTGTGGTATAACAGAGGCAGAGAGAAGAGGTCTACCATGTTACAGCAAGGCCTTCAGCTCAAAGAGGCTGACTTCCCCATCTTCTCCATGGGATTGCCTAGGGTGTAGAAGAAGCTCTCTATCAAGTTCACAGAAAACAAACCTCACAAACCAGTGGAAAAACTGGAGGACAGTAGCTGCTCTGGTTACAGAGTATAACAGGTGAGAAGCCTTGCATGTAATTTGCTGGGTCTTTTCAAATTATTGGCTGAAACTGATTTCACATTTAGAACACATTGACATTTTTAGAGGAAAACACAAGCTTGTGGGGGGGGTGGTTTGTTTTTTTTCCAAAAAGCCAAAAGGGAAAGAAAAATATCAGTATTTTTTTAAACTAATGTTGGAAAAAAAGAGACACTGGTAAAAAGTATTCCATGACATGTCAATTTCCATATCATATTCAGTCCTTGAAAAGGTACTCTCATTTTCTAAAACACATTGTGAAAACTTTCCTGGCAAAATAATGCCAATCAGATCACAAAGACACATTCATATTGCAGATTAAAAACTAATGGTGAAAAATTAAACTTCCCTGAAGGCTCAAAGAGTTTATCACCAATTCAAATATAACTTCTTCACCTAAAATAAGTTGGTTTTTTTTCTTGCAAAACCTGAGACTGACTTCTGAAATTAACTGGAAACAACAGAAGTATTACTGAAAAGCTATTTTCTTTCCTATGTAACGGGTACTACTTTTGAAGCAATTTCTCTTTGGAAGAAGAAATATTTTACTGAATTGTGTGTATTCCAAGGCATGCACACTCATTGCAGGTACTGATTTGACCGCTGGAGTCAGGCAAAGGTTCTGTCAAAATAATTTTTAACTTCCTTCTCATACCATCCAATCCTATTAGATTTAGCGTAGTCTTGAAAAAAATGCACCACCACCTGATTTCCTGTGACAGAAGTCAGAAATGTGATAGCACACAATGACATAGGCAAATGATAACTTTGTAGTGTTTTCTGCAGGGGAGAAAACCCAGGAAAATGCGTGCGTTTTGTTCAAAAGTGATGTTCCATATTTTTTCCTTTGTGTTTACACTAAAATTCCATAAAAAATATTCACAAAAATATGTTAATGCTGCCTATTTAGTTTGCACTCAGTTTATAAGAGCCATTTTCTTGACTAAACTCCAATTGCTAAACAACTAACCTCTAAAAAGTCTTTGTTCAGTTTAATCCATGCTATATGTCCTGGATGAGCCTGCTTTTTACTAGCCATAAAAATAAACAGAGAATACAAGGAAATAATAATAATTATAAAAAAACCATAGGCTAGAGCCAATGATAATACAGTAATAAAAATACAGTATGTGAAGGATTCTTACATTACAGCTCTCATTGTGATCTTTTATTTTATTAAACACATTTTGAAGAGAGAATAACTCATCAGTAGCATAACATTTTCTGTTTACATTTTCCAATGTTAGGAGAAGTGCAAGACTCAGACTTGTCCCACTTTTCTGCAATAGCAGTGATTGTGCTTAATGCGAAGATTAGGTTTTGGAAGGTAGTGGCCTAAACTGGTGTTACAGCTTACAATCAAGTTACAGCAAACTAACAAAATGGCACAAAACTGGGAAAGACTTGCATAGATATTTTTGGAAGTTTTTTTTTTCCAGAGAAATCTGCACCAGGTCCTAGGTGAAAATATTATGAACCCATAATTCATAACCTACAAATTGGCTGCAAAAATATGACCAAACAATAAAGTGCAGGTTATGAGCAGCAGTTCTTTGGAAAATGTATAATAATAAAAAAATCAAAATGCACAATTATGTTACTAAGTAATTTTCACTTTTTCTCTGAAGTTATTACCAGCATGCAGGCTATGTCAGGATGTGGCTCCCATTCACAGCACCCACTGTCTGATAATATTACAACTATTTTCAACTCTCAGCTAATTGGGAACACCAAATCTGCTTTGCTAGAATTTAGTCATGCTTCATTTGAAAGTTAAAAGCAGCTCCTGGAAGGAGGCAGGTTCTTTATTCAAAACCCCTTTTATAAGCAGTGTGGTTAGAGCTGGAATATGTAAATGCTTGTTTCTAAGCCTTGCTCTAGGCCTTGCCATGTTTTTATTTTAAGGGAGAGAAATATCGTGCAGTACTTTAGCAAGAATTAGACTTTTTTGTTACCCAAACAGCATGTTGACTTCGGGCAACATTAAAAAAATACATTGTCATTATCATGTGGCAAGTTTTCATCAGCAGAATATATGGAGACAAGATTATTGAAATACTTCATGTTTGTTTCCAGAAATAGGATCCTTTGGCATGACACTGAGAGTTTTAAAAGTAGCTTGCCCAGAAAACCCATATTCTTCCCAGTAAACCGGCATAGTCACGGCATAGACACATGCTCTTTTGAAGACTATTCTAGTAGAAATAAGTATATGTTACCGTAGAAGGCTTCTCAGTTTTGTGATAGAAAGAAATACTGAAACATTCCCTGTCTTTCTCTGGTTTAGCCAAAATAAATAAAATAAAATATAAAAATAAAAACAGCAAATTATGACAGGACCTTCTTGTCTCAGCATTTCAAACAGCTCAAATATGTATGCTTAAAGGTGAGAAGCTGCAGAACACTAGGTTTGGTTTCTACAGGGTTAGTAGTGAGTCAGTGGCTACAAATTCTTTGCCAGTGTAAGCTGAGAGTCTCAGCTGAGCTGGGACATGGATATCTGGAGTCCTGGACACGTCTGCATGGTGCCACTGTAGCTGGTAAAAAGATGTCTCATAATCCCTAAAGATTCTTAAATGTTTATTCATCTTCAAATAGAATTTAAAAATATGTGCAGATTTTTCTGATTCCTTAAGCCATTCTTTGCAGAAGCTCCTGTACAAATAATCGACAGCAAAGGGAGTGGGAAGGACAGAGAACAGCAAAAGGCAGGTAATATTATCACAAAATAAATATATAACTTTTCTGCTCCTTTCCTTCTTCATGATAATTTTTTTCACTAACAATAAGCCAGCAGTTTTTAACTCCCTTTTCAACGAGTGGTCTTCTGACAAAGAACTGAAAATTCCTGACATATTCCAAGTGTAATTAATGCTGAACTTATCTCCATTCTTTCAGCATGCTCCGCAGCATTCGCGCAGTTGATAGCAGTCAGTAGCTAAGGCAATCAGTGTGTTTTATTCTGTCTCCTGGTTAGGTACCTGTGGGTGTCAGTAATCTCAGTGGGTGTAAGTATCAACTTCTTCTCTTGGTGCACAGGAACATCAAGAGGTACAGACACAAGAATAAAAATACAAGGTACAGAAATCTCTACCATAGGATATAACCAAACCTGTGATGTTTTTAATTCTGCAATAAACCTGACAGACACATGGAGTCTTTTGTGATGACCGCCTCATGTAAGAGATAGACACGAGATAAGAAGTAGCATCCACTGTTCATATAAAAGGAATCTTACCTTTTGCTATGTGCAATACTGATTGCCTTCCACAGGGGAAGGAGAAGCTGGAAAGACACGCTTACCCCCACCAGAAACTGATGACGATAGTCATACAACACCTCATAGGATACTTCGCCCTGAACAAGTGAAAACAACAAAATAAAAAATATCCTGTGATTATGTAAGAATTTTCTGTCATTAAAAAAGACTCTCCATGAAGGGAATATATGTGGAGTTGTAGTAAATTAAATTAATAAATGGTCTGCGAATTGTCCAGGGCTAGTGCATGAGGAAAGCTTTATTTAAATAGCACAGTCAGTAGAAAAAGTGAATTTTATTTCATAAAATGCTCTTCTAAAACTCTTCAGCACTGACTAAAAAACATATTGTTACTGCAGCAGTGTTGCAGTCAACGCACCTGTGAACTTTATTTTCCTTAGGCTTTTATGCTGTGTAGTTTCTAACAGCTATTGATTGCAATCTTCCACCTCTTTTGACAATGACACCGTAAAGTGCCATGGAGTATAAACATTTCTAAAGGAGCAATGTAATTGTTAGAGGCAGTAATATATTGTACAGCTTTTGTTTAACCTTGTAAAACTCTTTAAAGAGTCACAAATTATTCGGTAAGTGCTGAAAAGTATGATGTATGTTCACCTTAATCCTTTAAACTCCAACTCCTAGTCCTGCACTTCAGCGCCACACATATTACATTATGCATCAGGGTAGATAACGACTAACTTAAGTAGTTTCAGCAAGAAATACACTTTTGTGGATCTCATTAAGGGATTCACAGTTTCTTCCATGAGATCGTCACCTCCTGCTGAAAGAGGGACTGAGAATCCCTGGCTTCTAACCAATGCTTGCAAAAGCCTAAAGTTTTGCAATAATCTGCTAGATATTATTCAGATTCTCAGTCAGCTCCAGGAGAACTAGGACTTAAATTGCTGATTAATACCATTGAAAAGGTTATTGAAAAAGTTACATTTTCCCGTATTGAAATTACACAACTAAAACAAAAGGAAGAAATATTTTTAAAGTTTTATTTAAAAGTTTATATTTCAAATGCTTATCTTTTTTCTTTTTTGCATGCTTTTGAAAGTTAAAATGTTGTCCGTTGTTCTCGGTTAGAGGACTGAGGACTTCTGCTCCTGAAAACCATGCCCGTTTCCAAATCTTGTTTGAGATACAGTAATAGAGTCACAATAATATTCTGTTTGTTTTCTTACATCAAAGAGATTAAAATAATGTCACTGCATAGAGGAAAATCCAATAATCATTTACAGAAGGGACAAAAAGGTGGCTCTGCTGCCTCCTGATGAGGGTTCTCATGTGGAAGGTCTGAGGTCTGCATACCTCTCTCTTTGCAGGGAGCCATTCTGTAGTCCAGGAACTGTCCAAGAAAATGTAATTTAACCACTAAATTTTTATAACTTACTTTTAATTTGTGATGTTATCAGTGCTAGTGATTTTTTTAATCCAGATCTGGAGTTAGTTTTTGCAAAGCAAAATAATAAAAAATTCACCCCTCTGATAGCATTGGCTGTAATTATATCCTTAATACGTTCAAAGCTCTTGGTAGGGAGCTGATGTTCTCTTACACATGCAGACAGGCATGCTCAATAATAAAGACACATACATGGAGCTAATAGTATTTTTAGTGTTATGGGGATTTAGTAGCTATCTTCCCAGCAGGGAGAAGCATCCAGCACATTGTACAACTAAAACCATTCTTGTTCCTCCTGAGAAGGCAACTGATCAGGTTTTCCATTCTCAGGGAAATGTAATACTTTCCCTCTTGTCAGGCTGTGCTGTGGAGATCTCAGTTTTGAATATTCTTTTCATGCAGATTGGTTGCACAAAAGTAGTTCCTCCCTGTAGGAACTCTTGAGAGAGCACATCTACCCTACCACTGTATAGGAGCGGTGGTGAAGCAGCTCTGGGGTTTTAATGATGAGGGAGAAGGGTTTGGATCTGAACAAGATATGAAGAGGAACTGGGAGCATTCTGACAAAGAGTGTGATATTGGTGTAGAGACATCACTCGGCTCTTCCAGGATCTTCCAGTCTCAATACACCTGAAATGGACTAGCATGTTCATAACATCATGAATAAAGCAAGCATTACTGGCCCACTTATAATGCTTCTGAGTGTATAATCAGAGCATGAAATTTATTAAAACTTCTGAACATGCTGAAATACAATTTTGTAAAAATTGCTGAAATGCAATTTTTGATGTTTTAACATCTCTCAGCACCAAACCTCATGTTTTGAAAGCTTTATGGAAATCCTGCATGTTTCCAAAAATCCCTTTGGCTTCAACAAAACTGCATATTTTTCTGGTGCTTCTTTCTCAGTGGAAATACTCTGAGAAGATCTGGAATGAAACATGAGAATCTTCATTTTTACGTTATGACCATCATCTGCAAAGGAGGAGTCACACTCAATTCACTCAATATCCCCTTGCTCAAAATTTAGTAATAGTAGTAAGGAGAATTCAAGCTGAGACAATATGCCAACAGTGAGACTGTGTAAGCAAAGTTATATGATCTTACCCAACACTAGTAGGATTCCCACCTTGTAAAGAAAATGTATTTACAAATGCCCTGCCTGGCTTGTAGGCTTTGGAGGACTATCCAGCAAAATATAGGTGCAACTCTGGTCTGCATGTGCTAACTTAATCTATTTGCCATAGGGTAACAGTAACAAAAAATACATGTGAATAGTTCACGCTAATACAGAGTTCAAGCTTTTCAGAGACATGGACTATCTTCTCTGATGTGCTCAGAACTTTCACTCGCAGGCAATTACATCTACCACCAACTCCACTAACTTAAACAAATAATACGCTTTGATATTCTTTGTCACTCATTAATTTTCATATGGATGAAAACGTTGCCTGATTCTTGTGAGAAGGCTAACCAGCCAGTTCACTTCCAAAGATCAAATGCTCTCACTGGCATGGATGTGCCTCTTGTACTATGCTTTGTTAAAGACATACAGTACTGCTCAGAGTTATGCAGTTATGCTCAGAGAATGCAGTTACTGGTTCTCTTAATGTAGTATCTGCCTCTTTTGCATGTTGCTGAAACTTTCCTGTGTCAAAAAACTTAGTCTTGAATAAGGCAGGGCGTTGTAGAAAATTTTTTGTTCCATTTTTTCATTGAACTCTTTTGTCAGTCAAGCTTTTCCAGAAGTATCTACTAAAGTTCCTTGATAATCATAGAATCATAGGATCATAGAACGGTTTGGATTGGAAGGGATGACAGGGATCATTTAGTTCCAGTCCCCCTGCCATGGGCAGGGACACCCTACACTAGACCAGGTTGCCCAAAGCCCCATCCAACCTGGCCTTGAACACTACCAGGGATGGGGTCTCCACAACCAATCTGGGCAACCTGTTCCAGTACATCAACACCCTCACAGGGAAGAATTTCTTCCTAATGTCCAATCTAAATCTTTCCTCTGTTAATTTAAGCCCATTACGCCTTGTCCTGTCACTGCACTCCCTAACTAACAGCCCCTTGTCAGCTTTCCTGTAGGTCCCCTTTAGCTATTGGAAGGCTGTCCAATGTCTTTCCTGTACTGAGAACCCCAGAGCTGGGTGCAGGACTCCAGGTGGGGTCTCACAAGAGCAGAGTAGAGGGGGAGAATCATGTCTCTTGACCTGCCAGCCATGCTATTTTTGATGCAGCCCAGGACATGGTTAACGTTTGGGGCTGCCAGCGCACACTGCTGGCTCATGTTGAGCTTTTCATCAACCAGCACCCCCAAGTCCTTCTCCTCAGGGCTGCTCTCAATCCATTCTCTGTCCAGCCTGGAATCCTGCTTGGGATTGCGCTGACCCATGTGTAGGACCTTGCACTTGGCCTTGTTGAACTTCATGTGGTCTGCACAGGCCCACCTCTCTAGCCTGTCAAGGTCCCTCTGGATGGCATCCCTTCCCTCCAGCGTGTCGACCACACCACACAGCTTGGTGTTGTCAGCAAACTTGCTGAGGGTGCACTTGATCCCACTGTCCATGTCACCGACAAAGATGTTAAACAGTGCTGGTCCCAGTACAGACCCTTGAGGAACACCACTCATCACCGATGTCCACTTGGACATGAAGCTGTTGACTACAACTCTTTGAACGCGGCCATCCAGCCAATTCTTTATCCAGCAAGTGGTTCAGGTAAATGATGTTGATTGCCCTTCCCTTGTCTACCAACGCTGTGATCCCAACATAGAAGGCCACCAAATTTGTCAGGCATGATTTGCGAAGCCATGTTGGCTGTCGTCAATCACCTCCTTACATTCCATGTGCCTTCCCTATGTTTGATATCCTCTGCACATAGAAGGGAATTTCTTCATCTAGAGTACAACCAACCAAGTGCAAGAAAAGTCATGCTGTTCCTATATGCCAAGTGTTAGTGCCCTGAGCAGAGCAGGTTCATGGGCTGAACTGTGCCATTTGGTGTACTCGTACGTGCTGCCTGACATTCCATAGGCCTCCTCAGCCACTTCCATGTGAGAGTCAGAGAAAAAAGCAAACCATTTATGTATTAAGCCTTGCTCAGACTGCCATTCTGAATGACTTACAGTCTTAAAATCAGGTCATTATGGCTTTCAGGTTAGCTTCCTAACCACTTCATTTTCCAACATTTTTATTCAGCAGCTTAGTGTTTTTCCAGTCCGCTGCATTAATTTCATTCTTTTGTGCTTGAAATGGCAGAAGGATATGGAGCAGAATTTGGATAGCTGCATCCCTAGAAAAGATTGGACAATTTGACTATAATTTGATCAGTCTAGTCTTTTTCATTCATAATTTACATTTTGATTTTTACCAACTTTGAAATTTGCAATGATTTATGGATTCGTGGATTCTTCATGCAATCATTTTTCAGCTTATGGGTTGTCTAAAAACTATCAATGATAGTTACTTCATCCCTCACATTGTGTGAATAACTGTGAAGACTTTGGAGAGGACTGTTTAAGCATTTTGTGTTTAAACACCTGTTCTAATTCCCAGTTGTGCATTCTGAAGGGTGCACAGGTGCACAATTTTCTGCCTTCAACCACGACAAAGAGCAATGGACAACATCACTTTTGTACTTCAAATGCAAACTTGCAGATTTTTTATCTCAAAATATTGATAAATTGAAATATATTATCTAAGAGTTACTATCAAGACAAAACTCTTCTCGACATACATGCTGCAAATCAATCCTTCCTAATGAGAGAAAAATCAACTCACAAAAACTGTTTGTCAGTGTCCATATTCAAGACCTTCTGTATTTGCCTTTAATAATAGCATAGTAAAGAAAATTAGTCCAAGTGTGCTCACAGTGAAGACCACGAAGATCTGAATAACATTTCTGAAATCAGTGCAGTTGCACTCATTTTACATTTGTCTGTCTGAGAGCACTAATGTATTTAATTGCTACTGATTTTCTTTCATTTCCTTGTAAAAGCATAGCAAATGAGATAAAAGTGTAATTCTCTTATCCAAGACCCTTATGGAATTGAAATATATTTGTCTTATGAATTGTTTCACTTTTTCTTTTTATTGCTTAAACATTCCTCAGATCATTTTGGATGATTCTTAATATTTTTAGATCTGCTTTTTGTCTATGGAATTACAGAATTTCAAGAGGTCCAAGTAGTAAAATCTGGAGATGGTATCTTCTAATTCTAGATAACAGCATAGACAGCAGTTTGGGACCTTGTCAGGTTTCACAGAGGGTTTTATCTGTCAAAATCTTTTTTTTCTTTTGTGTGTTTGTATCTTTTTGCTTGTGTTTAGTTTAGCTTATAATATTTCAAAGTCTTCAGCATTTCATTAAGTGTGTTAGAACCACAACAGCTGTTGCCTACATAAAAATAAATCTATAGCTTTAAAATCTGAACTTCATACTATACATATTATTACCTCACCTTTCTTTACTGAAAGCAATTTTCTTTTCCAAATTATCTACATTACTGAATATTTACTAGATTACGGTTTATATATTTGCAGAAACTGAAAAATTTCGTATCTTCAACTAGTAAAACTATATGGATTATTTAGAAAGAAATTTTCCGAATATATATGGATCCAACACAGAAAAGATTAGAAGATGAGTATTTCAAATCCTGAATTCTGACTGTAATCTTTCAGATATCTAAGGTAATCTTCATGCTGTGCATTCTTCAAAAATGTTTAAAAAAATATAATATCCTGCAGATGCTTACAGTGATAACAGATTTGTGCAGATTTTCACAGCATCAGTTTTTAGGGGTTCAGATAGTCTGTAGCCATGTGATTAATCCTTGCTGAGGCTAACATCACAGTTTATGCTTAATTTGAAGTATGTTTAATTTAGTAAGATTTTTTAACACTTGTTAAAATGTTTTTAGCATCACAGCTTTCCTGTACTGGAGATAAAGCTCTCGGTGAATGAATATCTATAAATACATTCTTAAACTTTACTTATATTGAAAGCTTGAAATCCACTTCAGCAATGACCCTAACTTAATTAGGACTTAGATGCATACTGCTCATACAACTAACTTCTGTTTCATTTTTGTTATATTTTTAATATTTATATATTTGTTATAAGAAAACCTTCTCATTTTGCCTTTCTCATGTATTAATAATTTTTAACAAGTGTTTGAAAATTCTTTAGCATTGGAGGTATAAGATCATTTACTGGCTTAATTTTTACCATTATTTCCTTGATAATTAAATCTGAGGAATCTTAGAATTCTTAGAAGAGAAATTCTTTCACAACCTTAGCTCTGTCTAGGCATTTAATATATCCAATGTTACAATTTGTATATAGTATTCTTATTTTACTAGTTCTGATTTCCAGAACCACCCCTTACTATCAACTTTAATTTGTTGTTTGAAGTTAAATTTAAAATAAAATATTATATTGGAAGTATGACATCAGAAGTGCATTTTTAAGGAGTTCAGGAAACAATCAAATATTATCTTTGGTTATACATACATCATGAAAGAATAATTTTATTTAGGTAAATTGTGTGATGTTCTTTAGCTGATGATACAAAATAACAAGGAAATAAATCTCGAGAAGTAACCTATGCCAAAATTTTATTTTTTCCAGCTCCTTGTATAGTGCAAAATCATTTCTTTCTGTACTATACTGACACTCAATTTTTGGATTACTTTCCTGTAGTTTTGATAAATAACACATCACAGCCTTCCATCATTGGAATGCCTTTGCTTGTTTGGATGAAGGACTATGCATTTGTATGTGGGCCAGAAGACAAAAAGATCCAGCGGTCCTTGGGCTCATTCTGCCACACAGAGGATCTAAATGAGAGCATGTGAGGTGACTTAGGGAACTGAAGCCTGTGCTTCTCCTGGCCAGTTACTGACCTCATTCAAAAGGAATGAGGAAATTCATCACCCCGTGGATTATTTGCCCTTTCCATTAAAAACTTGTTTCTAAGTATACCTGTCCTTTCACTGGCCAAATGAGAAAGGAAAATAAAAATGGATAGAATTTTCCATCTAACCTAGACTTTTAATGTGTGAAGGCGTGGAAAAAACAATTATCAACTATTACAGGTTGTGATGGCAGAAGCCTTCAAGGGGCATGTAATATAAAGGGGCTCTATAAACCTGGGGACAAATCCTAAGCCAGATCCTACATATACTGTCTGTCGTCTTATTTCAAAAGGAGAGTGGTGGCTTCCAGAAGGAAGCAGTGTTAAGGAAATACACTTCATTCCTTAGCAGCATTTTATGAGGTCACTTAACCCTCAGAGAGGTCCACTTAAAGCTTTGTAAATCAAAGAAAGGTCTGTCACCCTTCTTGAATGCTACTCTCTGTAAATTTGGGCTCTGGTCCATATACATGTCTGTGTCTGCATGTCTTCTTTATTATATCAGTTCTGCTCTGGTTTTGTGCTGTGATCTGAACTGCTTTTGGAGCTTAGTTGTCCCAGACACTGCCTCTTTATATGTACATGGATTTGTCCTTAGAGTATTGTTGAATGGAATTTTAAAAGTTCCGGGAACAAGAAGCCAAAACTTTAGTCCTCTCCCTTCTCAGAAGAATGCCCTGATCTCTACAAGGCTGAGTCCAGTGTCACTTTGTATCATCTGTGGTGAATCCCATGTTCCTTATACTTCTATCAATGCCCCTTCTGGCCTTCCATGAGAAGGCATCCCTTGGTGAAGAAGGTGCTCTCAGCAAAGGAGTTCAGAGGAGGCCCACTTCTAGATAGGACCTTGCACCCACCCAGGGCTTACTGGGTCCCATTCACTACCCTAAAATTAGCACTTGCAAAGTTTTGAGTCAATTCTCCGTCTATTTGTGGATTGTAAAAATATTTTAGATGAGGGTTACAGGCTCATCTGAATGCTCCTGAACAGGCAAAGGTGTCTGGAGGATTTTCATCCTAAAAGTGAGGGTGTCCAGTTATTTCATACATGATAGGGTTAGGCAGTCCTAAAAAGCAACAGAATAGATTTTGTCTGGAATTTTAAGTGGAGTTTTGGTTCCTGAGGTGTAACTTACCCATAATGACTTGAAGCTGTATTAGTCAGCTGTTACTAGTATGTTATATTTCTGCCATACATAAGGAATAGTGAAAGAAACACCATCCCGCTCTCCTTTGGCAGTTCACTGCCTACCAGTTTCTCTCTGAACTTTCATGTGTTAAGCATGTTAATGATTTTATTTTTTAAAGCAGAGAAACAAATTGTTGATTTGGAACTTTTATTTACTGTAAACTATGTTGTTAATTACTTTCAGACTGAGCTCCATTTAAGTTGCTTAGAAAGCCAGAACATATGTTATGCAAATAACAACAGAAACTACTGTTTTCCATAGAACTTGCCTAAAACTCATTAATAAGACAGAATTTCTCATTCCTAACCTGGTCTTACTTTAATCTCTTTCTAAAACCTGTAGGAAATAACTTAATTACAACAGTTTACAGTGCCAGCAGAAAAACCATGTGTAGATAAAGAAATAGCTTAAGTTTCCAAGGTTTTAAAATAGAAATTGTTGAGAGTTTTCATACAACACTATTATCCTATTTTTTGTATATTTTGAAGACAATGTATAAAAATACTACATAAATGCAATACAGAAGGAAATAATAAATTAAGCTTAATTGAAAGTGCTTGTTTTAGCTGGGAATATGTCATCAGAAATGCCTCTTGGTGTTCCTAATGCACCAGAAGCTTGAAGGAAAGAGCGTGTCTGTAAACAAAAATCTATAGAGGAGACCTCAAATTGGTGTTCAGGGTATTTGAATGTATATCTTACATTATGAAATCTACTCCAACAGCGGCATTAAAATTTACAATAGTTGTATCAAAGTCTAGGTCAGCATTTTTCAGTATCAACCAAATTTAATGGCTAAATTAGTAGAAATTGTATACCCACTTGAGGGAAAATGCATCTGAGTGCTATATTATAGTTTGTCAAACTGATCAGAAAAATCTGAAATAAGAACATTATTTCATAGGAATGTCTAGTGCAAAACATGTTGATTTATACTGTTCAATACTTACTATGTTTCTCACTGCAACAGAATTTCTAACAGAAGAGTATTATGCATTTGTACGATGTGTTTGAGAAAAATTTACAAATGACACCTCTCTTTGCAGATTAATTGTGGTTGCTTTGTTTTACTCTTGCTAGTGTATCTCAGTTTTGATAACAATGGAAGAAGAGGCAAAAATAAGGTCTAAATGTTAAAGTACATCCTTCAGGATAAGAAGTTAAAATTTTTTACTTGTCCATTTTTGAAAGACTACAAATATCATTTGCATGTACTTTTGTGATACCATATACATATTGCAATTTCGCATTAATGGATACATAAAGCCTTGAGAGAATATATTTACATGTCTATCAGAGTCCAGCTCAGTTCAACACCAAATGTGAACACTAGTCAATAGAAGAGGAAATAAAATCCTTCTAGTATTTCTGGAATTTTCCTTTCAAATGGTTTTCCTTTCAGATTATTAGTTTGTCTCTTCCTTTCCTTCCTTCCTTCCTTTCTCTTTCTCTCTTTCTCTCTCTCTTTCTCTCTCTTTCTTCTTTCTTTCTCTCTCTCTTTCTCTCTTTCTCTTTCTCGCGCTCTCTCGCGCGCTCTCTCTTTCTCGCGCTGTCTTTCGTTCTACCATATATATACACACACGATTCAGCACTGTAATGTACTGTTACTCACATTTTACTCAGCCCAACTTTTGTAGAAATTATGACTTTACCTTGAAGTTCACTAAGAGAATATAGTAACAGTCAGAAAATATATATATTTGCATTTAAATACACTTTTAAAAAGTCACTATAAAGATAGATTTACATCTACACGTATCAAAATCCCATATCATAATTAATATGAGAGAATGTGAAGTCGCTGAAAGAAAAGGTTTCACAAAGCAACATATGAATGTCTGTCTGATTCATTTTCTTGAATGACCACACTGGTTGTATATTAAACCTGCTGCAGCTTATAGGAATGTTAAGTGTCTCTTTAGTATTGCCACTTTATCCTCTGCTTTCATATAATGTTCCTGCCCCTCTCATTTGACAGTGCATTCTGGTCTCTGATGCCAGGAAACCACTCAATAAATCCACAGAACTTTGATCTGCAGAATGATGGGATTTCTGTTCATGAAAAGGAAAAATCCACATAAGCAAACAAAAACTATCTAGAGAAGAGGTGGTTTTGGTCCATGCAGTTCTAAAGGTTTACAATACTGATACAACTGGACATTCAAACCTAATGAACGAGATGTATTAGAAGCAAAGAGTGAATGTTTGCAATTACAATGACTTTTATCTTGTTTTTATACTTAAGTATTAACACAAAACATATCGGAATAGTAGTAGGTGTTTTATGGAGTGATAAATTCATGTCTCTGACTTTTCATCAGAATAAAATCCCACATATGACAAGAATGCTTTTGCCAAGCCCTGTTGCAGGAATATGTATGGCTTTCATATGTAGAGTCAGGATTTGGACAAAACAAGCAAGGTCTGGGTCATGTCTGCTGTTATGCCCCAATTGAGAAAAACATCTCTAAGAACAGCATTTGTCTTTACGCTTAGGCGTATAGGTTTTACTTAAGCAAAGGGATATACTGGTAAGAGAAATGAGATCTTGATTACACTCCATAAACCGAACGTAGTTTAAAGCTAATTAAGTAGACGTAAGTATCTATTTGCAAATAGTGTTTTCTTGAAACTATCTTGAGTGACTTAATACATTATGGATAAAATGAACCACTCCATGTGCAAAAGGACCTTCCCTCCCCCGTCAAATGTTCCCCTTTTATTTTGAGACAGGAAGAGGGAGACAGTTCAAAGAAAACAGAAATCATTGTCAGATCCAGGCTGCACGATGTATTGAACATGCAGGCTAATACTATAGAAGAGCAAATGTTATGGGGGTTTGCATGCTTGTCAGTACTTTTAGAGGAAAGAATAATTTCTTTGATTCCACCAGAAAAAGTATCAACACTGTCAAATATGAACAGAAATGCAGTCACTTCTAAAAATTTCAGATTCTAAGTAATTTAAAATCCATAGGATTTTCAACTATTTCAAAGAAAATTTTATTAATAATAAAGTGGAGTGAATAGGTTGTAATGAATTATTTAGATAATGAATGCCACATGTTTGGGCAAATTTTCTTTTAAAAAGTTTGAAATTCTCAAGCTATACATGATGAATTAAAAATGTACTGTATTCAGTGAAACATTCTTGCTCTACACAGCATGCACAAGGTGGAGTTCACATTTTAGTGGTTATTCAGAGATCAAGGAATAGCCCTTTGGCGACATCAAATGATGTGTGTGACTAGTGAACAAAGAATAGTCTTCAAATTGTGAAATCTTGAATTAAAAGACACCAAAATGTGAGTAAGATCTCATTGCATGTGTTTAAATATCACAGTCATGAAAATATTAATTTTTTCCACTATTAGGTAAACCCCCCTTATTAATATCATTATTTGTATGAATAATTTTGGGGAATCAAGTAAAAGATTCTGTGATTTCTCTGCAATTACTGTGTATGGGAAACATATCATCTGCACTACCACAGTTTCATTTAGAAAGAGAAAAATTGTAAAAAAGGGGCCTTTCCTATTTTGTTTTGGCAGCTAATAAAGAGACTATTTGCATTTTCTTTTTTCTTTGCAAAATGTCTGACCTAAAATTCTCAACTTGGTTACCACTCCCTTTTTCAACACATACATATAGCGTTGCATTTCAAAGATGTTCAGAAGTCCTCAAAAGCTTCAAAACCACAATAACGCACAAAGGAAAACCATCCTTCTAGTAATTTTCTGTATAATTCTCTGACACAACATGCCTAAAGTGATCTATCCAACTGTTTGAATGAGGATATTGTAGCACAAAGCCAGCATTGACTGAGGCCAATCTGCAAAGGCTAATTTGTGTTTTCTTATTCTTCAGACAGACCTCTCCAGTGTCTATAAAACTCTGTAAATGACCACAGTCTGCAGCTGGAAAAGTCTGATGACTGGCAAGAGACGCAATGAGGACTGAATAATCAAGCTGTGCTATTAAAAGGTACAAGACATCAATCCCAAATCGCTGGGATGATGCAAATCAGTTATTGTATTTTTTAATGTACATTCCTTTAATTGAACAGCTTTGTTCATGCTTTGTTGCTATGTGAAGATAAGCCAGAACAGGGGAGAAGCCACATTCCAAGGGCCTATTTCTCTAATTGCCAATAAAATCTGCGCTGTCCAAGCTGGTGAGTGAAAGCAATCTCTGCTTTGCTAATTCTCTTCTTGCTCTTTCTTGTAGATAATATTGGACAAATGCTTTGGTTATATATTACATTTACATATATCAAGCAGTCAAGAAAACTTTCTCTGTCAAAGTTTGTGACAATCCCTTTTTAAAAATTTACTCCATCTGTATGAAGTACAACTAATACTGTAATTTGGTTTTACTTTTTTTTTTTTCTTTCAGAGAAATGATACTTTGTGTAATCATTGAGAAATTGAATTTATACTGGATGGCCTTCAGGATTTAGAGAGGTATGTATAATTAGGAGGTTTAGGTGTTTTTTATGTACAGCTGCTCAGGAAACTTTTTCTATACATACAAAATTAAATATTTAAACAAATGATAATTTTAATACCAGTTTAGGAATATGACTACCTATGTTGCTAAGTATTAAGCTGTAAACGCTTACACAGAAAGAATTTATTTGCAATAGAATAATGGAGAACAGAGAATCTGTAAGTAATAAGAATTCTATCATATGGCATTACAATAGGTGAAGATGCATGTGTAACATAACCACAGTCTAAAATCAAGTTTCAATATAAATGGATGTGTAGAAGGAGAATTACATGTAAGGTCATATGATAAGGTTGCACCAATGTAAACCAGATATCCTCATGTCTTTTAAGATCTTCAACCAATAGTTTTTAAAAGTCAGTGAAATACATTTGGTTTTTAACTTGAGAAGAAAATACAGTTGATTAAGTAGACTCACTATTAAACAGACCATTTCAGTGAGATTAACCAAACGCTGCTGTAACTGAGGAATGGTGGAGTTGATTTTAGGTATAACCTGTTTTAGCTCTTCACACAACTATTGCAGCTGTTATGCCATGGTCATCCAAGAGCAGTTGCGTCCAGATTCCTTCTAGCTTATTTCTGATTATGCAGTTCCTCTCCTGAAACAGACCCAACAGTCATACAGTGGGTCATAAGTGTACAGCCAGAAATGTTGTAATCAGCCAATATTGATACTGTCCCAGATATACTGATGTTCAGGACTCTTCTCCACCTAAAGCTGAGGAGCCATCAAGGTCCAAACAGATGTGTAAAACAACTGGCTATCCTGATGGGAACGGGTCTTGCCTAACCAAAAATATCCTTTTTCATATAGTGTAAAAGTATAATGAAGTATCACATTTCATAATCTCATAGTATATTGAGAATGTATGCTAGCAGTAAACACCTCTACAGACTTTCCAGTCACTGTATGCATGAGTGAATATTTCACAGGCCAATAAGCACACACATGCATATCTTCAGTGGCAGCATCAAAGGTCTTCCAGGTACCATTCACCCAAAGTAGGCCAGGACATTGATAATATCAGATGAGGTCTCCAAGCGTAGGCTTGATCATTTTGAGCGTGTCCTGATGCTGTCCTTGTTTCTTCTTCATTCCTTCTCTGTGCTGAGTGCAAGTGTCTCACTGAGGTGGTGCAATGCCACGAGCTGAAGGGAGCAGGACAGGGGGGAAGTTCAAACCTACACAACAGTGACAACCCTGTGCCACGTGTGCAGAAACCAAGAAATACTTGGAATATATTCAAATTGACTGCCATTCATTTCCTCTTTCCATAGTAGAGGCAGTTCAAAAGGCTCTAGATATCTTCCACCATTACGCTTCAAAATCAAGTTTTCTCAGATAAGGCAAAGCTCAAATTACTTATTTGAGACAATAAATAGCCCAGTCTGAAGTTTTAAGACATACGTGCTCTTGCACGTGACTTTGAGTGATGAAAACACTTGGAGTCTACCTTTAAAACATAAATTTGGGCTATTTTAACACATCCAGATGACCTAGAATTGGCTGAGTAGAGTTTTCTGTCGTTCCCTCAAGGCCACTTTTCTTCCTCTTTTTCCCCTGTAGTACATGG
Organism: Psophia crepitans; assembly: GCA_013399095.1. Classification (NCBI taxonomy): domain Eukaryota; kingdom Metazoa; phylum Chordata; class Aves; order Gruiformes; family Psophiidae; genus Psophia; species Psophia crepitans. Next base: position 101,107 of record VWZZ01003014.1, read on the forward strand.
GCCGGAAATAAATGCTTCTTTTGAAAAAAATGTCAATGTAAAAAAAACAACAAACAGAAACCAAACCCAGAAACTTCAGAGGAAAAGTCTTCTGGCAGTGCTTTGTGTATGGTTAGAATCCAGGAAGATGGATGATTTTACAGGGACTGAAACACACTGTAAAGCACCTGTTGAATCTTGAGCATTTTGGATTATTTCAGAGGGTTAAAAAAAAAGGCTTAAGAGGTGCAGCTGCATGGAAGAGCTGTGCTGATCCACTGTAGGCTCTGCACAATGTGCTTGCATGTGAGAAAGATCACTAGATGTCACGTGAGTGCTTTGGGAGAGAACGTCTCAGAGGAGGCATACCTGGGGGCCAGGTGGGGATGCTGCCAGCAGTGTCTGTGGCTATAGGGATTTTCTGATCGATAGGCAGTATATATGCTGCAGCTTCTTTCTTCCCTGTGCTACCTGTAGGCCCTTCCCCATGGCTGGAAGTGCAGGTGGTACCAGGATGAGAAGAACAGTGTGGACAAACCTGTCAGTGCAGCCTGTCTGCCAGAGCATGGTGCCTCCTCAAGACGGTGAGTTGGAGGCATCCCCAAGCTCCTGGGATACACCCCAACCATGTCCAGGGGGACACAGTCCACAGGGCTGGGGTCCTGCCCAACAAAAGAACCCAGAACCAAAAGTTCCTTCATGAATGTTACTTCCTTGGAATCCATTTTTGATTATCATTAGCTCCAGTAACATAGTATAATTTGTGGACGTACAGTATAAGAAACGTCTCTCAAAGGATATTATGCATAAGATATGGATGTTTATATGAATTTCAAATGAAAAAATATGGACTAAATGGTATTACTGTAGGTTATGTAATTAGTCTTTGTGATATCAGTGTGTTCAGATTAGCTCGCACTGTTGAGTAAATCCTAAATGCTTTACTCCAGCACACTTCCTTTGATTTCAATAGGAGACTGTCAGACAAAGATTTTGTTAAAAGAGTAAGTGCCTCAGGATTTAGCTTTCTCTTGTGGATTTTATTTCTAAAGGAGTATGTATTGCTTTATGAACTTTTATGTTTCCATGTTAATATGATTAAGAAGACACACATTGAGGTATAAGAGTCTGCCTGGGCAAATTTCCCTCTGAAAACAATTTTGCTGACACATTGGGGAAAACTATCAAATCTTATTTATTTGGCTTTTCATATATAAAAAGCAATGATTTTTTTGTTTGCTTTTTGTTTCCTAGGGCTATGAAGAATGGAAGAGGACCAAAGCAAGCTGTCATATGGGAAATATTTTCAAGCACCAGGAAACTCAGAGACTGAATGTCATCTTGTGGATCTTGCTTACTTGACATTCCTTCAGTTGCTTTGTTCTACAGTGTAATTTCTTAGCACCGTTATTTTAACTAAACATGCTGTCCTTTTACATAACTGCTGTGAAAAAAATTGTAGTGGATGAAGGAGTGCTGATGGGAAAATAACCGTTTTCCTTCTTAAACCATTGCAAAATTGGTTACTTTGGATACGCCTTCAATTACCTGTACAGAATACAAAGTACTTATATGTTTATTTCTATTATGTGTTTGTTCCTGCATTCAACTCTAATTATGGTGCTTAAAGTGGTTTGCAGATCAGCATCTGACTTTTCTGTTTTTACAGAGGTTGACCATTTATTTGTTTACTGCAGCTGAATTGTTTGAGGCTTCCTGGTGTTGTACCCATCACTGCTAGATGCCCCTAGATAGCTTCAAGTTTGGAAAATTTAATTTAAGAACAGGGCATCAAAATACATTAGTTGACTTTGTCTTATTAGCAACTTTTCACTGCAGTGTATCAGCACTTTCTTGGTAATGCTTACTGTAAATTTTCTATAGTGAGGCTATACTACTGGTTCAAGACAGGTTTATGCTGACTTGTAATATCACTGAAGCTTATTAGAGTGTTCTCTTCTCTGCTCCAGTTCACCACGTGAGACGTAATGATATGCTACTGTTCCCATTTACATTAGAGCGCAATAGGGGAGCAAAAGTGTGCTTTTTTGTATCCTCTTATTCTGGTCCATAATGATTCGGATCAAATAATTTTGACACAAATTACAGTCTAAATCAGCCTTTTTATTTTGACTTTTGAGTCATCACTATACTATTCCTTCTGTTGACATCCTGTCACCTCCTGGCATAAACTAAAATAACATTATGCGGTAATGGATTCTGATATAATAAAGTAATGCTTTAAAATAAAATACCTCTGAGGAGTTGGAGGCTGACAGATGCTGATCAAAGTCTTGAACAAAGCAGGCCATCTTTGCTACAAGATGTGCACAAACAATATAGGAAGGTGCCTTATGCACCAGCCACTGAAGTGTCCCAGAGAGGGTCTCAAACCCCTTGTGCATGACAGTGAGTGTTGACTGACTCATGCAAAACATTTTCTCCTTTTTTGAGTACGATCCTGCTAGAGACCGTAAAATATATTAAACATCGATTCATAGTATCCAAGGGGTTGAAGAGAAATGTACACAGCACTGGCAGTGGGAGACAAAAGGAAAAAGGAAAGGCAAAAACATCCTGTGCACAGTGACATGACCATTACATCAACATCCAGTTTGCTCCTACAGCCTATGCAGAAATCTTTAATAAGATGAATTCATTCAACTCCAGTGCTTTGGTGATTTTTGTCTATTATATAAAAAAATACCGCAGTAATGCGTCAGGCTTTGGAAATATGTGGCAAAAAGGCTTGGGAAAATGACATACAAAGAAAAAATCCTGGCATAGCACCATTTGCACTACACTGAGGCAAAGTTTGTTGCATTTTGAAACTGATATCACCAAGGAAATATTTGTCCACCTCTAATTATTTGGCTTCAGAAAACAGGATATAGAGGTTGTATTTCCAATAATACTTAGACGCTGCTGAGCCCCTTTCTTCAAGTAAGTCAGAAACAAACCCCCCCAATCTCTAAATTATTTCCTTTATTTTTTAATAAAGGATATGATCACAAAAATCTAAATTATGCATTTTTCAAAAAAGTTATTCAGAAAACACAAATACTTGAAGCAAAGTTTTCAGATGCAGCCTTCTCTCAATCTGTTTCTTTTTTTCCATAGGTGATCCTGGCTGGATACATTTTAAAACAGTTTGAGTGATACAAGAGGCAAGCTTGTTCCTTTTACATTCAAATATATGTTTCACAAGGTACAACTTCATTCTTTCATCTCTTTCATGATTCAGTCATATTTTATTGAAATTTTGTCAGTGTTTCTTTGTCACAGTTCCTGCCAAGCATGCTCAAGCAGCTGAGATGAGAGGTTGAAAGAGAAGTGACTGAACAGAATTTTAACTAGGGACAGACAAATATCAGATGGTTTGTTTCATATTGTGAAGCAAAGTGCCTGAATCCACCATCTCTTTGAACAGTTTATCCAAGCATTAATGGAGCCTTCAGTCTGACTCCACAGTGGTACCCAGACTTACAGAGCAGAAGGTATCTCAAGCTGTGCTGAATAATTGTGAATAACAATAATATTTTCAAAATAATGAGTAATTAAAGTATGTACCTGACAGACAAGGACTAGAGTTTCTGTGCTTACCTCTGAAAACATTCCCATAACACGCAGTTCTGGTCTAGGCAAATCTAAACCCTTGTGTTCACAGCAGTTCTAGCAGTGGCAGTGAATTTTTAATCCTCTGCTAAACAGCAGGCAAGTCAATCTTCTTCAAGAGCAGAGGTGTAGGAGAAAACCTGAAAACAACAACATAGCTGAGTGTGAAATCTTTTTGCAGCAGAACTAACTCACATCATCATAAAAATTTCTGGCACTGGGATAGCTTCACTGTTTAAAAAGCTCTTTGACCCTTAGACATATTACTGCTGCTTTACTGGTCTCAGTTAATGACTATTTTGTTGGTGAGAAGCAGTTTAAAGTGGAAAGCAAAGAGAGGAGAAACTGAGTAACCAGATAAAATTTGGAAATGTTAGGGATTCTCTGGATGAAATTGATGCTTACAGTGTATTAAATATGTTTCATGGTGTGTGATGCTTTCAGCCAGTGAAGAAGTGTTTTTTACTTTACATTTGTAGTAATATGATAACCAGGAGAATGAGTGTATTGTTTTGAGAAGGATTCATATACTACAAAGGAAAACCTTGTATGGGTGAGAACTGGCTTATGACCTAATGGGAATTTTGTGCATTGAATAAGAGTATAGTCTTACTGAAAAAGTACTGTATGAGTAAATAAGGATTGTTGATGAGACTTTTACCAACACAGAAATCAATCAGGCTTCAGTGTCAGTAAATTTGGGTTCATAAGACATCTAGGTACTTCTGAAACTGTACCATATACTATAAAGCATGCTTTGTAGGAAGCTGCATTTAACATTACACGGATAACTTGCCTTCTGGCATTTCCTAACTTTCAAGTGCTTCATTTCACAATTTAAATAACATTCCTTTAACATAAGTGGGTTCAGTTTTTGTTTGTCTTTGGTGGGGTGAGAAGAAGAGGTGGTGTTTCTCTGTTTTGCACACACTTATGTAGAAATGACATTTGTATAGTAAATTTCAATGAATTTTCATGCGTCTGTGATTGGAGCACCTGCTTCCTGCTCACCAATATAGCCCTTTTGAAACTTACTGTAACATTTTACCCTCATAGCACTTTCAAATAAATGCTATTTCAAAGTTCCCTTCTAGACCCATATCCTTTTTTTCTCTTCTGTTCTACTTAAAGTCATACCAAGTTATCTACCTAAGAGAGAGTAAGGGCGTAAGAAACTCAGTTCTAGATCAGTAACAGAATTTCTGAGAACTAGAATGTCAAAAACTTGATATAATTCACTAACCAATACAGCAAAACATGGAATTTCACTACCAAAAGGAACAGAAAATTTCCTTGCTTCTTAGCAGGACACAGACCACTTAATGCTCTCAAAGCAATCTAGTAAATGTATGGAACGATCTAAATAATTTTGTAGAAAAAGACTCTTCATTGGAATTCCTCAATCCCTTTTTTATCAAGAACATTGTCATTTTGTAAATAAGTGTTGATCATATGCCAGATTACTGAGAAACAGCTATTGTCAGGGTAACTTCATGTGTAATTGAAAAATATGGTGGGTAGAAAAGTAATCCAGATTTTTAAAAAAAAGTAACAAAACTTCTCAGAGCATTCATCAAATAGTATTGTTTTGTGGGGAACTGTAAATATTGCATATGAAATAGATGATGATAAAGCTGCATATATCCTATTATTTTCATTATTGTTTGCGTCTTACTGTCTCATGACTGATACGCTAAAGACTATCATATTGCTACTGTCTTTTACCATGGATCCTCTTGAGATTTACAGCATTGTCCCCAGCAAATAAAATTGTTTTTCAGAGAAAAAGAAATCATCTGCTGCTGCATTTCTAACCACATTTGATCTTTTCTATCTAAGAAACAATGAGTGTTCCTAAGGATGAATTTTTTAAGTCATTTAAAGTGATAGACCCGTAACATTCTATTCCATACTCTTTAGACTAATAAATATACGTATATATGTATAAATGTATACACATACGTTATTTTCTTAGATTTTGGAAATAAAAATTATTAATACAGTGATGAAATATTTAAGAGGGCAAAAATGAGAAATTCTTCTCTTGAGAAATGAAAAAAGGGCACTCTATTAAATTCCTGAGCAATCTATATGATGTTGGAACGCATGCTTTTTGGTATACATTATATACCTACATGGCATACATACACATTTGTCTTTCCCTTAGAGCTTTTATTACTTAATTATTATAAAAACTGAATTCATTTCATGGCTATGCCATAATTATTACTGTAGAGTAAGGAAGGCTTTGAATGCCATATACTTTATATAACACAACATATACATTATGCATCTTCTTTTGTAAACATAACTTTTGTTAACATTTATTTTCTATTTATTAACCTGTTACAATCCTTTGTTATGTGTCCCATTACAGCTTTTCCTTCACTGGAGGACACACAATTTCTACAGAAGACTTATTTTTAACTCTTCATTGCTTTCACATTGTAACTAAAGATTAGCCAAAGCAGTTAAAGTTATTTTCAGGGTGAATTCTTTTATACATTTTGCTATCTCATCAGTAGCGTAGTCTGGGAAGATAACTCTTGGTGGTCTCATTCAGTGGCAATTCCAAAAGAGCTAGCAAATTAATGTGGGGCAGCACTTTTCACAGATCCCTCATCCATTACAGAACAATTTTTCAAAATATAGAGCACTTTGTAAGTCAAACAAAGCAGAATTATGGTTTAGTGAACTGCAGTCCTGAGTGCGTTATGGTTTATTTTTCTGGTGAAAAAATAAACTATTACTTTGACTAATAACTCTCATGGAATGCAGGAAAAGATTACCATTAGGTATTTCTTGCCGAAAGAAATTGATATCATGATTCTCTTAAAGCACACAAGACAGACCTGAATTTACTGGTACTCGAATAGATTTTTAGGTCTGGCATGTGTCATTACTGTAAATCTTTCAAACATTCAGAGTGGAGGAGAATCAGTTTCATCTCCCTTCTGGAAAAAATTGCTCCTAATCCTCCTTACGCTTTGGGCTTGATCCAGGGAGAATCTGTAATTCTCATTGACCCAGCGTAAGCAAGGACTACAGGAACTCGGCACCTTTCTGGCTGAACTCCTTTAGACAGGGTATCTGTAGTTAAACATGTGTGTGCACTTTTCCTACAAATGGAGGTAGAAGGAAAGAAACCTGTCTTTTAGCACACAAATCCCATCTTGTCCAGTCCCAAAGAAAGAAATCACCACTCTGTAAAACTCATTAAAATTTATCGCATAGGATATCTCTAGGGAAGATGTTTTAGTATATTCTTGTGCCAGTAAGACCGGTGAAGAGCTTCTGCTTGCTGATGGGTCAAGCCCTAGCAGAGCATACGGATAAGATGACTTTCATCTTGAGTGAGTATCTTAAAAAAATGTAAAGGTGAAACTTTGTTTTGAACAGTCTGGTTTATAATTACTTCTCCAAAAAAGTTTTACCCTTATACAGGTCCATTTATCCTGTTGCAATACAGACAGCGTTCAAGCACTATTGAAAATTGTTAGGGATATTTAACTACTTAAAACTGATTCATGAGTCAACACGTATTTTGAATGTTTTCAGCATTGTTTAAGTAACTTCAGGATTGAATAACTGCAGGAGGCTGCTTATGAATGCTGACAGCAAAAGACACTGGTACTCCAGACAGCAGAACAACATATGAAAAGTACAGAGGTTTCAAGCATAAAATATCCATGACACAAAGAACAAACTGATTTGAAAAATAAACTAGTAAAGTGTTAACACATTACTACCACTTTTTCTGTAATACTTTTCTACACACCCGTGTAGAAGTCCTATTAATCCTGGGAGAACGTGTTATTCTCATACGTGAACACAAGAAGTGAACACTACAGAGAAACACTACATCCTCCCTTTTGTGTGTACTATATTGTACATTAATAATTTAAAAATAAACGACTTTTGACATAAACAGAAATAAAATTCCTCAAGCTTCAATGACACTTAGTAGCCTTGGAGTTGCATGATTAGCAGATATGGCCCTGATCCAGCAAAGCCTTTTAAGCACGTGTTCAACTTCCACCTTGCAGGTTGTTCCTCTGAAGTACTACATGCATAGCTAAAGCTAAGCACATACTTAACGTGAGATCTTTGCTAGATTGAGGCCCATGTTATTAAAAGGAGAGTGTGGAATTTCATTAGAATTACAGACTGCAAAGAAATATGAAGAATACTAATGACACAAACAGTTTTTACAACAGACTCTACAGTTTGCATGGTCTGCTATGAACTTACAGAAACTAATCTTTGCATTTCAGAGTAACTATTTAAGCACAAAGTTTCAAATGCTAATAGTAAAACATAAAAGCAAAGTTGTAATTGTCAGTTGTGTACAGAAAGGTTTAAAGCAACTACGGTAAATATTTGTTGTCTTAAATCTCAAGTTTTATACATCAGCTTTGTTACTATGCTGTATCAATTGCCAAGGTTAAAACATGGCTGAATATTTGCACAGGAAAAATGTTGTCTTCCTTTGTTATGGCTAAATCTATATACTGATTACTGTTGTTTGAAGAAACAGTAGTACAGTGCTTTAAATTGTAACCTTCATAAATACTTTTACTTAAATAGGAACCTCAAAATCCTAAAGCAAACAAAAGCATGATTATATGTACAGCAATAATGCCCTTATCACAATGGGATAACAAACACAATGGTTAGCAACATTTGAATAGTGTAACAAGAGTGTTTATAATAAGATGATTAGAGCCAAAATGCAATGGTCCTTTCACAGGCTGCTTCATGAGCATACTAAACTGTTTGTCACTTAAGGACTTCAGAACAGTTTCTAGACTGTTCTTCCAGTAAAGCTGCTTTTGGAAGGTAAGCCTTCCCTAAGTTTTAATACAGCACATTTTTCAAACTAGCGATGCTAATACTGTTTAACACGGCTTGAGGACAAAAATTTGTTATGTTGGAGACAAGGACAGGAAAAGGTCTCTTAGTTCAACAAGTCTTTCTGCTTCAGCATCATACCTCTCTGTACTTCAGTTCTCAGCTCCCGTTCTTTGTAAAAAGGTCCTGTTTATTTAGCATGATTGTCCCTTTTTGCAATTTGCCGTTTACAAGTTCATAGTTTTGCTTCTTTTTTATACCAACTGCATAATATTATATTTTTGAATGTTTTCTTATGTTAACAGTTCTCTAAATCTTACTGCTGATTTACAAGATGCTGTTGATGAGTTTCTAAAAAAAGGAACTGTTTTAGGAATGTAACTTGTTAAGTGGCTGTCGTGGTTTTACCCCAGCCGGCAGCTGAGCACCACGCAGAGACTCACTCGGTCTCCCTCATCGGAAAGGGGGAGAGAATCAGAAGAGTGAAAGTGAGAAAACTCATGGGTTCAGATACAAGAATTTAATAAGTGAAGCAAAAGCCGTGTGCACAAGCAAAGCAAAACAAGGAATTCATTCCCCACTCCCCACGGCAGGCAGGGGTTCAGCCATCCCCAGGACAGCAGGGCTCCGTCACATGTAATGGTGACTTGGGAAGACAAACACCATCACTCCGAACGCCGCTGCCCCCCCTTCCTCTTCCCCCAAGGCCCTTATAAACCGAGCATGACGCCATATGGTATGGAATGTCCCTTTGGTCAGTTGGGGTCAGCTGCCCTGTCTGTCCCCTCCCAACTCCCCGCACACCCCCAGCCATCCCGCCGGCGGGGCGGTGCGAGAAGCAGCAAAGGCCTTGGCTCTGTGTGAGCATCGCTCAGCAACAGCAAAAACATCTCTGCACTATCAGCGCTGCTTCCAGCACAAACCCAAACCACAGCCCCATACTGGCTGCTGTGAAGAAAATTAACTCTCTCTCAGCTGAAACCAGGACAGTGGCCTACTTGGTAAAGATGATACCAACTGAAGTTGCGTGGTAAGAACAAGTAAGGCCTATAAAAATTTGCCAATAATGTAAATTATTTCTAGGTGCATTTTAATGTCATATTTGTTTTTACTCTTTTTATTATATGCCATGGGTTATGACTTTAAGGTATGATATTTTAGGGTGCCATAGCTAAAATGATGAGAAAATGTTTACTTTTACTGATTATATCAAGTAATGGAAAAGACATTACAAAAGCATCCAATAAATAAGAAAAACATTAGCTCTCAGACAGTAAAAAGAGACATGACAGTTTCCTTCATATTTTGATACAATATTTCAATTCTTTTCCATTCACATTATCTGCATGCCCAGTCAACACAAAATGTGCCTTATAATTTCCCATCAGTCAGTTGGAGTATGTAGCCCTTTAAAAATCTGTCACAAACCCCATTTTCAGTTGCTTATGGGCATTCAAATAAATTAAGCTTAAGGAAGTGAAAGAGTACATGCCCCATTTGGATGACAGTCACCACATAAGAATATAGGAGAAAGCAACAAATGTGCTTATTATTAAATAAATTACATGAGTATGTTATTCTATATTCTACAGGAGAGAAGAATTCCTTATCATAAATACAGACGCTGAGATAGAGTTCTGGATTATAGAAAGAGCATGACAATTAAGGATTTTGTCTCTGATGATAGTTCTTCCTTGTAATTTCATTATGTCTTAATCCAGTATTTTTAATCGCTTACATGTAGTTTTGTAGAACTATTTTAAACTCATAGGATATAACAAATCTTGTTCAGTGTTTTCAGCCTATCTTAAAGTTAAGAAATGCTTCTCTAACAACAGATTGTCACAACACAGCCGTGGTTAGCATTCAGTCCCACTCTGGTGACAGAGCTTGCTCCTGTAGAGAAAAGGAAGGAGGGATCAAAAATGCCTAAACCCAGTACTTTCTATTTCTTATTCCTGTATCTTTCTAAGACCTTGTAGGGAAAACACAGATAAACAAAAGTCACAGCCAAATTAGAAAAATTGAACCACAAACCAAGACTTTTCTGTTTACATTTTGAAAATCATTTCCACCCAGTTGTCTTTGGCTTAGTGTGCAAGCTCTGTTCCTGTGAAACTGTGACATTAAATCCTACACTAATGGGTAGCAGGTTTTAATTATTTTTTTTTCAAATATTTGATTTTGTACGTCTATTAGAGATTCAGCCATGAAATTGTGATAAAATTTATCACTCTTGAAAATGAGATAAAATTAGTATAAATTAAAAAAATCCAGTGTATAAAATTATTATTTACACATATGGAGAGAAAATTCCTATCCAGTGGTTTAGATTAGCATTTAGATTATGTGTGTCATAAATTAAGTCAGTCACTGAGAAGTTACTGATAGCTAGATGTTTTCCATCTTGGATCCTACATGTTAGATTTTTTTTGAGGAAAGTAAGTAATACTTTAGTTGCCGGTGTGGAGAACAGAAGAGGTTGGCTTGACGGGTCCCTGAGCGCACTAATAAGCCTAGTGGCCCTGACTGGCCTGACCCATGGGCGTGGGCTCAGGATCCCCATTTAACACTACCATCCATCATCCACCACCACGAGTGCCAGGCACTGTTCTGAGTTCTGTCAGAACGGACTGGGACATCACATGGCTGCTCTTACCTCACATGTATGTGCCTAACTGGGCTGTATTTGCTTTCATGACCTGAATTCCAGTCCTCAAAAACTTACTTTCACATGAATTCCAAGGTGGTGTGGTTTTACCCCAGCCAGCAGCTGAGCACCACGCAGCTGCTTGCTCAGTCCCCCACATTGGGAAGGGAGAGAGAATCAAAAGAGTGAAAGTGAGAAAACTCGTGGGTTCAAACACGAGTTTAATAAGTGAAGCCAAAGCCGTGTGCACAAGCAAAGCAAAACAAGGAATTAATTCACCACTTCCCATGTGTCGTGGTTCAGCCCCAGCCGGCAGCCAAGCCCCACGAAGCCGCTCGCTCACTGCCCATCAGCAAAACAAGGGAAACAATGAGAACAGCAAAGGGCAAACAGCCTTGAGTTGAGATAACGACCTTTAATGGGCCAACAAAGGGGGAGGGAAAACAAAAATAGGGCTGCAGTAGTTATATTGAGATATAAACGAACACGATGACAAACGGAGCACCTTACCGATCAACGATCGACCCTACCGACCAGACACTCAGCCCCCAACCAGACCCTCCTGGAGCAGCACCGGCCTGCCCCTCGTGGCCAGCCCCTTTTATAGGGGCATGATGTCACATACCCTGGCCAGCTCAGCTCACCTGGTCTGGTTTCTGAAAATTAACCCGATCCTGGCCAAAGCCAGGACACCATGACAGGCAGGTGCTCAGCCACCTCCAGGACAGCAGGGCTCTGTCAGGCTCTGTCACATGTAACGGTTACTTGGGAAGACAAACACCATCACTCCGAACGCCGCTGCCCCCCCTTTCTCTTCCCCAAGCCCCTTATAAACCGAGCATGACGCCATATGGTATGGAATGTCCCTTTGGTCAGTTGGGGTCAGCTGCCCTGTCTGTCCCCTCCCAACTCCCCGCACACCCCCAGCCATCCCGCCGGCGGGGCGGTGCGAGAAGCAGCAAAGGCCTTGGCTCTGTGTGAGCATCGCTCAGCAACAGCAAAACTATCTCTGCACTATCAGCGCTGCTTCCAGCACAGACCCAAAACACAGCCCCATGCTGGCTGCTGTGAAGAAAATTAACTCTCTCTCAGCTGAAACCGGGACACAAGGATAATTTTTTCCAAAGGTTGAACTGATTCAACAGTAAGATTGAGCCGACAGTGTCCAGTTAGAGAAAAAAACCAACTATGAAGTTGCTTTAATATCACTTTGTTATTACTAGCGGCTTGCATCAATGACTTTGGCTTTTCCCTACTTTTGAAGGTGTGGAGCGATTGCCTCAAAACATCAGTTTTTCACAGCTTTAAAAAACAGACAATATTTTCATGAACTCTGTCCTACATAGGCCCTCTGTTCTACAGATTTTTCTATTTTATATATAAATTATTTATGTGTAGCAATTTATATGTATGTTTATACAGTACCAAAAGCAACAGAAGCCTGATCCACAGAAGTAGACCCACTGAGTGTTATGCCAGCCACAAAAACTTTGCTTTGGCTGAAGTCACACTAACACAAGTGACTTTGGGGATGGATCCTACTTTGGGGAATGAATTCCATTTGGATATGTCTAAGAGAGCCAACTGCTTTTGATCTCTCAAAACACATTGAGATATGGTACAGCTGCTCTTACCTTATGTGTAAATGCCAAACTGGGCTCTGCTAACATGTTGCTAAAAATTTTTTTCCTGCTCTTTCTCCCTTGGTAATGTCACATCTCATCTCAAAGACAGCTGAAGAAAGGCAAGGAATTTTCTTAGTGCTCCGCCTACTTCCTGTGTGAGTGGAACTGGTAAAGCATAAGCTGGCCTAGAATTTATATTTTCATAGGAGGTTGAAAACGCTGGAAAAGACAGCATTTCAATAGTACAGTTTTAGCAGCAACCTTCACTCAGTACTCACACTCACACTCATTTGTGGTGTGGAAGGAAAATAAACTGAGACAAGGAAACTCACATCAAGTTGTACAGTGAGGTCACAGTATTTGAACTTGTGTCATGTCCCCAGAAGAGATACCATAATATTGTTACAGTCTCATGAAAAGACCACAATGAACTACAATATTTAATGTAAAACTTTTCAATTGGTTCTGTTCCTAAGGTGCATTTATGGTGGAAAGCAATTTGGAATGTCATTTTGTGCTGATATGTTCTGTAGTTTCAATGTGCCTAAATTTGAAATACAATTTGCCTTACACCGTGTGCTGACATGCCAAAGTAAGTTAGGGCTCCACATTTCTGAGGAACAAAATATTTTTTCTATAGATTTTTTTTTTCTGTTGAAAACTCAAGGCATACTTTATTATGCTGACCTTTTTGGGGTGTCTATCTTATACCTCTAGCAAGTTAGAAGGCTAACAAGCAAAGACCTCTTTTTTACAATCTCTACCATGGTCAGTTTGAAACGGGAATAGAATCAACCCTCTTTGCAGAAGCATAAATAAAGATTTTGTCACAAATATTAGTGTAATTTTTTAATAATTATTGGAAGTGATGGAACAGTCACTTTTGAAGCCATTTCTACTCATAGTACAGTAAAGTATTTAGGATATTTAGGTGTTATGCATTCTATATTTGACAGTCACTTTTCTAAATGAAAAAGGCTAATAAAGATATAAATATCTGCTAAAAACTGGAGCATAAATGTGTCTTTTAAATTACAAATTGAAGGTATTTAGCCACCAGTAATCATCATAGATTAGCCATTAGTATGATGGCAACGGGTCTGTATTGTCTCCTCTCTTTGCTTGTCCTACCAAGAGAATTAAATTCAAGCTTTGCCTCATAATTTCAGCGCAGACCCCCCTCTGGGCATCAATCCCTGGCCAGCTTTATCAACAATAACAAAACTCTGACAGTTTGAAGCTTGCATCTGAGAAACACACAACAAGTAGAGCTTTTTCAAAACCATTGACTTTCAAAACAGCTTTGTCTCTTGCATACAATCTTGATAAGGGAACTTTCCAATGAGGAATTTGCTAGGTGGATGTTTGATAGCAAGGTTGTCTTTTCTAAGGAAAATTATGGTCATCTTCAGTTTATATCAGAATGCTATCATCTGAAACAAAATATGTAAGTGAATACTGAAAATTTATTCTTTAAGAACAGTGCTGTGCTCAAGAAGATTTCTGATGTGCTCCAAATATGTCACTGAAGACTGAGTTTACTGGTGGGCTATAACAGTAAACATAGTTGTCTGTGAAAATTAAAAGCTACTACTAGTTGATTTAGTCTGCTGGTGTAATTTCTTTTCATCACTCCGCTAAATTACCTACATTCTTTATTTTAAAGTTATCTCTAGTGGATGGAATTCAGCCACGAGATAGTAGGCAAAGTGAGAAACATCACCTATTGCCAAGAAATGACTGTTTTTGGTGATGCTGTAATTGGCCTGGAGTTTGTTAGACCCAGAGAAGCTATGGTAAAGTTCTCGAATTGACAGTTTTCCTTATATTTGAAGAGAATTTGTACATGTATCAGTGTTGGCCTCCTGAAAATTTTTGACTGCCAGTGAACTGATTCGAACAATGAAAAGTCAAATCATCATGCCTTCTTTCAACCACTCATTGCTCTCTTATAGACCACAGGAAGACCAAAGTTGTCAAATGAAGAGTATTTGCCTTGTGATTTACAACATTACTGGATCCCTTTTTTCCTATATGGAAATTTTCATAAGCGGTTTGGCAAACGCCTTTAAAATAACTGTGGTATTTGGCAGTAAAAAGGCTGCAGAATTTGGGCCTGCTGTTTCCATTTTAGTTCAACAGTAAGGCTCCTCTCAGTGATATGAACCAAGTACAAAATTCATAGTCCAAAGACATAAGTCATTAGCGCAAGTTCAGTAAAAAGGAGACATGTGGCTCAACCCACAGAAATTCATTAGACAATGGTTTTCTGAATGCCTATTCCAAACAATTTGTCAAATCAACTGTTCATTATCATGCAGCCTAATACTGGCTGCATATATATATAAATTTACACATCAGTAGCTATAAAAGCGTTTATATTTATCACACAGTACTGTTCATTAGACATAGTGGAATATGTGAACACACATGTTAGCAATTTATACCCACAAAAATCATTCAGTTGTTCACATGGCAGAGGTCTGTGTATTATTAGGAGGAATCCAAATACACGCACTTACTTTATCACTTTTTGAAAGGGCAGACAAAGGTCATAAGTGACAACTTCCT
Organism: Psophia crepitans; assembly: GCA_013399095.1. Lineage (NCBI taxonomy): Eukaryota > Metazoa > Chordata > Aves > Gruiformes > Psophiidae > Psophia > Psophia crepitans. The sequence continues at coordinate 116,398 of VWZZ01003014.1, forward strand.
GAGTTTTATTTTCTTTTAATTTCAACATATGTCACCAGAAAATGTACTGAAACTCAAGGCTTTCAAGTGAAAGGCTAATTCCACTGCTATTTCTTATTCATTAATGCTTAAAATTGCCTATAGGAGGTGAAGTGACATTTGGGACTGACTTCTGAAACACCCAGGTTCGACTTCAGTGAGAATATTTATGGACCGATGTCTCCCCTATCAGACAGCGGTGGCACAGACTACTGTGATCTGTTGCCCTCACAGTATTTCCCCAGACACCCATTTCAGGGAGAAGGTGTATAGGTGGGGCCGTGAGTAAGAAGTGAGGCGAGGTAGGCACTGGACCTAGAAACAGGATGAGAGGACTCATAACTGGTGGTGGCCTCTGCAACTAGCAAGCAACCCCCAGCCTCCTTGGAGGCTTTCTCTGAGACACAGGGCCACCCCAGAGTAGCGTGTTTCATACACAAGAGCTAGTCCCATGCCTAGAGGCACAGCCTAGCTGTAGCAAATATGCAGAATAGCAGGAAAGTTCATCTTCAGAATTAATTAATCTCTTTCATGCGTTTACCTCAGGTCTGCTGATAATAGTGAGTGCAACTATATGGGGTGTATGAAAAGCCTCATGTTGATTTCAGAATAGCAATTTATAACGTTTGGTAGGTAGTGATCCTTAGTGAGCTATACTTCTCTCTGTTTTTGCATGCTTAATGGATTGATTTAGCTATGTAAAAATCATCTCTTGCCATATCCTATTGAGACAACTTGAAAGCACAATGGGTTGAGAGACAATTGGACTTTTTTTTTTAAAGAGGGAAGTGATGCAGAAGTACTTTACACTTGCAAGTTCAGTGTTGCAAAATGCCAAAGAGCAAAGCCCTTTACTCAAGGAAACAAAAAAGTCTTTGAGGTTGTCCTTGACCATGACAGAGGCACCATGATAGCAGCCATCAGGGCATCATATTCAGGCAAACTGTCAGCATTGGTAGAGGTCCTGCAACCTTTCTTACAGAGAGGTGGAAGAAAGGAATTTTGTACCATTTCCCATTGTGCTGAACAAGAATTTGCCTGGAAGCCTTGCTTGACAGATTGGCCCCTATTCCCAGTATGATTTATGCTACTGTGAAACAAGAGTGCCTAATGCATGGGCCGTAATATAATGACAGGCTAGCTTCAGTTAGCCTGAAAAATGATACGCAGATGAAAGCACGGGCTCTGCTCCACCTTTCATGCTTTTCATATTTGCATTTGGAACATACACAGGCGGGACCCCAGACAGAACTGACAGACAATTAAAAGGCCACTCAATACAAGGAAGTATATCTGCATGACACAACCTCTGCCAGCAGACAACATTGTAGGGCATAAAACAACATCTTGCTATCAACCTGAAGTCTAAGGAGAATTATATTAAGCCCTGCCAAGAGGTTAACCTCTTTGCAGCAGGAGCTTTGTTCTGACTATGTCTTTCTTATCAAAAATTTAGGATTCCTTTTCCTGAGGAAGCTTAATCTTTCAGATTTGGGTCAGGAGGTATGATAAGTAACACAAAGAAGTAAACACTATAAAATTCTAGGGGGCAAGCAGGAAGCGTTTTTTAGGATTTAGTTAGAGGAAATGCTGTCTTATGTGAACTCTGGGAATGCAAGCATGGTGGATACAAATTCTCCCTTAAAGAAGGGGCTTAGAAAAGTAGTAAAATGAAAGATCTTTTTAGATTTTTATAGGTCCTAATGGAAAAAAAAAAGTGACAACATGAGCATTTTAAGTGTGATGTGTTGTGTGGGGATTTAACGTGGAGAAAGGGATCTTAGGAATGTTCTCATTTCCACCTGCTGATCTTGCCTTGTACATTCTAGTGGAAAGGCTACGATATGTATTGTTACTGTTGTATGTGTAGAATTCTAAAAAGATTCTAAAAAGTCATTGTTACATAAAGAGGATGTTTATTTTGGCAAAATGAGAATCTTTGAAACAGTAGAATTATACAGTTCATTTCCACCAGATGTTGAATATCCTCTTTTTTTGAGAGCTCGGCTATGTACTGTACAGGAATATAGACAGATGCTGTGCGGCACTTTATCGCTGGATTGCTAACATATTTATGTTGCATAAAGGGAGTTGCAGAATAATGTTTGCAATGTTGTATGCTAAATGCATTCTGAAATATTTGCAGTATCATTGAACAGATGGAAATTAAAGTCGTGTTCAAGCTCAAATCTGTTTTCTTTGATAGTTTGCTGCAAGGATGGTTTTAAGCAAACTTTCAAAACAAACTTTCTAGGTATTTAAGATGTGTAAATATGTATATAGAAAATGTAGTATAAAGTGATTAAACACATGAAAAATATTCTGGTTTTGATTTTACTTGAACTGAACTAAAAGTTAAAATGCTTGAAATGTTGTTAAATCTTTTGTACCAAAGAGAAGAAAACATCTTGTGTATCTGTGTCCACTGTATTTAATTTCAGTGATTTTTTTTTTTTCTTCTGGAATCTGTTGTCCAAGCAGAAAATGGGACACTTGAATAATTGGCATGCTTCTGATGTTTGATGTCTTCCATAATCCCCATTTTGGATGCTGTAGGGCTACATGCAATTTATATGAGAATGAGTTGCTACAAACTATGAAGGGATAAATTTCCAGAGTTTCAAATTATTTTGTTAATTTTTGTGGAATTTTTTGTTGTTGTTATTGTTCATTCATTTTATGGTTTAATTTGAATCTATGAAAAGCTTTGTTACAAAAGCAAGTAGGAAAAGAAAAATCCCCAAAGAAATGGATTGGTATTTTAATATTCAAATATGAGAGCATAACAATGGAAAAAAGATTTGTTTTCCAAATGCAACAGTATTCAATTTGCAAAAACAGTTGAATAAATTAATGCTGAATTAGAATTATTTCACACCTGTCAAAGATCATTTGCAACATTTGCCCTCCTCTCCTTTTCTGAGCTTCTCCATTTGCATACTAGGTGCAGGTGTAAGTTAAACCAGGAAAGCAAACGAGAGCGAAAAAAGCTGCAATGAGAACAAGAACTAAGCAATGTGAGCAGCTGCTAGGGGCAGGTTGGACCAGGAAATGTAGGCAATAGACAGGCTTGAATTTGAGATGAGTGGCTCCTAAATTGTGTTTCACTGCCGTGGTGCCTACAGGTTTGTACCCTTCCTTCTAGTAGGAATGAGCACACTGTCTTCTATTGCCTTTTACAAATTGGTGCTTATGGGAATCTGTCTCCAAGGTATCTGCAAAGTATTTGAATTCAATGCTAAAATTGGATAGGGTTGTTTACAAATCCTAGTTGTTATTGATAGTTATTTCCTGTTAATCATAATTCTGTAATAGTGTGACCTTTTCAGCACAAAATTATTTGGTGGGCCTTGGGGAAACTGCTTCCAGAGATTATCTTTAAAATAAATGTTAGCAAAGGAGCAGGCAGTACCTCAGAGCATTTCTGGTATTTTATTTTAAGCATTTGGGATTGGGCTTTAGAAATCAGATTTATTAATCTAACTGTGACAATTCATGTTTCCTTCTGTGTCTTCAATCTACCTTCATTTCAGACAATAAAAGAAGCTAGATCGATGCTTTGGGAATGGCAGGAAAAGGCAATACTACTAATGCTATTTTAAAATTTGAAGGCTAGAAGGCGGGAAGCAAGAATAAGCCTTTATATCAACAACTAACCTGTTCTGAAACAAGGAGAAAATATGATGAGGAGGCCTCCTGATTAGAAAAAGCAGGGACTGCTTGTACCAACAACCTTATCTCTGTGAACCTGGACTTCATGAAACTCGCCTCTACCTTGTGACTGAAATCATCACTTGGAAATTAGAAGCAATTAGGCATTATTTTTTAATTTAACCTTCACACAAGGACACTTTCACATTTTTAGTGTTACATCTTATGAGTGATGACAATGTGTTTCCCTAATCTGCGTTGAGGACTGCATTGTGAATGACACAGAAATGTTCATTACGGCAGTATTTATTTAATAGATGAAACTCTATACAGCAAGCAGCTCTTTACACAGAATTAGTGAAGAAAGTAATAAAAAAGAGAATTCATAATATTGTTAGCTTCCTTGCCTTGCTGAGAAATATAAGAAGTTGGTAGTTCATAGTACTGGCCCTTTCTTGGCCTAGAGTATTTCAAAATTTATCCAAAAGGAAATCTACGGGGTGTCATTAAGAGAGGCGAGCAAAACTAGGGGAAACATTAAGGCACTTGAAAGCTTCTATGGGAATTTTACTCGGGGAAATTACTTACATACATCTACCTGGAAATTCCTTAGGGAATTTAATCAACATTTCTTCCTCTTTTCCCCCTCAACTGAAATCAAGATCAATTCGCAAAGCCTTCCACTGCTTGACACAAGAAACAAATGTGTTGACATGATTAGCGGTGTTTAGAACACCAGTTCTCAGAAGCAAGAGGGTCTACAGGCTGTAGCATTAGTCTGTCGAGCCATCAAGTCAGACCCTTTTTCTACCTTTCTGAGACAGAGAGACTCTTAAATTGAATAATTGTCATTTTCCAGCTTTCAGTGAGGCCAGAAATCACTAAAGATCTCATTTAAACTTTCCATTCTAGTTCTCAAGCAAATTTACAGCAGAGGTCAGTCCTTTTGCAAGATTTCTGGAGGGAATTCTTCATCATAACAGATGGGTTTTTTTCCCATTGTAGTTTAAACTATCTTCCATCAATTTTTCTTGTCATTTCACCCATCTTATTACGACCTTCATAGGATAAAAGAACAGTACCAACCATGCCTTTTCTCTGAGTATTGTGTTTCTCAGTATATTATGTAGTTAATATTGATTATAAATCACAGCAAACTCAATGAATGCCTTCCTACTCCTGTACCTCTCCATGACAGCCATTCTCATGCTTTTATCCAACTTGGAAATAGTACTATTTTTATATTTCTTCACAGAAAGACTGTGAGTTCAACTTAGTTTTAGTTTTACGGATATAACAAACCCGGAAATAACCCAGACAGTCTATCAAAGCACAAGATTAGGAAGTTATTTTCTTCTCATTAAAAAGAGATCAATAAATGCACATTAACCTAATTATCCTAACAATTGAGTTTAGCATGGTAATAGGATTTGACACAGGCTGTGGCAGTTGATCACGTGAATTTTCAATCATTTAGTTAAAGATTAAATTACCTTAAATAATCAAAAAATAATAATTTTAAAAAGTAAATTGCATATTAATGTAATGTAAAATGCATTTTAAGCATTAATGAATAAATTCTTAAGCTATAATGTGAAGAAAATATAAACTGGAAAAAAATCCTGTTACAAGAAGCAGAGTGATACGTGCGGGAGAGCAAAAGCAATATATTAAAAGAAGCTTACGTGTTTTTAATAACTTTTTTTGTATAAGTTTAATGCTTACGGAAGGGAACATCTGGTGGGTCTGGAGGCTGAGAGCCAGTTTGAAAAGAATGCGGTTGTGGTGAAGGCAGGCATATTGTCAATCCTCTCCTCCTGCCAAGAACCTGCGTAAAAGTATCTCTTGGCTTGAAAGAATAGAAGATACTTGACATCCGTTTTTTTTGTAATCGTGGCAGAGATGACCAGGCAAGGTCAAACCTGATTGTCCTGGTTTTGGCTGGGATAGAGTTAATTTTCTTACTAACAGCTGGTATACCGCTCTGTTCTGGATTTAGGATGAGAATAATGTTGATACACTAAAATTTTAGTTGTGGCCAAACAGTCAAGGACTTCAGCTTCTCATGCTGGCCTGCCAATGAGCAGGCAGGGGGTGCCCATGAAGCTGGGAGGGGGCACAGCCAGGGCAGCTGACCCAAACTAGCCAAAGGGAGATTCCGTACCATACGACGTCATGCTCTGTATATAACGGGCGTGTCTGACCGAGAGGTGTGTAGTTCAAGAACTAGCTGAGCGTTGGTTCTGGGTAGTGAATAATTGTGCTGTGTATCACTTGTTTTGTATATTCTACTATTATTATTATTAGTTATTATTTTCTGTCCTATTAAACTGTCTTTATCTCAGTCCATGAGTTTTACCTCTTTTGGATTCTCTCCCCCGTCCCACTGTGGAGGGGAGAGGGCAAATGGCTGTGTGGTTGTTTTAGCTGCCTGTCGGATTAAACCACAACACTGATTATGGAGCACTAAACACCACTTAGATGGTAATCTAAAATTTACCTCATTGCTCAGCTGAGATGGAGCTGAATCATAGTTTCTGCACAAAAAGTTTTGATTTATCAATAATATTCTCTGGAGTTATACCTGTTCTAGTCTTCATTCATTTTTAATAGCTTTGTTGGTATAGGAACCTCATTCCTTTGCATTGAAATGAGATGATGCTCCCTCCCACATCTCTTCATTTGTCTTTCCATTGACATTGTATAGCACAAAATAATTTTTGCCATTCACATTTCAGTTTCAGATTTTAACTAAGGAAACACTATGCAGATCCATATAAAAACAAAATTCTAATATCTGTGACACAAACACGGTAGTTTGTTGGCTATTTTTAAATGAAACAAATTCTGAATAAGTTCTTGAGTGTTAAAAATGTTCATTTTTTTTTCTTTAAAGAAAAAAGAAAGGATGTGAAAGTGGCTCAACCTTGATTTCTGTAATGCAAGACATGAATTGGAACTTAGCTGCTAAAACTCTTCCTCTATCACTTCTCTTGCCTGTTAGGAGTCACTGTTTCTTCTCCAGTGCCACAATATGTTTTCACCATCCTAACACAATTTCCCTCTCACTCAGATGCAGTATTGGGTGGCCTGAGCACATGAGAATGTGTGTTTCATTATGAGACCAAGAGCATGAGGTAAGAGTAGTACAAAGCGTGTGTGTGACAGACAGGAACACGACTGCAAAACAACACTAAGCAGCAGCAGTCTCATGAATGAGACTGTACATAGAAGTTTTCATCTGAAGACCTCAAAGCACTTCGCTAAGACTAATTAATTAATTCTCACAGTAGCTCTGAGAGTTTATAGATATTACATATGTTTTACCTGAGCTCTCAGGTCATAATACAGTCTCAGAATGTCCTGAGGATTGGTGACTGCCAGGGTTGGGAGTGGTGGCGCTTCATTCCATATATGGAGTATGTAGCAGGGGTGTGAAATTGCCCATGGTTTTGGATAATGGTTACCCAAAGACTTTTTTGTATTTTGGAGAATGTCACTGGCAGGCACTTCATCTCTCTATAGAAAACGTCTCAACACTGTTTTCAGCACAATTCCAAACCGTAGCCACTACTTGCTACTATGAAGAAAATTAACTCTATCCCAGCCAAAACAGCACAGGAAGCTAGTATCAGAGAGGGTGGCACCAGTATATAGCTTGCGGGGTTGAAGGAAGGCTGAGAAGGCTTTTTACAGGGTATTGTGGCTTTGTTGCCAACTTCAGCTATGTTGAGAGAGGTGAGAGAGAAGAGCAAGGGGCCCAGGCTGACACTGTGATAAAAGAGAAGGGAGATGCTTGGAAAGTTTTTTCTGTGTAGAGCCTATATTGCTCAGCACTATCTTTTTTCCATTTAAAGCAACATTCATTTCTTTGTGGGCTTTGCCTTTGCTAGTCTCATTATATCACTGTTCCCAGAAAGCTTCCTTGTTAATAAGATTGCCTGGTACAAAAATGCTGTGTCTATTAACGTTCTTTCTTTTTATTTGTCTGTGTAGGCAACACTTATCTTTCTGATTAAAGATATGGAAAACCCCTGACAATTGTGCCCTCATCTGTAAAAGATACAGGGTAGAAGCATAAGAGTGATTCTCACCCTGAAAGGATATACCTTCTATTTGTTTCTCTCCAAAAGGAGTTCAAAGAGATGAGAAATTCAGAAAAATTATTCACCAAAAAATTTGTCAAAGACAAAGCAGCAAGACACCTTCCTCTCAGAGTGTCTACTTCCTCTCTATTTGCCTTATTCAGGTAATTGTAACATAAACGTAAAAATGAATGTATTGTGTTTGATTGTGTATCATATATACCACACAAGTACAGTGAATTCAACAATACAAGGAAACTTGTTAAATGAAACTCCTTCAATGGGAACAGTATAGTGCTTTTAGTGTCATTTGGGGTTTATTATTGCTCTATTTACTATATATGTGTGGTTTATCTGAAAATTACTACATTTCTCCTAAAACTATTAAATACTATCTGAAAGAATCCTTTTTAATTTCTAATAATAGCAAAGGACTCTTTCATTCTATCTTTCTTTATTTTACTAGAAAAAAATTACACTTTTTAATTCTCCCATAGTCCAAGCTCTTCTTATTATGTAGTGATTTCTGCCTCATTGAAAATATTTTCTTGGTAAGAATACTTTCAGAAATTATTAGGTGTAATTCTTAAATTTATATGAAAGATAAAATTTGTAGGAACAATTTCTCAAAACTGACAACCTTAGAAATGTCACATTAGCGTACATTACATAGCAATAAATTGTAACTGAAGATTGTTGGTAACAACATATAGGCTTTTCTTCGTAATTTACTTTCTGCTTTCACTACTACTGAGATGTCAGCTCTAGAATATATGTCAGATAAAGTAACAGACAGAAGAAATGAAAAAAATACAGACTGCTCGTTTACATCCTTTTCTCCCTTCATTATCATTTATTAAGAATTCTAGATGTAAGAAAGAGCTGCATGATAATTTTAATTGCACTCCACGGAATTTGTTATGAAAATATGTATGGTACATTCTCTTAGCACCTCATATGTGTATTTAATCACCAGTAAGTAATCTGTAAGTATGATAAAGTATGTACTCATTGACATGACTGAAACTGACTTCTCTGTTTATTCATTATCAGTGGTGGTAGATGAAACAATATTTCCTTTCCCTACAAAGAACAATTAGAATTTTTCCTTCAGTAAAATGCTGGAGGTAAAGGCAAAGTCTATATTATTTGTCTTTGTTCAGGAATGGTTGCATTTTTCAAACTAATGTGTACATAGTGCCTCAGAATGTGTCCTTTTGTTCCTAACTAAAACACAGCAAGTTCAGACTCTGCCCACCAAATTTAGATGTTGACAAATTGTTAATGTGTAAATGGACATTCTTAGAAAGAAGGGAGATGAAACATTTAATTAGTGGATCAGCTCCTCAGCTGTTACAAGGAAGAATAAATTTTATTAGTTCATATTCTCTGGAAGTCTGGCACAGTTATTGAGTATGAGGAATATTTAAAAATCATTCTGGTATTTGTAATAGGTTCAATTTTGAAAGTTCAGATCTTCATATAGGCCAACATTTATGACGGTTCAGTGAGTCAGCAATGCTGTAGATGTAGAAGAGTAGACTGGCAGGCCTGATGGGATCAGAATGGAGTCAGAAGGGCAGAACTGCATCCTCCGATGCCGATGCCAGTCATAGCTGGTTCCAGATGGCTCATTAATGGATGGAAGCACCCTACCAGATGCCAAAACTGTAACCCCTCTGAGGATCTCATGGTGCCTCTGCTCAGACATATTTGAGTGAGAGCAGTAGCTGTTAGGCACAGGAGGAGACACCTAAGGAGTCACAAAAGGAAAAACAAGAGAATACAGGTGAGGATGCTTGTGAGGACACCCAAGAAGGACATGTGAGTGGAGACACAGAATGACAAGGGTTCACTTGAAATGTGAAGAGATGCATTTGCAGAAACAAAATGGAGGAGTTATGTGGAAGGGAACATTGTGGGGAACATCCTGGAGATACACTATTGCGATGAGGTGTTCCGTGCCAGAGGAAGGCTCTTTGAAGGGACTGTAGGTCACAGAGGACCCATGCTGGGGCAGGGACACCCCTGAGGGGACTGAAGCTCATGGAAGAGCACAAGCTGAGACTCCTTTGCCCACAACAATCTCCAGACAGGTGATGGGCTATAAGAGAGATATGGAAATTTTCTTCCCTGTACTAAAAGATGAACTGACCTAATCTATCCACAACTATAGATTTGGGAGTATTTTAAAAGTTGTTTAAAAACCTGCTTTTGTGAAGGAAGAGATTCACGTGTGCTGTGTGATATGTTCCAGTCTTCCAAGGTTAGAAATAAGCAGTCTTCAATATTGCAACATAAAGTATCTCTTTTCCTTCTCCATGGGGACACCTGACAGCGATCAAGTGGTAAATATTACCTGTTATGTGATAAAGTACGTTCTCTTAGTGGAAAACTCTAGTGTTTGGGATTTTTTCAAAGAAAAATATTATTTGGCTGATGGATTGTTTTTAAAATATTGGTTAAGTGGTTGAGACCGTTGAAAGAAATCCCTGGGAGTAGAGTCAGGCAAAGCTTTACTGCTCACGGTTCTGGTGAAGTTTTGCTGAATGCTGAAATTTTCTTTCTTTGTTTTGAAATGGTGAATGCTTCATTGCTCTTCTTAAGTGTGGATTGTGCCAGTAATAAAAAAGTGAGTCCTTTGAGTATGGAAAGATTTTCAAGCCAAAATATACAATACCATAGCTGTGCTTCTCTAAAGAGAGTCAGTAGAAAAAAATCTCAAGTATTAAAGATGTGGGAGAAGATATGGATTTGTTTCATAAACCACGTTTTCAGTTAACAAGTATGCTTTTCTCCTGTTGCTAATTTTGTAATTTTTTTCTAGCTTGAGCAAACCAAGCTAAAATTCACTCAGTGAACGTTTTTAATGATCAGATTTTTGATAACTGAATCAAGATGCAAAGTTATATTTACTATAGACACACCATTTTTTTTTCCTTAAGAAACTTGACTTTCTAGTGCTTCCAACTAGAAATTAAAAACAAGAGAAATAACAGCTACAGAACAGTTGTTCCACTGTTATATGGGTGCTAAGGTTAAGAATAATCTTGTGGTGCTTGTTTTCTAGAAGGTTATTGCAGATTTGGAGCATTACAGAGATCTAATCTCAGCCTCGGAACCAATCCTTTAGGTGACATTTATGTCTGTCTTTCTAGATAGAGGCCAATAGCATCTCTCAGTTTATTATCATCATTATGTGTACAGAACTGTTCTGAAATTAATAAGTTAAGGATTAGCATAGCCAAAAATGTACAGGGATATTATTTAGCTAAACATAGTTGACTGGAAGTTTTGTATGATGTAAAGGAGGATGTAGCACACCTGTCACAATCTGCTTATGAACATGTGTGGATGTAAGTGTATTTTTGCATTGTGTAGCATGAACAAGAGAAACACTTAATGGAAATAAATCACACAATTGTAATTAAAATTTCTTATGCTTCATACTAAATAAGAAATAAAGTATTGTAAAATAAAGAGTTGGGTAATGTTTTTTTCTGAAGAGAGAAATCTATCTCTTAGTATATTAATTCCATCAGTAATCATCCCAATTTAAATTTTTTTTCATGCTCTAAGGTCTTTTTCCTTCCTTACTTGCCTTCCTCCTGATTTGCTTTGCTCCTCAGTACGTGGCAGATTTGTGACATCAAACACAATACACCTGTAACACTACAATAGCCAGTTTTCTGTGTTTGCTGGATAGTTAGCCCAGAGTCAGTGCTCGGCAGAGCATGGACTTTATTCCTATGGTTGGTGAAATCACCCAAGAAAATGAGACTTTCACTATAAAACTTCACAGGTACAGATTAGTGACAAATCCATACTCTTAATAACTCTGCTCGTGACCAATTGAAAAAGGCTAGGATCTGATCTTCAGAGGTACCAAATGTGGGCAGTTTCATTAATCTCTTCAATAATAATGAAATATTGTGCAAAGCAACTTTTAAAATAAATAGTTCGGATGAACATTTAGGCTTTCTTCAGGGATCTGCTGATTAATTATGATACAGAGAGTTTATTAATTTGGCTTCTCTAGAGGAGTCAGATCTTGGAAAATGTAACTGTGGTACACAGCCTGTGTTCTGAACCTATGGAAATTTACATCTTTCACTCAGAGAGTCTCTCAGATAAAAGTGTTCTTATTTGCAGCTGCCGTTTATACACAGTATCTGCAAGCAAAGGCAAAGCAAGCACTATATGATTTCAAACGACTATGTTACAGGTATGGCAGTGACTGTATACATAGTAAAACGCTTCAGAGTGCTTATTAAGTGCTTCTGAAAAACATTATTAGAAGGATTTGATACTAAAAGATGTCTATGGTCCTCCTTGAAGTCTATAGTTTACAAGGGCAGTGGAATTCTGACCATAGTCGGTGGGCTGTAGGCAGTGGCATTAAAACACTGCTTACTTCTCTCACAGGACCAACATGAATGCAGAATCAGTGACTAATATTTGAAAAACACTTTGAGATCCTCACATAAAAGGAATGTGGTAGTTCAAAGTATTTATTTTTGCCAGTAGGGAATATTTGTGACTTTGGTTTCATTGTCCACATCTTTTAGGCTCCCATATGTTTCCAGAACTCAATTAGATCCCAGTAGGTATTTCCTGAGAAAATCTTTTAAATGAGTAGAAAAAAAAAAAAGTAAACTTGGTTACTTGTATATAAACCAGGCCTTTCTGTGGCGATGAGATTGTACTGTAACTGTGGTGTCATAAGCACTAATGGAGAAAAAAAGCTGGAGTACAGATTGTCAAGTAATCTTTGGAAACCAATTAAGTGAAGTTTGTCAAACCAAAGAGGCCCTAACCTACAGGGAGAGCTAACAGTTTTATTTCAAAGACAAAGTTACAGCTTAGCGTAGGGCCTCTGCAACCCATCTAGTTCTTGTTGAAATAACCTACTTATAAAATGCCAGGATTGTTTTGTTTCTCTTTTTAGTTTTGTTTCACTAATATTTTATTTTAGTTAAAATTTTGCTTGGCTAACATGACAATGTGCGTGTGTTTAATTTCTCCAGCACTGTAGATATAAACTTTCTCCCAGCTAATATCACAAAATGTAACAAGGAGTTAAGTTGGAGTCGCAAAGTCTGCAGTTCGTAACTTGACATCCTGTCTTTGCAGAGTCCACTCTGCAGCTGACACAAAGCTCTATTTAATGTGCTGCCAATCACTTCTAGTCAAGTACAGTACCGTAAATCCTCGAGTAGTCTTTTAAAATTATTTTGTTTATATCTTTTTCCATTTAATCTGGTTTTCTCTTGCCATGCAGTGACGTGTAAATCCAAAGAAAATTGCCAGTATTGGCTCCAGGAAAAAGGTTGTCCTTTAAATTGCTTTCATCATCTCTCATAGACGACTTCTTGGAAGAAACTAGCTTGCTAAGGTGTAAGAGAGAGGTTATGAAGTCTCTATGTAAGCTTCAAATAATCAGAAATGTACCGTTAAATATATATTGCTAGTGCAGATTTGAAGGACTGAAGCTCACAGATAGTTACAGAAGGGTTTAGCTACTGTTAATAGTATCAGTCACTCAGTTGCATTTGATTATTCATCTGATACCTGAACTTTTTCTCAGCCCTCCTCAGTTCTCCCTTACTCATTCAGTTTTGCTGAATCCCACATGGGCTGTTCACTTGATTCAGTCTTCATCAAGACCAGCTCTCCCAGTTCCTCTTCCACCATTTTGTGACCCACTCACACAATCTTTTATATTATCTCTTTCTCAACAACTCCTCTTCAACTGTTCTGTGCCTTCTCACAAGCTCTCAGCTTCCTCCTCTCTGCCTTCTCTTCCTGCTTTTTCCCATCGTTACAGGCTGCAGTGTCTGCATCCTAGGCTCCTGCTCTCAGCAAGAAGCAAATGTCTGCAATTATCAGAACCACGCTGTCTTCCTTCACCTTGTGCTCTATCTCCTGCTCCTCAGGTCTGTGTTCATTGTAGGTGAACGAATCTTATCCAAGTTAACTGAACCCTACATGGACAAACTGAGCTGCCATGGTGCCGTTTTTCAAACTCTTACATTCCCTCTGCTTCCACTTTTCTTCACAGTATCCCATCTTATCTCCTTTCTCTCTCCCACAGATTCTAATATATCCACTCTAATCTTCTCCCTCTTTCCCGATGGCATTTTACAATAAGGTACCACACAGTGCACTACTGTTCAGAAAATCCAGTACTGAATGCTTTTTTTTTCCTGTCATAGGAAAAACTCTGCTTGACTCTGCTTATATTCTACAAACTTTGACCTTCTTTTTATCAATGTGCTCATTGAGAATAATTGTTGCAACTGCTGTTCAGTATTAATTTCTAATCACATGCTATGCTTTTTCCAACCTACTTCTGTATCTTCAATGCAATTGAAATTACTCTCATCTAATTCCCTAAATACCTTCTCAAATCTAAAACTGCAGCAACACATATTCACTGATATTTACTTTTTTTGTCTTATCTTGACAGACTTAGCTCATTTTCTTCTTCTTGCAAGTAGGACTTCTCTTGATTTCATCTTTGCTCTGGTTTTCATCTTTCCTTTTTGATTGGACTTCCACCCTTTTACAAAATAGTCTTTATCACCTCCTACAGATTTCTGAGGGTGCCAGAAATCCCAACTTCTGTTTCCTTTTCAATAGCAGTAATGGTGGCTGGGGTAAGAACCTGCCCCTCTGTGATAAGGTTGCTTTTTGTGCCTCTTCATCCCAGGAGTTTGACTTCCTGTGGGTGGCAGCCCGGTGAGGAATGAAAGCAAGAGAGAAGCATCAGACATGGGACCTGATCTGGATGCCAGCATTCCTTCTTATACTGCTGTTCTCATATGCAGACTCTTAATCAACAACTATGCATTATGTTTTGAGAACAAACTCTGACATGTTTCCTTCTGATGAAACGAAATACTGGGCTGCCTCTCAGGAATCCTTGTCAATAATCACCTGCCAGCTCCAGGCCAACCCTCCCGGGATGAAATTATAAAATTTTGATTCCTTCTACAATAATCCTCAAACTTATTTACAAAACTTTTTTTTCTCCCCTGCAGTGGGAAAGAACAGTGCCTACGCTGAGGAAGAAGCGCACTCGTGCACTCAGAGATACATGCTGCAGTCAGTGCTGGATTGCACGATGAGACAAAATTCTAAAGAATCTTCTGTTAATCCTCACAAACACTGAGAAGATGACCTTTCCCCCATATATACCTTTTTATCTATACATCCAAGAATCCTTAAAAGAATTCTAGTCAGGAATGATGGACTGCAAGAACCAAGACACACAGAAGTTCATATGCAGGACAGGGAGTATGAAGCATACTGTAGACTTCCTCCTTCCTTTATAGTGGGCACAAGCAATATCACCATGATGGCCATGATTTCCAACACTATCATCATCTCCAACCTGACCATGACTCTAGATACTGTTGTGAAAATTATGTCTCACTGATGCTCTGTGATATAGTATTTCCCATGCATTCACAAATCTCAAGCCCTTTCTGTTGATTGAATGTTGCATACATCCACTACTCTGGTATTTTTTTTATCCTTCTGAGAAATTACATCAGCTGACATCCACCCAGAGTGCACCAGAATGATTCTTCTAGCTGTCCCTTTTGTCATGTAATTTCTTTCAGTGAATATTTCTACTACTTCCATCATACAACAAATATTAATTTGGTAATTATATTCAATATCAGATGATTGTTTTAATTTTCAAACTGTAGATTGTCACTACCACTTTTGTAATTTCTAATGAAATTACTGACATTCAACACTTGTCTTCTATCAGACAAGTCTTCACCAGCCACAAGATTTAAAAATAATTATGTTCATGCTTTTTACTCTTCGTAATCCTCTGTAAAGCAATTCAGTATACCTACATTCTCAACAGAAATCAGTATTTTTAGATGCCTCATAAAATTATATTTTGCCAAAATGCTTATGGAGGACTTAGCAATGCATCTGTGTTGTCTCATTATTTTCTTATGAAACATTAACTGTGTGCTTCCACCCATTCTCTCATACTGTAGTGGGTCCATAAATTCTCAGGGGCATGAGCAATCTTTCTTAGTCTGTGTTTCAAAATGTCTGACTGTAGGAGTGTGGGCAATGGATAGCACACAGATATAGCAATAAGGATGGCAACAGCAAAAGCGCTAACAATGTCAGTTCTAACCTGGTGATTTCAGAATTGGTTCTAGATCATGCTGCTAATTTTGCTGCTGACACATAAGAACTGAATAAGAGTGGCTTATGAACAGAAATAGCACTTTTGCAACTGGAATCTGTACGTTGGGTGTTTCTGTACCAAGTCAGAATCTGACGAGTGTATTTTTTTCCATGAGGCAAAGAGTGGTGAGATTCCTCAGCACGCGGTAGTATTGGAGCTGAAGTGGTAGACTCTTGATTGGAAGTGAAAATGTCAGCAAATTTTCCATTTCAAGGTGCTTTCATGACACATAGCTAAATGAAGCTTATCTATATTGGTAAGCCAAATTTGGATGAATAACAGCTAGAAGATGAATGATACACTGGATCTGATTAGTATAAAAATTTCTTAGGGACCATCATGCTATGCAGCATTCCTTCAGTGATATGATTGCACCCAGTTGTACTACTTCTGATAGGCTAGAGCGGGGGCTAGGAGACTGGAGGAATAATGTATTATTTTTGGATCAGGTGAAAAGAGACGATTTATCTTTGAAATTACCTAAAATTAATTCATAAACCAGGACAAGATGTTACTATTAAAATGTTGCCATTCACACTGGGAAATACATCTAATTAGTGCATCCACTATAAGATGGTATTAACATTTGATATGCAAATAATGTAATAATGAAAATACTTAAAAACTTTCACCAGTTATTATAAGAATGTTTAAAATTAGCATAATAAGTGTAAATAAATAAATATAAAATGGAAAATTATCTCAGGTAGGCAATGCTAACTGTTTTTCTAATGTTGTCTAGACACAAGTTAAAGTATTATGTGAATGGTTTTTAATATAAGAATTTTTTTAGTGGAATATTGTTGCATGGCTCGGCTAAATGGAGAATCTGGTATGATTTCTGAACACACATTTGCAATAGCTGATATGTAGTGTTAGATTACTGCTTTTTATCAATTTAAAGGTACATCAGAGTACTAATGGCTTACTAGTCATGACTCCATATCATTCAGTGGTTGGAGTAACATTTACTGTTGATGCTGTAAATGCTAGTACATCTCCAGCTCTGTTCTAAGTCAACTATGTTTACCTGAGCTACAGGTCATCAACGCAAACATATCCGTTTAATACTTCAGGCACAGATATTCAGGCTTTTATTGATCTTTATATATGTATTTAGTGTGCGTTATAATTTTTTATTTAGAAGGAGATGAAGGGTAGAATCTTTAAGATAGGATGCAATTAATTGATCTCACCTCCTTTTAGTACAACCTTTCAAGTTGTGGTTTACCCACAGCCTGGCTTTCATGAAGTGCTGGAGAGAACAAAAGGCTTTACTCGAAAACCTCATGGGGAGCACTTTTCTGCTGGATTCATACACTACATGAATATTATCCTTGTATTTCTATGCCCGTTGTCAAATTTAAATGATCACTTTTCTGTTCTTCACTATATAGCATCTAAGGATGTGCACAAGGGTTGATCAAGACTGGAGAGCATTTCATAGCTTATAGAGAGTAGTAGATGAAAAAGTAAAAAGGCTTGTTATCCATAATGAAAGACATAGTGCTTCATTCTTCAGAGTTCATTGTCATTAAAATTTTTCCACTAATTTCAAAATACTGCAAGAAAAGTTTAGCTGGGACAGTGAGGTTTTTTTGTTTCTGATACTGATTCTACCTGTTTTACTGTTGGTTGTATGAGTACCTGGGGATGATAATTTATCTTTGGTGTGCGACTGTAATCCCCGAATGCTACATTTGGGTTAATCTGGTTTCCAGAAAAGATACAAAATCAAAATACTTCAAGAACACTAAACCTTATAAACTACAAAAAAAGGAATTCAGGAAGGACAAGGATCCAGTTCTCACCTTCATTCTTTGTTGTTTTCATTGGACTGGATTTCTATTAATCCATTCATCCCTGTCTACAGCTAAGAGGTACAGAATGTTTCTGCTAGCAAATAATTTTGGTTCCAACAACAACAATTTTGGACAGCAAGAGCAATTGCAGTTATGTTGAAGAGACATGTTTCTGACCACTTTACAACTGAAATAGATGGTTTCAGAAGTAGACTGGTCTAGTCAGATTTAGAGGTCAGCAGTCTAAAGGGTCGAGGTAATTGTTTTCCAGGTGGCAGAGAAATGTCAGCCAGTCTCTAGTCAGATGTGATATCTAGCTGTAGTAATAATTCCATCAGCTTTTCCTCTCCTCTTCCATCTATTTTCTTTGCCCCAAATTTAATTACGATTGTTTGGTGACAATAATGAACAATATTTGTGGATGAGTCAAAGGTAAGCTAATTTTTGTGCCTTACAAACTTAGTAGTTTTGAACCATTACATTCTTAAAAGGGGACAGAGCCTGTATGTTCCAGTGAGATATGAAGTAATTGCTTGTAGCACATCCCCAGATATTGAACTTCAAAATTATGACATTTTTCTTTTTAGAGAGATTTACTTGACGCTCTTTTGGACTGAGAGAAAGAGGGATGCATCACCATACCAAACTCATCACAATAAAACATGGTACAGTCATGTATTATAAATTTAATACATGATTTTGGAGTTTCTCATAGATTCCATATAAAGTTACTTAGAAAATTTTTTAATTCAGTGAATACCTCCTTTGGTCTTTTCATTCTCTTCTTTCTAGGCTGATAGATTTTAGGGAGCTGTCCTGTTTTGGTGAGTTTTTTTGTATTTTGGTTTTAAGCCTTTTGTATTTTTCCAGTGTACATTGTTGTGTGTAAAATTACTTCTGTTTAACAGTGTATAATTACAACATGATACAAAAAGAGTATAGAGTACATGTAAAAGCAAATACCTTTTTAATTAGATAACATTTAAAGCTTCTTCAAATATAGGGAAGCATACTAGTATCAAATATATTTCATAGAATTTATTCTTTCATAGGGATCGATGAATCAGTTTTATGTATTTCAGAAACACATAGTAGGAAAAGGACCTCAAAAAGAGTGCATTTTTAACAGTTTTAAATAGAAGACTTTGCTTGTCCAGCTCTTCATGTGAACCCAAATTAGCATTCTGTGTTCATCTTGAGCTTGGATAGATTTGAAGCCTTTCATGTCTAAAACCGCATGATCAAGGGCAAAATCTTTTGCTAGCACTGGAATCTGGAGGGGGAAACAAGACACGCACACATGGCTTTATCACTATGTTTTACTGCAGAGACCATGAAAAAAAATATCTCCATTGTGTTTTATTTAATTAAAGCACACTGCCCCCTTTTGAATTTCTTTTTAACCAAAAATAAATCCTTCCCATTAAAGATGTAGAGACCTATGTTATATAGTCTCTTGCCACGATGCTAGCTTTAACTATACTTTAAACAGCTTACAAATGACGGATCCTGTATAAAATAATTTGATAGTCCCATCATTAATTCTATTGCAGAAACCTTGCCTGGGTAAGAATCATGTCTGAATATCATCCTTCATGAAATATTCTCTCCTGATTACCTTGGATTTTCACTAGCAGGCAATGTATTTAGGAATTACAGTGCAACACAATTGCATCTTTTTTTTAAGTTTAATCTAGTGCTTCCCATTTTTGAAATTATTCACTGAAATTTGGTATGAAGATGAGAGTTATCTACTTTATTAAATACATCCATTCCAGCTGATCATCAACCAAAAATTGCACATAGATTTGACCTGATGTTAAACATGTATGATCATGAGCACTTTTAAAGTTAAATTAGAACTTATAAATCACTGAGCCCTGTCTAATTCAGGTGAAACAGGGATAAGAGAAAAGAAAAAGATTGAAAGACAGACGGGTATAGTGGAGAACTGCAGAGAGGGAAAAACAACATGGAGAGAACAAAGATGACAATGAAGAAAGAGAGTGAAAACTCACTGAATTATTGAATGTATTATATTGTGGAAAGCAACTTTTAAAGTCTATGTCTGAGTACTTCTGTACACGTGCACATCTGAAAGAAATTAGGTCCTTCTATCTTAATAAGTACCAGTAAAAGATTTATCTGTATGTAAAAACAAAATTAACCAAACCCAATGAAAAAAACAATCACATGTAAAGAATAAACTTGCACAGGCAACCCAGAGTTACATTAAAAGGAAAAGAAGAACAGAATCTAGACATAATTTTGAAAATGCAAAATATTTTTAGAAGTTTCAGATAATAAACTTTTGGTAATATTTTACTGCAGAGAACAGTTTTTAGTGATTATACCAAAATTTAGCAAAACTTAATAATTCCTGATTTTCCTGCTAGTATATGTCAAGTATTGAAGAAAAGCTGTGTCAAAATTGCAAGGACTTTTTGAGCAAATATTGGAAATAATCTCCTACTTGAAAAAAGTTACTTGGAACTTCACCTTTCATTTTGATCTTTTTCACGCTGCTTGTCAAGTGACCACAGTTGAGTTATGTAGTTATGTTTGCAGAAAGCTAATTGCACCATAACTGCCTGACAGAAGTGGGAAAACACATTTTATTCCTTTCTGCAGGCAATAAACCAGAAACATTCATAACAGTTTTAATCCTCCCAAACAGAAACAGCTTTACATGTCCAATAAGACTAATTCTGAATATGGAGTATCACTCAGATTTTAAATAAGACAATTAATTTCAAAAGAATAAGAATTTCAAATAATAAATGTACATGTACTGAAATACGCATTTACAAAAATACTTGATATGAATTATTCACTAAGAATAAGATCCACAAGGCTTCTTAGAAAGTTTGCAGGGGTCTGAGTGTTTCAAGATAAATCTACAGACCCCGTCTAACAGTCTGATAGTATCAGCATCTACAGACACCGTGACTTTTCCTCTACCACACCCTTCGACTATAGATGTACCTCCCTAAGTCATGCTCTGAAGCATGGGGATTTTGTGCAGTGTGCTTCATTAATATGCTGAACTTCACAACACTCATGAACTTTACAGGGGCCATTTTTTATGACAGCTATTTCATGGTTCTGACCTGGTCATTTTACCTTCTGACCTTCATATTTCAGGAAGATCTGTGTGTGCAGAGGGCACCTATGTTCCTGCATGGAGTTCCGTTGGCTTCAGTGGAGATCAAAACAAGCTCAGTGTCACCATGGGTCTAATTGCAGCTGCATGGTAAATAGGAATAAATATTAAAACAGGATAATTTGTAGAGTTGTGCTCTAGAACCTGCTGATTGAAAGATTTCCTCCCTCGCTTCCTTCTGTCATAAGGTGTGTAAAACTATCTCATATTCTGATATGGAAAATACTTTTAAAAAACAAACAAACAAACAAACAAAACTGGGTTGCTACATTTTGTGTCTTGGAAAGAAATCAAAATTTGGATAGGTTGACAGAGGTACTTTGAGAGATCTGGAGGTGGATTTAGTTGCACTTTTCACCTGTACGTTCTCCCTTCTGAAATGCGTAATATATCCTATTTTTTCATACGCATGTCTGCAGAGGTTAATTTCTTTACAGTTTTCTATTATGTGTGACTGTGCATTTTTATTATAATCACCATTTGTAAAGACGATATTTATAGGAGAAGAAATGTAATATCGCGTATAAAGGCTGTGATATTGCTAGGCCTTGCCAAGCCTACACAGCAGCTGATGGAAAGTTATTGCTCTTTGGAGGGATGGCTAAGTGGAGACTAACTAGGAGGAAAGGCATGGGTAAACATTGCTCATTCTTTAGCACTGAGTGGAAGTTAGCCTTGAAATGTTTGCATTATTTAATTCTGTGAAGTGTTGGCTAGAAAAAGGGCATCATAGAGACTGGAAACGGTAATGACGGAGAAGCTGTGAGCTAGGTGCAAACCTCCCCATGAGTCTAATAGGATCCTTCATAAATCTCGCTTGCACAAAACAGAAAGAAACTGGCAGATGTCCAGGCGTACTCTAACACAGGGTGGGATTCACCTCCACTCCTCTTTCATTTCTTTTTATCCAGCTCTTAAAGGTGTGTGGCTCTATATATAGCATTGTAAAGGTGAAACATATATGAGCACACAGAGTTTAGGTCTGTTAATTTATTATGCTTTTTTTTTAGCCCATTCCTTGGTAGCCACTGCAAGAAGATGAGAGAGGGTGGACTATTTTGTTGATTACTGCTATGCTTCTACCTCGATAAGTGGGCCACGTTTCTCATTACACAGTTTGAGCATCTTTTCTATTAGTTAATCTGCCAAGATCCCAGTGATGAACCATCTTTGAATGAAAGCTGTATCAGATCAAGTCTGACACTTCTATATTTTTGTCTTTGGAGTCTTGCCCTCATTTCTCACATTTGATACATATACATGATTTTTTGGCTCACTGCATCCATGCCCATCTGTTGCAGTGGCATTGTGCCCAGTATTCACAAGTTGGTCAGATTGTTCAGTATGGTATCACTGATCGTAATTCTAGTGGAATAGTCTTCCAAGCACTGGAATTCCTCTCTCTGGAAGACAAAACTGCAGAATCACTATTGCATGGCTCATTGCAACTGGTTGCACCCGTCAGCTTTAGTGTGTACAGAACAACTAAATACAGGAGAAAAGGAGATGGTGGTTTCTTGGGCACTGCGACCATGAAAGAAAAGATCCCATACATGGAAAAGAGATCCTGTGATCCTCATGAAGGCTTTTATTTTCCTGTGACAGTAGTAGAATGTCTGCACACCTTGTTTGTGAACCATGTAATTATAAACCACAAATATCAATTACACCTCAGCGCTGTCCTTCACCATAGAGTTAACTTCCAATACAAGGTCCGCTGCTTTCTTTACAGGTTGCGATGTTTGCAGTTCCACTTTGTCAGCAACAGCACATTTTATTTAAGCACATAAGAATTTTGCATATGTAAAAATTGGGGTGAATCCTCAGCTGAAAGAGATGAACACAATCATACAAAATTAGTGAAGCTGTAGGTTACTTAAACCACTTAAACTTATATCCCTTTGTATAACGCTTTTAAAAATGTTGTGACAATAGCACTTGTCTAATTGGCAAAACTGAGTGCCAGCTGGAACTCTGAGGCAATTGCGGAGAGATTTTAAAAGAAGGATTTTTTTTTTTGCAATTGAACACTCACCTGGAAAGCATACGGAGAACAGTAGCCCTCATTATTTTTATTTTAGATAGCTTCTTTGTCAGTATTTTTCAAATTTCTATGTTCAAGTTACTACAGATACCTGTAAAAACAACACAGGGCTGCACTGATTTATAGAATCATTGATTTTAGAGAAAGAAGGAACTATTACGACTGCCTAACCTGAGCTCTTGCATAACCCAAGACGAAATGATTCCTGTTTCAAGACACTTCTTGAAGTTATGCTTGAAGTACCTCCTGCCCTTTCAGTTTATAATACCTATGAAATACTAATGGGTCTAGTTTTCTGTAGCAGAGTTATGTATTGATGCATGAAAAAGGGGAAAATACACTTTTGAGATGTTCTACACAGTAAAGGAACACAGAAATAAAGCAATTGTAAAAAATTACACAAATGAAAATGAACCACAAAACCACACTGCTTACACAGGGTTGTAAGTGAAGCAGAGTTTGCTCTTGCAAAAGCAGGTGTAATACACACATGCAGAAGGCCCCTTACTTCAGTAATTGAGGAAAGTAGAACCCAAATGCAAAAATTTGCACGACCAAGACATAGGTCTTCCAACCCCCTGCCTAAAATGCAGAATATTATATCTAGATAATTGATTTAAGCTTCCTGTGACTGAATTGACAGGGCAATATTATTTAAGTACAACAGAAAATAACTTTTTTGTATGTGATACATACATGTGTGAGGTTTTTTTATAATACTAACAAATTACTTAGATATTGTGATAGCACAAGTACAGCCTGCTAGACCATTAGCCAAACATAATATTAGGTAAAACATAAGGGAGGAGAGTTTCATCTTAATTAAAAAAAAAAAATCTAGATGAAACTAACTCCTTGAGAACAATGTTTTTCATCAGAAAACAAATATGTTTGCAGGTCATGCTAGGATTAATAAAATGAATTGCAACGTACTATGTTTGCAGTAAAGGAAAGTTCCAGTGTATGAGGTCACCAGACATAGTAACTCAGTAGATTTGACTTTGAGAATCCCACAGACTATAATACTGTACAGACATGTAAAATATAATAGGATGAAAAAGATCTCATTCTAGAAACAGTGTAGGGCTATAAAATGATTGTAGGTGATGATAAAACTCTGAATCTGCAAGATTGTCCATTTTGTCTGTCTTTCCCTCTTGGAGTGCATTATCCTGTTCATGGCCAACATTCACAATTTAGTCAGATTTGTTCAATAAAAGGAAAGTGATCTTTACATCATAAATAGGTTTGGTGTGGGTTTTTTTTTTGTTTTGTTTTAACTATGTCTTCTGCTTCTAAAGTAATTTTATTTCTAGTAAACGGCATTGTGTTGGTGTTTCAAATTTTTGGTGTTTATGGTCAGAAGACTGGGATAGCCAAAAAGATCTGGCAGTAAGAGAAAAATAGCTTTAAGTCTTTAAATACCTGGTCCTGATCAAATGGCACAAACAAGGCTGTTCTCACCCAGCAGGCCAGGAAGTCTTCAGAGATAAGAAGCAAGTCATGGAATCCTCTTGTTAAGACAGATGAATAAGTTTATTTCCCAAATTTGGCTGTCACTGGTTCCCATTCACCCTAGGCAGAATTTGGCCTCATAATGAATGATTGTATGCAAAACAGTCAAAATTACTCAAAGTTTTATGCTCCTGGTCAAAATTACATTCTGTTTTAATGCTTCACTGTAATTTATCATTCTAGCTTTACTACTGTATACTGCATGCTCCCTGAAAACAATCAGGAAAAAAAAGGAAAAAATAGGAATTTTAGGAGTAGTATTTCTATATTCCCATGCATTCCTACAACTAACTACCTGTTTATCTGACTTCTAAAAATTGGCATATCTCCTGAAAGAATATATATGAAAGGATATTGGAACATGTTCTGTCACTGGACAGTGGTCAACTCTGGGTGACATTTTTCCTCTTACAATTCATTGTTATGCATTTTATTTTTCTTTTAAAAAAAACCAAAGCCATTTAAAGTAATTTGTTTTAAACATTCACTGAAAAGTTCTTTCTGTAAGGAAGAACTGCACCTTTATAAGAATTTGTTGTTCCTAATGTTATAGCCTCTGTGTAGTGGACTTCTTCAGAGAACTCAAATCGAAAGCTGTCTCAATGGCTTCAAAGCCTTAGACTGAAAACTGAAAACGAAACAAGTTAGTAGGGACAGGGAGTGGGAGAAAAGCTTCTGTAATGAACTGCCTATGGCAAAGATGAAATTACTATTTGAAAATATTTTTATTATGCTGACTCAAATTACTAATGGCTCAATCAAAAAAATATTTCAGTACATTTATGCCTTCTACCTTCACTGGTAACACCAAAGATTATGTACAATCCAGCTCTCAGGCTGCTCTTTTATGTCAGTTGTGATGTCTCATCTGTTCAGAACACCATCATGAAAGAAAATATGTCACATTAACATACCACTGTTTATGCAGGGATACACAAAGTCCTCACAATTAGTTCTTTTCCCTATGACTTCTAATATGAGAATGCCTACCACCTCAGCTGGTGTAAGTCATTGTAGCCACTGAGTATTACTAGTAGTACTCTATAGGAGGGAAGGTGAAAAAGAAGCTTTTTTTTTTTTTTTTTGAGAAAATGTTTCATTCTGAATGCCAAAATAGTGAAGGCTGTAAAATAAAATTCCTGTTTAAGAGAGAGATACCACAGATACATCTATGTGTTCAGCTTTATATATTCAAATAGGTCTTAAAAAGTGATAGGTTTACAGAATTGCAGGGGTTGGCAGGGACCCATGGAGATCACCCATTCCAACACCCTGTGCTAAAGCAGGATCACCTAGTGCAGGTTGCACAGGATTGCGTCCAGGCGGGTTTTGAATATCTCCAGAGAAGGAGACTCCACGACCTCTCTGGGCAGCCTGGCCCAGTGCTCTGTCACCCTTAAAGTGAAGAAGTTTTTCCTCATATTCAGGTGGAACCTCCTGTGTTCCATTTGTGCCCATTGCCCCTTGTCCTGTCACTGGGCACCACTGAAAAGCATCTGGCTCCATCTTCTTCACATCTGCCCTTTAGATGTTTATAAGTGTTGATGAGATTCCCTCTCAGTCTTCTCTTCTCTAGGCTAAACAGACACAGCGCTCTCAGCCTTTCCTCATAGAGAGATGCTCCAGCCTCCTAATCATCCTTGTAGCCCTCCACTGTACGCTTTTCAGTAGTTCTTGAACTGGGGAGCCCAAAATTGGACATGGAACTTCAGATATGGTCTCCCCAGGGCAGAGTATGTGATACTGGGATTTTTACAGTTTTATTTAAACCTGAAATAATTTGCTTTTCACTTGATTTCACTCCAAAATATTGCTACTACAGTCAGAATTTTAAATGCAGGGTGATAAATGAGAGTACCTGGGGGTCTGTTGGGTGTTTTCGTACACTGCTGAGTTGGAGATGGTGTGTATTGGATCAGCCTTAAAAAGAGCTTGGTTTATGAGGTGATTGATAAATTTGCTTCTTTTTGATTTTTTAATCCTGAGAGAACAAAATTGGTCTGTAATGAAAATTGTCATCTTCCTATTTCTAGAACACATTAAGTTTCTACAATACCTTACAATAAGAATGCTTCTTATTTTTCTCCACTGCTGTTAAAAAGTCCATTCATTTGGGCTAGCATAAGCCTTTATTATATTTCTCCCCTCATCTATCCTTCAGTTAATAAAACCATAGGTGGTAATCCACAGTGTTTGTGTCCCATTTCTATGTACAATATGTGTGTAACTGTAGCGGTGCAGGGAATAGTCAATGGACATTAACTATGTTAAACAAGAAGCATTGTACCCTCAAGCATGAACCACAGATTCCCACAGAAATTCTCTAAATCAAGTGTTGAGTAGATTTTTGTCTTCCTGGCTATTTTGTTATCTCAGTTGTAAGACTCTTGGTTTTTTTGGCGGTTCTGAACAGATATTGTGATAGACACCATGGTAAACAGCTCTCTTATTGTATTTTGTACTAGGATATTGAACATTTTCCTGAGCAAAGTGCAATGTGATGCCAAGTATTTCCATCCCCTGCAGCTTCTTACAAAGGGAACCAGTCCACAGCTTGCTAATAGAGATGGAGGAGCTCTTCCTTGTAAGCTTTCAAAATAATCCATTTTAAAAGACTGTTTCAGCATAATAAATGCTTGGTGACTTGAAATCCCAGTGGGTTTTGAAGAAACAAATACTGTACTGTATATGCCGAATCTGTACAATTTGAGCTTTGCACTTGAAGTACTGTAGACGTGTCCTTGCACTGATAATAACGGCCTTTTCAGGTACAAAAGAAGTAATTTACAGTTACAAATAAGAAACCAGAATTAGCTATGATTTAATATTTCTTTATACATAGCCTGCTTCCTACCTTTGTTACAGTTGTATATATCAAACATATCCATTCCATAGATACAGATGTCTGATGCTAATAAGAGGAAAAAGAAACATGAATTAAAGAAACATCATGTTTGAATCAAGCTTATGCTGTTTAAGTATTGCAACTGTGGTTGAAGTTTAACGGCTCTGTGTGCGGCTCTGATTTTTTTCCTCTCTCTTTGTTAGGTTAATTCAGCTTCAATAACAAGCCTTTTCTGTCCTGCTACCAAATACCTCCAAATGTACAGCAAGGGAAACTGGCATTTCAAATTAAGGGAAACAGTGAACCAAAACAAGAGCACAATAAAAGAAAGAGCAGGGTGATACATGTAAATGATGTACTCACTGGGAACTAACAGCGGTAGCTTGCAGTGAAGGGATTTAGCTCTCTGTTAATTCAACTGATAGGGAGACAGGCGTATTTGGGAAGAGGCTTGGCCAGGTTCCTTAGGCTCACAAAAGCTTTAGTGCTTACATCATCGGGGTGGGGGGGAGCTTTGGGATTTTTTTAAAAACTTGTTACTGTAGTCAGTCTGGTAAAAAGACAAATCTTTCGCTTCTGTATGATGGAGATACTCTATCTTCATTGAAAATAATCTTTTAATAACAATCAACTATCAGTGGAAGCCACTTGAAGTATTTTCATTTTAGCAGAATAAAGAGTAAAACTGCCTTTCTTTCTGTAATTCTGCTACCAGCAGTCTCGTAAAGTTCCTTTAGGAGGCCAATGGCACAGATTTAGGGTACAAAGTCTGACCAAGGGGGATGTATTTGTTGGCCTGCTTACTGTATGTGAGTTTCTTCTGCATAGTAACTGCTTATGGTACCATACTGGAGAAGGATTAAGATGTTTTATATTCTGTGTGTGCATTGGAGAGGATGTGTTTTACCTAATCTTGTTTAGCCACCATGCAGACAGCTTTGAGGATTTTTTTTTTTTATCCCAGTATCCTTTAAAACCTGCAGATCTTTGGAAAGGGAAGGTATTTCCATTTCTTTCACTTGCTTTTCAAAAGTGCAGAGCTTGGCCTTTATCTTGAGGAGCAAAGAAGAAAATACTAAGCATGGCGCTCCTGCCTACAGGCTCGGTACTTGTTAAATGTTTTTGGCAATTAAACGTAGGTGGAAAGATTGAACTGCTCTCAGAAATTTGTCTTCATTTTTCATATGAAAGCAAAAGAATATGTTCTCAAGTTCTTTGATGCTAATTGAATAAAATATAGGTCTACAGATCCAGTGTCCTCGAAAGTATAGCAGATGTTTGTTGCTTTGTCTTCAAACAGCCATGTCTGGCTTCTTTTTCAAAGCAATGTCTTAATGTTGAAGGAGTGACTGCTGCTTTTTTTTTACTGAGTGCTGTGTGCATGCAGAGGTAGAAAGCGGGGGAAGGAAGAAAGCAAAATGATCACCTGAAACGAAGGGATTACTTTTGAAAGGGGAAATCTGCTGCCAAAGTCTGAGATCTTTTAAAATCTTCAAATGCACCGCAACTATTTGAGCAAGAGAATTGCAAGGATGCCTAAAGGGTTTGCAGGGCTTGAGAGAGATCAAGGCAGCAAGTTAAAGAATTTGAAAGTTTGGAAGGATGCTAGAGGGCTACAGATGCACTAGGAAAGACAGTACGATTGTTAGAAAGCAAAAAGGTAACTAGCTTGTTTCTTGTCTCTGCTATGTTGCTACTACCACAGTAGCATTTTTATCATTCTCTTAACAGATTCTCTCACATCTTTAATCTTTCCCTGGGACCTGGTTCTGCTCTTTTACCATCCTTATATCCCTCACTAAAGGTGCTGCCACTCTTTGTCTGGGAGACATGCACCTATATGCATGTGACTTTATATATTCATAATGAAAATAATAGTATTTTTAAATTACAGTGTGGTAAGGCTGCAGGCAAGTAAACAGTGCTCTAGGTGATCAATGGGGAAAAGGTAGTTAGGGATGGGTTGTTTGGAGAATACTGGGGCAGAGAAATGGAGATTGAAGGGAAGTAAAGAGGAAGATCAAGAAATAGGAAAAAGGATAATAAAAGAGTTTCACTGATTCCCATTCAGGGTGGCTTATCAGCCAGTGTTGAACTCTCTGGGGAACATTTATATATTGGCAATATTAAAGTAGCAGCTATCCACAATTTGTTATCTAAGAGTCTTTTGGTTTTTAACAGAATCCTAAATTAAAGCTGCAAAGGTGTATTAAAGAGAAAGACCTCACTCTGTATACATTGTCTTGAAATTTGTAACTTAGGGATTTTCTTTCTATCTTGCCAGATGCTGATTGGAAGCCCAGCTGTCACTCTAGTTTGAGTAAGGTTTATTTCATCTGAACAAATACAGATTTAACTGCTAGCTTATTTCAAGAAAGTTCTCTTACTATGAAGTCATTCACCTCTACCTTTTATCTAAATACTGAAAAATATAAACATTAGAAGATCAATTCAAGAGCCAAAAATCTATTTAATAGGAAATCAGTGAAATCCCAGATAACTTAAGACTGTACAGTAGGAAAGTTGCAAGAGGAGTCACTGCATGCTAGTGGAACTATGAAAAACCTATTAAAGGGAAGAACAACAGGAGTGAATGAAGAGGGGAAACCTGCAATTATCCTAAAAGGAAGATTAACAAGGTAGTAGGAGAAGAGGACTACAATCAAGAAGTTCTTCAGCTTCAGGAATGAGGATATAATAAAAAAGAAAGAGCAAGTTAGCATTGGTAATCATGCTCAGATCAGTAAATCCACTTCTATGGCATGACAGTCAGTCATGTCCTAAATTCTTTCTCATAATGGATTTAAGCTCCTCTACTTTTTTTTTTTTTTTTTGAGTTACTGGGAAGGTTTTTTATACTCATGCTAAATGAGGGTTGTCAAACAACGAAATGGATTTTCCAGAGAGATTGTGGTGTATTTTTCCTTCAAGACATTCAAAACCCAACTGGACAAGGTTCCCACCAACCTGCTCAAGCTGAACCTGAGTTGAATAGTTGGATTGGACTGTATGATTTGAAGAGGTCCCTTACAACCTCAATAATTCTTTGATTAAAATTTGTTATGTTTTTTTTGGTCCTCATTACTCGTACTATTCCAGAATAATACCGACTCATCTGAGTTGAAAGTTTATGGTTCTTTTGCTGAAATTATTCTGAAAAGTCTTCTTTTTTCTGAGGTGTAGTAATAGACAGAGAGCAAGAACATCCTTCACTAGATTTTGTTTTGATATGTCAATAAACTAAACTCCTGTAGCCTTCTGTCATACAATAATCACAATGCTAGCTTCATAATTTTTGCCTCTCTCCTCACTTTAATTCCTCTTGCTTACAAATGAGTGACCAAAGCTGAATTAATCTCAACCCTCAACACTTAATTTACAATATTCCAAATCCTGCTTAAATCATTTATTGAAATCTATTCTATGGCATCTGATGTCAAAAAAACCCAACCAAACAACCAACCAAAAAACGTATCAAAGAGGGACATTTAATCAGTTTGGCATAATCTGCATTTGCAAACCCATCTGGCATTTTATCAAATTTATTATTATATTTCACCTCATATTCTATTTTCTTATATGTCTTTAATTATTTTTCCTTTCAAACACCATTGTGAAGCTTTTTACACTATTGATATAGACCAATATGGCTGGACATGCTATGGTGTTGTGACTACATCACAAAATTGGATCTAACTATTCCTTCCTGGTTTTATAATGATTTTTTTTAAGGAGGATGTCTATCAGCTGTTCTGCCGGGGCAACACAACAATTATTTCTTCCATTCTGCACTGGGAAGGTCAAAGTCTTCCAGTCTTCCATGGTGACTGAAATTGATGGCATCAATGACCCTGTGGTCCTTATGTTTCCTCAATGAATTACCATAGGAAGGCACAAATATGTTTATAATGAATTATTGTTAAGGCAAAAATTTCTCCTACAATACCATTATCTCCTAGGGTATGAGAAGGTTTCAGGTGGCGTTATGTGAAAACTATTACACTCAAAATATTTTGGGGAATTTAATTGAATTACCATGAGAGTGCAAAGCCTCTCCAGTAGCTCAGCCCAAAGATATAGCTCAGTGTTTGTATGAGCAAGCAGCAGATGATCCGGGGATGAGGATTTGGACAGTGCACACGATTCCTAGGTGCCAACAGGGAAATAAGTTACATGCAAACAATTGCACAATTCACTCAAACTCATGATAGAAAAAATCCCCAAAATAATCTGAGCAGAACGATTATAAGGTACACTAGCTCAGGGAGCAGTCAATCTGCAAACTGTGGGTCAGCTGTCAGTGATGGCAAAGCTAGGAACTCCTCTCCATTAACAAGAAGATGAGTTCCAGAAGTAATGGCGGAAGTATGATCCCAGCTCTTAAGAAAAGAAACTCTTTGAATGTCTATTTTGCCGATAAGCAAAACAATAAGATTCTCTTCCTAGGAGACCAAAACAGGCTCAGAAATACATCATGATAACTACAACAAAGGATGACAGGCAAAATGGTGCAGAAATCCAAAGCATATGAAATAGACAATGACTAAATATGAAAAAGATCTAAATGATTGCTCCTGTATGATACTGCAAACACACTCGTAAGACAGAATATCACTGAAAGAAAGCAAAACCAGGAGAATTTGAACCCAATACATATGAAGGACAAAGGTGATCCAAAAAAGTTTTTGAAAACTTGTATTCTATGCTGCTGCTTAGCACCACTTTCTCCTTAATATTCAGAAATGGGCAGTATGCAAGTCCTTTTTCATCCAAAAAGAGCAAGTTTGGTAGGACCTAAGAACTGTAAGAATGAATTAACATGAAAATTGTCATTGATTTGTCCTTTATTTCTGTAAACGCCGATATGCATTTAAACTACTTTTGTTTGTTTGTTTGTTTTCCCTTCCCTTCCCTAGTTTGAAGGATTTAACCTGACAGAAAAGCAGTGATTTGAAACGTCCAGGAGAGAGAAATACAAAGTACAGAAGACAAGGAAAAACTTTGATTGAAAAATACTGGATTACATGCAGTGTGCTGAGAAACCTCTTTTCAACATCTATATCTCAAATATGGAGCAGTCTTTAGGGATGCCTACACAAAGGTGAGGAGATTGTAGCTAAGCTTGCCTTGTGCAGAAATCAGCTTTTCTTTTCTTCTTATGTTGTCATAAGATGTTGATACCAAAGAGCTAAACTATTAAGGAAAAAGAAAAGCAGGCATGATGTTGCCCTGCAGAGAGAAAGCAAATACTGAGTGTAGGTTCCGCCTGGCACGTGTGTAAGGAAGCTGGGGTACTGGTGTGCAAATGTACCGAACAGAATATGCCTTTCTAATTGTACCTTTTGGAAAATCAATTTATCAGAGAGAGTATTGTCTTGGCTCCCATTGCAGTAGCTTGTAGTACCCCGATGGAGGATGAAAGAAGCTGCGAGTCCAGTACCTGTCTTCCTCACCCTCTTAGACAGAAGGATGGATGCAGATAAGGGAATCTGTTGTATCTTCATAAAGATACACAATAATAAATATCCTTTTTCAGCACCTCAAGGCTCTGAATCTCCACAGGTCAGCTAGGGAAAGCAAAACCTGTCATGTTAGAAGGAGCAATACTATTAAATTCATATATATTGAAATTGAAATCATCTTTCCTCCTGCTGTAAAAGCAGCCCTTCCCTGGATCAGCACAGATTTTTGGTCTAGTAGGACAGCAGAAATACGTTTAAAACAAAAACTAATTCCCAAGGAGTGTAAAATTTAGAGAATACTTAGAGGAGAGTTAAGTTAATATATAATTCTGAGACTATTAACTGTGAGGAGGAAGAAATGAATCTACTTCAAGAATGGTGAAGAGATCAGGAAAATAGCAACATTTCTTGAGATCAAAAACAACAGAGGACACTTTGGCTACCCAAGAACAACTCAGTTGGATGGTATATTCTGGCAGTGGTGGAAACAGAGGTTTAGCTTGTATAAATTGGCTTTGATTCCTCTGAAGTCACTGGAGATAATCGCACATTTAAATCTACTCATGTTCTTTCCCCTCAGTCACAAGTGTATTGTGAACTAGGCTCTAGGAAAGGAAATGTTATGCTGCACACATTTCTGGACTAGTAGGTCTGTCTAACATCCTTCAAGGATACATTCACCAAGAAAATATAATTATACAATTATAGTAATGAAAATAACATCAGTACTTGTTCTGAGTAGGATAAAACTCTGAAGGATGTTATTCTCGCACAGACCTCTATGGGGTCCCTGAGTGAATTTCAGTCAAAATCTATGCAATAACATAAAGAGTACAATAATGTTACTAGAATTGCCCTAAGTCCTTTGCAAAACAGCTGGCCATTATCTTATGACAGTTTAACTTTTCAGCTACTTACCAGTTCAAGAAAAAATAGGATGTGCTCCAGGAGCTTGAGTGATCAAATACACTTTAATGTTTTGAGCTTGTATTGGGTTTACATGGTGAGGTTTTGGTAGTGTGGGGACTATAAGGGTGGATTATGTGAGAAGTTGTTAGAAGCTTTCCCTGTAACCAATAGAGCCAATGGCAGCTGCTTACAAGACAAACCTGCTGCTAGCCAAAGCTGAGCCCATCAGTGATGGTGGTAGCACCTTTAAAATAACATAGTTAAGAAGGGGGGAAAAAACCTGTACAACACTAAGAGCAATTGCAGACAAAGGGAGGAGTGAGAATACGTGAGAGGAACAATTCTGCAGACACCAAGGTCAGTGAAGAACGAGGGGGAGGAGGTGCTCCAGGTGCTGGGGCAGAGATTCCCCTGCAGCCCTTGGAGAAGATCCTGAGGCAGAGTGCCCTCCTGCAGTCTGTGGAGTATGATGGTGGAGCAGATATCTACCTGCAGCACATGAAGGACCCCATGCTGGAGCTGGTGGACACAACTGAAGGAGGCTGTGATCCTGTGGGAAACCCATGCTGGAGCAGGCTCCTGGCAAGAACTGTGGACCTGTGGAGAGAGGAGCCCATGCCAGAGTAGGTTTGCTGGCAGAGTTTGTGACCCTGTGGGGGACCCATGTTGGAGCAGTCTGCTCCTGAAGGTCTGCATGCTGTGGAAGGGACCCATGCTGGAGCAGTTTGTGAAGAACTGCAGACCGTGGGAAGGCCTCACGTTGGAGAAATTCATGGAGAACTGTCTCCTGTGGGAGGGACCCCACGCTGGAGCAAGGGCTG
Organism: Psophia crepitans; assembly: GCA_013399095.1. NCBI lineage: Eukaryota > Metazoa > Chordata > Aves > Gruiformes > Psophiidae > Psophia > Psophia crepitans. The sequence goes on from VWZZ01003014.1 coordinate 150,937, forward strand.
TGTGTGAGGAGTCGTCCCCCTAAGGAGGAAGGAGTGACAGATACAACATGTGATGAACCCCCATTCCCCATCCCTCTGTGCTACTGGCGGGGAAGAGGTAGTGAAATTGGCAGTGAAGTTAAGTCACGGGAGAAAGGAAGGGTGGGGGAAGGTGTTTTTAAGATTTGATCTTATTTCTCGTTATCCTACTCTGATTTGATTGGTAATAAATTAAATGAATTTTTCCCAAGTCGAGTCTGTTTTGCCCATGATGGTAACTGCTGAGTGATCTCTCCCTGTCTTTACCTCAACCCACGAGCTTTTTGTTCTTTAGTTACTGTAAGTGCAGTTCAGGGATAGCTCACATCATATGCCACACAGGAAAGTGCTCAGTATGTACTTGTAAGACTATGTGGCAGAGAATGACTCTAGCAGGGAAGCACAAAAAAAAAGTTTAATTTTTAATCCATCTTTAAAACTTATCAAAGGATAATTTTTTGATTGTTATCTAAGTTAATAATAAGATAGTTGAGAACAATCTGTCAATGAAATAGTAAAACAGTAGAGATTTAGTGGATTCCACTTATATCCTGCTTCTGCAGTCACTGTTTTGTGGAAGATCTGCTGCACCTTTGTAAAGGTCCAGAAATTCAAACGAGATCGAGTACGTCTTTAGGACAAGGGCATTAAGCAATGTATCAGAAGGAAAGTTGTTACAATCAGTGATATTGATTTACTAATTAGCTAGCACCTCTTTCCAAAATTATCGCCTATTTTTTCAGTTATTTGTTTCAGCGCTAATCAAATGTGATACTTTTTTGTATACATGCATTAACCTACACTGAAAACTGTTAACACAGAGTTAGTATAATTCTGGGAGAACCTAAGCTTTATATATTTATAAGGTATATATAACTACAGTATGACTCAAATGTAGATAACTCATATATAATCCCAGTTTCTGCATTTTTTTTTAATATAATTTGCTTGCTGCCATGTCACATTTCTTAGGAATACGTATTTTGCAGGCTTATTATTTTGGTCTCTTCATTCCATTAAAAGTTAGTATCAAAGAACAATATTTTGGTACATGCGTAGCACCACAACTCTAGAATTTGTAGATGTTGAGCATTATTTCACAACCATAAATGCTAAAAGAATTCTTCTCCAAAGATAGTGTTATCAAATAGTCAGATCCCAGTTCCATCCCACTCCTCTTGTCCAAATGTATTTTATGCATATATATACACAAGGAAAAAAGTGGATTTTCCATTATTTTTGATTATGCCAGCTAAGAATTTCTTCTCTGTGCTAATTCTGGATTTGAGGATAATGGAAAGATGTAGAGAATGAAATAGTCTGCTGCATCAGTTGGTTCTGAGGAAAAAATGCTGATAGTCAACCTTACTCTTTTTCCTCCATTTGAACTGGTCCTGAGAACAGGACCATTCCTGAGAACCTCAAGGAGGACTTGCAGATTTCACATGACTATTGTTATCCTGCCAGTAATGTTAATGTTGCTGTTCTGATGAGATCTGCAACAAAATGAGACTTTTCCTTACAGTGTCTCTCAAAACACTGCCATTCGGCTCCATTTAATCCCTAGGTCAAGCCGTGTAGACTGATTCATACCCTTTCTGTTCAACTCTTACTCCAAATCCATCAAAGCGGACACGTTGTATTCAGACTGTTACAGAGTCAGGAACACTCCCTGGGACGAGAGTTATTTGATCATTGTTCCTGATGACACATGCTCTTCCAGCATACACCTCGTTCCCACCCCATCTGAGAAGGTCTAAACCTCTTGGAGTACCACAGTGCTGACCACATCCATACTACATGTATGTATGTTTAACCACAGAGTAGATGGTCTGTTTGTCAATATCTGAGTTCTTTCAGCAGGAGAAATATCTGTTTCACACAGAAGCAGAATCCAGGTGAAAAGCATTCTGCAGGCAGCATGGATATCAGTGGGACTAAGACCTAGTGCCAAAGAGAAATACAGCATCCTGGCACCAAAGATGCCCATAAGTAATAAAAAAAAGGAGTAGTAATTAAAAAAGAAGCCTTATATGTCTCCCGTACTCAAGGATTGCTGCTCAAGGGCTGCCTTTGACCTAGGTGGACCTGCGATTGAAGCATTTACTATGCTATGTACAAATGACTGCTAAGACCAGAGGTAGGATGAAACTGATATCCAGTGGCACTTCTTTGTCTAAAAGCTTATTAAATTCTCCTTTCTTTTGAAAGCAGGTATTGCACTGAGCGATACACCATTAGTTGGCACAAAACCAGTCAGTACCCTGGCAAATGAAAGTGTATTCCCATGTTCAAAAGTCCAGGATGACCAAAGCTCGCTCTTAATTCCACAAATACTTTCATCCTTTCTTCTGTACAACATTGGAGAGTCTGTGTTGCATCACATGTCATAGAGGTGGGACAGTCCTTGAAAAATGTGACTACTATTACATAACCTCATATGTCTTAAAACTGTCATTCTGTGCTGGATTTTTAAATCAAGAGGTGAATGGAATGGAATGGAATGGAATGGAATGGAATGGAATGGAATGGAATGGAACGGAATGGAATGGAATATTTCAGTTGGAAGGGATCCACAATGATCATGGAGTCCAACTGCCTGACTTTTTCAGGGCTGACCAAAAGTTAAAGCTGTTGTTAAGGGCTTTATCCAAACACCTCTTAAACATTGACAGCCTCAGGGCATCGACTACCTCTCTAGGAAGCCTGTTCCAGTGTTTGACCACCCTCTCAGTAAAGAAGTGCTTCCTAATGTCCAGTCTAAACCTGACCTGGCGCAGATTTTGAACGAGCATCCTATCACTAGATACAGTGAAGAATCAGTAGAATAGATGAACTCCTACCTTTCAGAAAGAGACTGAATGCAGGCACATCACTGTGTATGCAGGCAAAGTTTAGTTCCCCTAGAAAATTTTATTGCAGAACTTAGAGAGGAACATATGGCGATATACATTAACAGTAATCAACCTTTCCGTCCCACACTCACAACCTTCTTAGCTTGAACCCCATCTAATATGGCTCTAAAAGTTTCTCCTTCAGAGCTGGAGTGTCTATGCAGGTATGCAGTCAGTGGGTTGTGGTTGTTACAGAGGACATTCCTTTTTGTTCACTTTAAAAATCAGTTATAATCTATATATAGTGGATGGAGTAACTCGGTGAAAAAGTTTTCCTTGTTCTGAATGAGTTGTTAAACTAGCTATGTTTGGGTTTCTGATTGCCTGATTTTGGAATAACAAGAAAATTTATTTCACAGTTGTACCAGTCTTGGCAGAGCATTGTTAGCCTTTATTCATGGTTATCAGCAGACAGTAGTTCCTTTAGCCTATTTCAGTCGGACACCAACAAGTCTGAGATACAAACGCACGGTTAGTGTTATATGGAGAAACTAATTTCTAGAGCAGGAATTGCTTTGGCTTCCCTTGCAAATCATTATGAGTTAATCTTCAATGCTTTATAACATTGAATGAGAGGTGCATATTAACAGGGCTTTTCGCAGATTTTGTTATCCTGTATGGAACTTGCTGAAAATTTGCTTTACAACATCTCAAGGCTTCATGTAAACTTATGTGATGCAAATTGAAATTATTACAAAAATATTCAAATCCTCATGTGGTTACTCCGTTTTATTTTAGCACTTCCTCAGGCACGGCTCACAGCCTGCACACAGCAATGAAAGCCATGGGAATACTGCAGCTGAGAGTCGCAGGACTCAGGACCCAGCACTCTTCAAAGGGCAGATCTGTGACACCATTGTGTTTTGCCATCTGAAACACTGTGTCATTGCAACCCACTATCCAAACGCTATAACTACATGTCAGCATGCTATACCAGAGAGTGAGATATAATTATGCTGAGCTATCCTCAGCTAAGTTTAGAGGGTTCTCAGTTGTCTGCAGCCCTTGCTACTTCAGTAGGCAAGGCCACTCCAGTGATATTGGATCACTTGAAACAGGTAGTGGCAGCCTAGAATTACTAACACTTGAACAAATCTGTCACCAGTGCACTACTGGATGCATCAATCTTGAATTTTTTTCTTAAGTCAGTCACTTAGCCAAGACCAGGTTTGGGGGAATTGAGGAATAGATAAGGAAAGTCTCTAGGTTTGGAAGGCATCTTTTGAGGCAAAGCTTGCTTCGTCATGGGGTCCTAGCAGGACGCCTCTGCATAATCTTGTTCTAAAATACTGAAACAGAGTCTAAAGTCCTTCTGTCCACATCCTCTGGTGTACCTTGAGTGACAAAGAAAAGATCAAAGATCACCCTGGACACACTGGGTTCTCCAGCTTCTTATGTACTTTCTGCCTAAGGCAGACAAGCTTATATGTACCATGCACAACCAGGGTTCCATAACTGTGTTCTCTGACAACGTTTTTGATTGTTACAAAAAGTTGCAGACTACCCATGGTGATTTCAGCCTTTACCCTTACAGTTGGTAAGAATCTTTGACATTACACACAATGTTCTGTTTTCAGGGATAAAACTGGAAACCGAAGACCAACTCTGGACTGCTCATACAGGCAGAGGAGTTTTATGCTGAATTGTTCCTTCCTCTTCCCGTTCCCCTTCTCCTTCCCCTTCCCCTCCTTCCCTTTCCCTTCCCCTTTCCCCCCTTTCCCTTCCCTTCCCCTCCCCTTCCCTCCCCTCCCCTTTCCTCCCCTTTCCTTCCCCTTTCCTTCCCCATTCCGTTCCTCATCCCTTCCCTTCCCTTAAAAGGAGCAAGAGGAAAGTTCTTTAAGCAGGTAAATCACAGTGCTTTCAGCTGTTTTACAACACAGAAAGAAAAGTGAAGTACTATAACAACATGCAGTTTGGATTTGAAATTATTTAATAATAAGATAATTTATCAGTTAATAGGATTGTATGTTTTTAAATAAGCTAATGTAGCACATTTAAAATATACATCCAGCTTTGTTCTGTTACATGCAATTATAAATAATAAAACAAAATACAGATTTTTAAATTACTCTAGATGAGTCATATCTAAATAGAACTTTTAAATCTGGAGTAACTCCACTGACTGTGGTAAAAACCTGTGAAGAAACATTGCACGAGGAGTGAAATTTCAGAACCCATGCTTACGTGTGCAACTCGGGTCTGTAGTTGATGCATCTGTAAGGCTGGATTCAGAGCATAAAAGATCCTCCTCTGCTTATGGCCTCTATCATGTACATGGACAAAAAAGAATGATCTGATTGTTGGGTTTTTTTTGTCAAATTGGCCACCTCTACCTTTTGCTTCACTCACACCCTGAAAGCTCAGCAAGTCCTCAAATTCCTTGTTTAATTGAGGGCTCTGCACCATATGCTCATGAGTCAGTTTCACTCAAAAAAGTGACCAATATTATCTAAATGATTAATGGCTAGAAAGCTCTCAAGGAAGATCATTTATCTTTTCAGTTGCTAAGAAGAGCTTTTTCAGATAGATACATTTCCAAGATAAACATCTGCCCTTAGAAACTTGTTATGCCCATTTCTGTTAAGACTCTTTTTTGCTATTACTTAGTCCACTGTTTTCTAAATTTTACATAAGTAAGTCAAGGATGGGGGTCCCACCATGCAACGACAGGACCAGAAGCATATTTTGTTTCATACATAATATAAATACTTTAAAATATTGTGTTTCATGATTTCAGTAAGATGACACATTGTTTCGTAGGGCTTGCAAGTGAAGATTCTGAGCAACATGGATTTAAAACTGGGCAATAAATCTTGCAAGATGAAGAATTCAAACAGACTTTCCAAAGCTTTCTTGTTGCACTTAGACATATAATAAAAGGAGATTCCTGTGCAGATTCTAATTTCTATTCAGAGTGCCAAATGTAGCATTTTCTTCTCTATCCCTCCAGACACTGTTTCACTTAATTAACTGCAATTGTATTTAACAACATTTTCTTGTATAATAATAAGTTAATGAAAGATACTGTAGTCAAATATACATTTGAACTTTTTTTTGAGTTTTGGAATAGGTTTCTTTTATTGTGAAGACATTGCAGTCACCATAACACACCAAAGGCATGCAGACTTTCTGCCCCAGAGGTACAGAGCAGCGGGGAAAAAAATTTAAAAGCAGCATGGAATTTGACATAGATCAGGATTAACTTTTTTAAAAACAAAACAAGTACAAATAAATATGAAACTCTCTTTCTCTTCCTTTTCATATTAGCCAAGCCATGCTTCATAATAAACACTGCTTTTATAAGACATACTGTGCAAATTCCCATGCTCCCCAGAACCATTTGAAGAGAAACAGTGTGCTGTGGCTTTCTTCCCATGAAGCAATTATCAGGCTTTATGTCCTGTGACATTTGTCTCTCATTCTTTCTGGCTTTTAGGTGATGATGAATCCTCTAGCAGGCTTTTCTGTTACTAACACAGACCTCTAAAGTATCTTGTATGACTATAACCTTAATGATGATGGGGGCTTTTGCCAAACATGGGGGTAGAGGGAGAAGGGGAAGAGGCAAGTAATTGGGGCAAGTGAAGTGGTTACCTGATTCTGAGAACCACAAGCCCTGTTTCCTGGGGGTGCCATTGTTTATTTCTCCTACTTATTCAAACATATCAAGAGACAATTCAAACAACGTGAACTAATCAGGACCATCTACATGTTCTTCTTAAAAATACAGTTCCTGGCCCAAGGGAATTTGAATTGGGTGGCCAAAATGGAGGGAACATTTTTTAAAGACCTTCTAGTAATGAAAGATGTTATGAACGTGTAAGGTGTTGCAGAGAAAAAACATCCAGCTTTTATAAAACATAGTGCTTGAAAATATAAATCTTTTCACTTAACTGTGTAGATAAAATACCAGATATCCAAAACATAGTCTGGGGATTTGGTAGGAAAAAAGGGACCTTTCCTTTTCCACATAACTTTTGCTGAAAATCATCTGGAAATGGAAAAGTTCTTTTTCTGTTAAGAATCACAATACTAATTGCAACTTACATGTAGAAAGGGAACAAGAGCCAGAAAAACATTTCCTGAGTACTTAAAATCTTGATATTCTGTCAAACACTGTTACTTTAATGTGGGAAGTGCATTTGTTTCAGCTCATCCATTTTAACAAGGTATAGTAGTTTCCCTCTGTGATCTCAGTGGCTTCGAGTTTCCTTTGCAGAAGACAGAGAAAAGATTCCCTATCGTCCTTCCATCTCTTCCCGGCCAAAGTGCCAAACTTGCAAGGAGCACAGAACATCTTTATGTGATACTTGTACTGTTGTTGACCCTTCTAGTTGAGCACCAAAGAAATGAATCCTTGGCTTTATTTGTTTTTTCTCCAAGAAGCCAGCAGTCTCCTGTGCTGCTACCATAGGCTTTTTATCTTCACTGTGTTAATCTGTACGTAACTTCCTCAGGTATTACTATAGGTCTAATCCTGCCCTAAGGGCTTTGTTACATTGGGCCATTAGTGCGTAGCACATCAGGGTGTGAAAGCACATCCCATGAAGTGCACCGTATGGAGCCTCAGTGTGGACTTTGCTCAGCAAATACTGGACTTTGAAATGTTGACTATATTGTACACTGTAAGTGGATACCCTCCTTGACAACATACTGATTCTTAAAAGATACACTAGAAATGGTTCAGGTTAAGCAGCTAAGCAAGGGATTGAATTTAATATATCTGAATCTATATCACCTGCAGGAGAGCTTCAGTTGAGGGCTTTGAGCACACCCACCAGATCACCCCTTAGACAATAGCTCAGGTCTCTCTAAACCCAATACCACAATCCCCCAATCCAGGACCTAAGCCACCAACTTCAAATCCATTTTGTATAAAGGATGATTTGAACCACTGATAGCAATGCTCTATCCTATGTTTTAATTAGATGGATAAGACAATAATTCACACTCACGATGGTACATAAGCTGATACGTAGCAGCAGAAACACATGGGAACATGTCAGTCCAGACCTAAACATCTGCTGTTTTTTTCTAAGGGAACACACCACAATGCTGCAATGACAAAGGCTGTCCCTAAATATTCTGGCCAGTACACTTTGTTACATGGAAATCTCTGTGTCTTTACTAGGTGTCAGCTCATGATATCAAATTGCTAACACAGACTTTTATTAGCTTTTTAATTGCAATTAACCTCATTGTTCTGCTCAGAGCCTGCAGAAGCCAAGTACCAATATCATTACTGATTGGTGACAACTTGCTAAGGGTCACTTGTTAACTACTCATTCCACAGGTCCTCCTTGGGAGCCCCTGAGGAAATTTAAATAAGCTGATGCTGATCACAAATGGCCTATGGTATAGGTCAGTGATAGCATGTCTATTCAAGAAGCTACAACACCCAGCTTCAGAAGATTTCCCATAAATTCAGGAGCTACTACCTTGCACAACGTGAAGTAAGCATCATGCATCTGTGAATCTCCCATTCTACTGAGGTTTCTGCCACCATTCTGAAATTTGAGGTTGTGAAATTTCAGTTGAAGTACCTGCTTTTATGAGGCTCTAGCTCTTATAGAATGATCAATTAATTTTATTTCCTTTTCACAAAATGAGAACACCATAATTTTTCGCCAGTATTTTGGTATCTCCCTGCATTTCTGCAGTGGTCAACAATAAAATGAATTTCTAATAACAAAAGGGAGAAAATTCATTTTCCTAGCTGATCAGCCCATATTTTCCTAGGAGACAAGAGTCACAATAAGAACTTCAATCTTATCCTACGCCCTGTCCAGCTACAGACTAACGGGGGCTGGTAACCAGCAGATGCAGAGGAGTAGCAAATATACTGTGACAGTTCAAAAGAGTTTTGAACTTTGCAGATCCTGCTATGTCAGGGCACTTTCATGAGTCAAGTGGCAAAGTGAGATTCTAGGTTTTGTTAGCATTTTAGTTGTGGCAAACTTTCCCCCTGGACAGGACAGTTTTCAGTGTTGTTTGTGGTCCTGCTGCCTTAGGTACATCTTAAAGACTTTAAAAACAATTTTCAGGGTGTAGCTGATGAGTCCTTTCTAAAAACTCAGCAGACATTTTGATTTGTTTTGAGATGGGCACTGTAAAATGAAAGCTGTAGTAATTTTTTTTTAGCGTAAAACAAATTTCTTTAGGAGCAATCTGTTTGTGCTCTATTGTTTTTACTATGCATTTCCTTACTTGCTATGTACAAGCATTTTTTTTTTTACAGGATTTTACTTCAAAACACCCAGCCACGGTGTCTCTGGAAGTCTTCCACTGATACTAGTAATGAAACCACTGACTGATCATGTGGATCAGATCCTCAACAGAGAATACAAGTTTTGTATATTGTTTTGCTGTTCATAGACTTTATTGGAAAGGAAAGATAAGCAATATTTTTGAAATGGACAAATAAAGTAAGATAAGCAGTTGCTGATATGTCAGAATGTTGAAAATCTAGCCATAGCAAAATAGGTATATTATATAAAATGTTTCCCAGTACCAGGTCACTCACTCACACTTGGCCTGATTTATGTTTTTCCTCCATACATTCTCATTCATTTTGAGCTTTAATATGCTCATCAGAATTACTTAAGCTAATCTGCTTGATTGCTGCTGTAGCAGCTCTTGGCTTGATATCTGCTTAGTTTCAGACTTTGTATTCAACAGGCTCTCTTGTTGCCCTAGCAGTATGACTCGCATACAGCGCAAGGCAAATGCCAAGGTGCTGCCAGTCACAAGAAACTGATAGAAATGGAAGTGAAGTATTTGGTGGTTTCTTTTTCTGACCACAGGGTGTTGATGGAAAGAAACAAGGCAGGACAATCATGCTGCTTTCACATTTTGCTCAAGTGCCAGGAGGCGGTTCTTTCACAGTCACCGCAATTGTTCCTGTTTAACATGGAAGCCTTAAGCCAGACATAATTAGACTTTTTCTTGACAAATCATTTGTGCAAAGTCTTGACAGGTTGAAAACTGAAACGGTTGTGCTGCATTCTTCAGGGTCTGAAACAGACAGGATTACAAAAAAATGAAAGCAAGTACTGTGAAAGCTATAACTTACAGAAATACGTGTCTAGCGCGAGTACAAAGTCTATGTCATGTTTGATCAAAACAATTAGACAGAATATTGTCTCGTGCTTTGCTGGTGTTATACTACAGTATATGAGGAATATATAAGGGCTGTGTATCACTAGATAGACTCTGTGCCAAGCAAGAAGTAAACAAACACACCAGAACATATAATATGCACACATCTGATATTAGTGCAGAGAAACGTCAGCGTGTACATTTTGAGTTCGTCTAACAACTGAAAGCTTCTCCTAGTAAGATGAGCTATTGCACTGGAAAAATGAGAACTTGCTTCCAAAGTTTATGCACCGTAATTACTGCTTGGTACTTCACATCTGACCTAATTTCAACTGCATTCTAAGATACAGGAAGACCAACATTGGTTTAGCAGATGATATATGGCAGTGTACAGTATTTGCCCTATCCCAACTGTATTTCCCATAAATTGCTGTCTCCTGTGGATTCATTTAAAACTATACTTGCTAGATCACATTATTTCTTGATTAAGATTTTTTTTTTCATTTCCACACTAGCAGAGAAAAACCCCATGAAATTGTAATTGTGTAATGTTGGCACACCACTGGAAATAATTGCAGAATCATGGAATCATTTAGGTTGGAAAAGACCCTTAATGATTCGCTGCATCTAAGATATTCACGTTCTTCTTACAAAGGCTACTATTGTCAGTAACAAGACTTGCTGAGCATCACCATGATGAGATAGCACAGCTGTAGAAGTTTTGAAATATTCACAAATATTTTAATCACTACATAATGAATAAAAAACACAAACAACATAGTTCGCACTCTTGGTCTGCAAATACCATGATTTTCATCAAAATGCATAATTATAGCTAGGATTTTACAGCAGATTTAATGGTATAATGAAGGGTTTTATGAAACATACTACAGGAAGCTCAGCCACTACATTAAAATGCAAATAATTTAACCAGTGCTTTTCATAATAAGTGTCCAGAATGCCCGATGAAACAGTACTACTGATTGTTCCATGTAGCAAATTTTCATGTTACTTCACAAAATGCAGCAATTTGTAATGAATCTGACTGGTAAGCTAGTTCTAAAGCATTGTATATAATCTTTTCCACTAGCATTTTCCAAAGCATTAACGAGAACTCTGTATAACATAAATGCTGGAAAAATACATTCCACAGTCACAGGTGATCTTTCAGCTTCTCTGTCGATGAACAAAATTCTCTTAGAGGCTGTCAAGTCTTAGTGTCATGTTCTGCACAGTCAAACAATGAAAGAGGAGAGCAATTCCTCTTGTAACAAAATAAATCATCAGCCTCAGCTTTCAAGTTGGGCTCAAATTTTGCAACTGCACCATGCTGTGGTTCTGTCATACCACCATATGTATGTGCAAGAGCAAAACAATACTGACACAGGAAAGTTGGACATATATCTGTACAAATGCAAGTCAACTACACCATACACAGTATATGTGCATTCAAAAAATCTTAAAAGAAATATCTTTGCAGAGGTAAAAATGCACGTGAAAATTCACAGCTCTTGCAGATCTTGATGTTTGCTTTTTCACCAAGTACATGGTGAGAGAGAGCATCATGTCTTTCCTTTTAAGGTTTTCCTTGACATACTGTATTAGTAATCACATTTCAGAATTACCTCAGGGACTGATATAATTTCTTGTCTAATACTTCTCTATTTCTCCGTTAATCATTTTGTTGCCATGTCCTCTATCAGTTCACTGGGTGATTATGGAATCGTACTGAGTTTTGCCTGTATACCTTTTATCTCACAGGACTCTGTCTTGCTTTTAAAAATCTGCACTTCTTAAGTATAAACTGATCTAATTCTCAGAAAACTATACTTAGTAATAAAAATGTATTCCAGCTAAAGTTACTTCTGATATATATATATATATAAAATGGTTTTTTCCCCCTGCCACTACACAAATGTGAAATTCTTGTTCATCGTGAGTATGGAAGATTTACCATTTCATCTAATGTGCACAGTATCTGCTCAATTTTACCTTTGGCAGCTTGGAATGTGTTATTTTAATCGTGTTTTGCTGTAATCCAAATTTGTTTAAAAGACCAAGATAATTTTGCTAAATACTTTAGGGTCAAAACATATCTTTAAATCTTTGTTGCAGCTTCACTCAGGAAAGTTTTTGTGTGTGGTACAGAAAGGATTAAAAAGAAGCAGCAAAAGGTAATAATCAGTGAATTATTTGTGATAATATGTAATTTATTAAAGATTTACTTACCAACTGCCTGTTAAAGAGTGCTAGAACAATCTCTGCTTTATTGTTTTAAGCACTGCTTTTCACTTTGATTGTGTGCAGTAACTTTTCAGCTTCAGATGAGGTCTTATTTTGCATAACAAATCCCTCCCGTATTTTTACTCTGAACAACTTCTTCTAGCTGTACTACATTTCCGAAGTTAAGTCCCATAGAGCTTCACTTCCCACTCCTCTTTCTAATGTTTGTTAGCATGGCTGTTTTTAAACATATCGAATTATGGAAACAATGAAAGCAAGGGTGCCTATAGGCAGCTCAGTCATGTGTGTCCATGCAAAAGTTGCCAGCACACTGCCTGGGGGAAAGCAACCTTTCTGCCTTGAGATACCAAGACACGCTGTCAGCATTTTCTAGGAGAAAATGTGTTTCTGTTTTAAGTGTGAGAATGGAAAGAATAAGAAAAAAATAATAATAATACCGAGCTCTGAGAATAGCATAGGTGTGTATTTATAAGCAAAGCCCCTGTTAAGTCATCAGATTTCTATCTTTTGAGGCTGTGACGAATACTCCTGCTTTAAAATAACTGAAATATTTTTGTGTCTAATGATTGACACTGTGCCTCAGAGTGTCTGACTACATGAGGGGAGGGATAAAGGTTGTGGGAATGTTCCTTGAAAAGAAAGATAAGAATAAAATCAAAATGGCATTGGCTGGGGTTGCAATTCATAGTCAAATAGTGTCTGTACGTGAAGAGTCACTGGCAATGACACCTCCTTTCTGAAAGACATTGAGTAAATAGGAATAAACAGAATGAATTCTGCACTGAGACATAGATATCCCCTTGGCAGTTGGCAATAATTATTTTCTTACCGGTGTAGCAAAAGCTGAAACCAATTGCTTGGATCTAATGCAAAAAAAATAATAAAAAAATAATAAACTGCAGTGGGTTTGATTAATATTATTTTTTAAATGTAATCCAGTATTATAAATTAGAAAAAAAAATTTAAATCAACCAAAACTCCCCTCAAAAATAGCCAAACAAATACATATCTGGCCACAGCCTCTGTTGGAAACAAAATACTGTCATGTTCCAGTATGGTCTGGTACCAACAACTGCTGCTACTCTCTGCTGCTGAGCAATGCACCTGCGGATACTTAACACCAGCACACAAATCCATAGGCAGCATCTCTGGTCATGTGGCTCCCTGTCCTCCGCAGCCGGCGAATTCTATGTGCTATAAAGCTCCTCTGCCATTAACCCACTGGCCCTCTGCAACAACAATACAGCAAGAGAGGAATGATTTTCATTCTTTAGAAAACTGCCTGAAGTCTCATTTCTGTCTTCTATCACAGCTCACTCTAGGTAGCCTGAACTTGCATTAAAGCTTAGCTGAGAAAAATTGGCTCTCAGTGATATCAATTCATTGTATTATCTTTTATTTTTATGAGCCTAGTGCTAGAGAAAAACTTCCTTTCATGTAAAATGATGATATGGTAAATGTGAATGGAGAAGGCTGGAAACAGACAACAACACTGAAAAGGAGTAAGGGAAAGTCTGTTTGAAATACAACCCGGCAATGGGTATATTTAAGCCCAATGTCACATGAAGACTCATCTACGTTTTCTCATATGTAAGCTTAGAAAAAGAAAAAATTAAATCAATAAGAAGTTGTTATTCATATACTACAGACACCTAAGAGAAGGCAAATTTTTAAGAGTAATGTGAACACGTCTGTAAACACACACAAAATATCCTGAAATGATTTGGGACAACAAGAACAAATGTCTGTAGATTCGAATGGATTTGGGATTAGTCCCTAAACAGCAAACCAGAGTGGGTACTCCATAAAAACCAGAAGCATGAAACCCCACGTTTGATTGTGAGGAAAAACAGCCAATGGAGCAATCAGCTCTGGCATTGACTGGTGTACAGCACCCTGCATCAGTGCTGATGGCAGTGCTGGTACCTGCTGGGTAATGGGTAACGCAAAGTTTCCACAGTGCAAGCAGACATGAATGGCAAGGCAGTGTAATGCAGCACCCAGGAGTAAAGGGGACCTGTTGGCAGATAGGAGTGCGTTTGCTGTAAAACGAGCATCTAGTTTCCAACAAAAATACAAAAGGAACCATCTCAAATCCAATCCACTGAAAAGACTGAGTGAACAAATTGACTTTGCACCATGCTGTGACTATCTACTGACTTGAACTTCATTGAAGCAAATTAATTTTATTAAAAATTTTATTCTACAGTCAAAAGAAATGTAAACACAGGATCTTACCAACATAAGTGTCCCAACAATGCTACAGTGCATGAGAAAGGCAGGGAACGGTGCCACAAAACGTGAATTGTGTCTGGAAAACAAAAAATAATTTCAGAGGTCTGGGATAGTATAGTGTGACTAATATCACTCCGCAGCCAAGCACCCACATGACAGCCCAGCTATTTCAAGGAGTTTTAATGTAGAATACATGTGATAATTCAATCTACAAGTTACAACAGCAATGTCTAGGTGATAGAAAGAAAGATATATACTGTGATTCACAGAGATCCCTGCTGTGAGGAGAGAGACAAGCAGCCCAGCCATACTTCTGAGAAAGGTGAGGAAAACCTTATTTAGCAAAGATAACAGAAAAGCTTATGGGCAAAAAGCAGTTTTAGAAACAGAATAAAGTCTACCTAGTAAAAATGATGATGATTTAAGTTCCATTTATATGAGGAAACCTTTTCATAAGTTAAATGTGTACTAAGTGTGAATGCTCTCTTGTGGCAGTAAGTTGTACTGGTGTCTTGCATGCAATACTGAAGTGATTCATTTCTACTAATTTAAAATGTAAAAGCTGAAAGAAAGAATGATATGCCTGTGGCTATACATCATGTGGCTATAATTATATATATTTGGACTGCTCGGGCTCCAGGAGATTCCAGCAGAAGTCTAGTGTCCCAGAACTCTGCTCATTATGATATGCTGAACAAGGGATGGGAAATCCCTGCTCAACACACGCAGCAAGAAACATTGCTACTAGGTATTTGTGGTCCTTTCTCATGCTGCCACCTTATCTGAGCTGGTTCTCTGCCAATTAATTTTCCTCCAACTCTGACACCAAGTCAAACATTAGGAAAGCAAATCATACAGCCGTATCGGTGACAGAAAATGAGACAGAGCAGTGTGTCTTCTGTGTATTCTGTGTCCTATAGCTCAACTCTGTCCTCTGTAACAGCTCATACGTCTGACTGCCAGGGAAATAAAATATGAAGATCCCAAGGGCTCCTAATGACAAAGAAAAGTTGCTTTCTCATATCTCCTGCAGAAAAATTACTAGCCAAAACTAGAATCATCTTCTCAACCTCAAGTCTGCAGATGTGACAACAAAATATTGTAGTTAAAGTAAATAAACAATAGTTGACTGGCTTAAAATAATTGATATGCATAATCTGTGATTATTCATCACCAAGCAATGGGGCAAGAGTGAAATCAATACAGTTTCCAAGGCATTTTCAGGCCGAAAATGTGTTTGGAAGAAATTAACACATCGCTACAAGATGTCAAAATTCTGTTCTAATTGAATATGTTTGGTAAACATGAGGCTGTTTATTATCAAGTTAATGTTGGTAACTGGTGGCAGTATGGACTTCTGTTGATCTGATCAGTAATGGTGCAGGAATCACTGATTCTCCGGTGAATGGTTTACACCAGTGTCTGTGGACCTTCTTGCATAATCAGCGTGATTAGCCTTTGATGAAAAGCTATACTTGCCCAATCTTTTAGCTGGTGGCTTACACAACCTATATACTGCCTCCTATAAACACTTCAACCTGAAACAATTTCAGGAAAAATATTATTCCCAGGGTAGTAGCTCAGTGTGCATTGCTTCTACCAAACGGTTTTCTGAATGGCATCCCCTGAGCTTAAGGCAGTCTGCTTGCAACATTTCAATTGTTTTATTTCTTCTTTTCCCCTTCTTTGTTGTTGCTCTAAATTAAACTCTACTGGAGACTGCAGCATTTCATATTATAACAATGCCTGTCAGGAGTTCTTTACTGTGCATGATAAAATGTAAACTCTTTAATTAGCTTTTTTGTAATAAACACTGGAAACTACTTTAGCATCTTAATCAGCAGAGTTTCAAAGTTATTTTCCTTTTTACTTCCCTCTGCTCTTCTTCTTTATTTGCTATGCTGTATTACTCTGTTGAAAGCTATCATTTACAGTGTATCCTATTATTAATGAGCAGTGTGTTTGCCTTTGCTATTTTTAACTAAAAACAAATATTTTATTAAAAGTCTCCTAACATCGTATCTCAAGCACTTTGACAGAAAACATTTGGAAGCACATCACTCACTCTAAGGTGAGCTTGCTGGAAACAAGTTGCTCTAATTTACTTAACTCAACAGCAGCAACTGGATATCACAAAATACCTTAGATATTCCCAAAGCAAGCATTTACAAAGGCACCGCGAAGTGGGTTGCTGACTGCTGAATAGTATCATACATGGTTGTCTTACAGTTTTAGTGAACGAGTCTATTTTTAGTATGAATTAGATTTGGAAGACAATTACATTGGTCTTTCGTGCTAGCATCCAAAGCAGCAATACAGTGTTAAATAAGTGGTTCCCAAGAGCAAAAGTCACATTATAAAAGGGGTTTGACAGAGATCACCTCCTGGTTTTCAGTGTCCAGGGTTTTGCATGTTTTTAATACTTCCCCCCTCCCCCCAGGCTTGAGCAGTAAGAAAAGGAAAGAATCCAAGGCTATTACATAGGCTGTGCTTTTCATGTCATTAGGCTGTCTCCAATAATCAGCTGTTTCGCTGCTGAAACCCATAGGCTGCAGAAAAACATGGTGGGAGCCATCCACCTCGAGATGCTTCTCCAAGAACCTGCTGGGCAGACAGGAAGCTACAGCTGTGGCTCTGGCCTGCAGCTGCCTCAGAGACAGCAATGGCAGGGCCTTCTCAGTCCTTTTCCTGTGCTGTCTGAATGCCTGTGGAGCCGGAGAAAGCTGGGGTTGAGTAACAACTTCTCTTTCCCTCCATAGCTCACTGAGAGAGGTCAAAAAACTCTGATGCTAAAGTAAAAATAATAAAAATAAAATTATGTGGTTTGGACTCTTCTCATTTTTGCCTCATTTTTGACTGTCTGCTACCCAAAGTATGTGGGAGAATTAAGGCATTTCTAGGTCTTCAGGGTTTTTTTTTCTTAGTTTGGGGTTTTTTTCTTTGGTTTGGGTTGGGTTGGGTTTTTTTGTTTGTTTGTGGGGGTTTTTTTTTGGTTGTTGTTGTTTTGATTTTGTTTTGTTCTATTTTTTAAGTCATAGATAGTAATATGAATCATTTGGTGCCTCCTGAGGATTGTGATTTAAAGAGCCCAGATGAGATCAAGTTCTCCATTATTCAGGCCCTGTGCAACAGATAATTGAAGAATTACAGTTGAGAAAGGATGTTCTTTAGTGCAATGTATGATAGTAAGTTTGCATTTGACAGTGGGAAATGATCCTCACCAAGTTCATCTCATACAGATTAGAATATCTCTAACTCCTGCAGAGCTGGACAGGCTGAAGACTAGGAGATCATATGAAAGAGACTCCCTAGTTCTAGCAGCAGCACCACTGTACTACTTAATCCCCAAAAGATTTAATATTAAACCTTTGTGAATTGTACAATTGTACATCACCTTACAAGAGGTGATTTTATTCATTTATACCTTGAATATTGTTATGATAACAAAGGCAGGTTCTTTTCCTAAATATCAAAACCGCCTACTTGTTAAACCTGAAGCATTTTCTTACTAAGGGTTAACCAGTAACCAAATGTAATTGTATGTGATATAACAAATATCTTGGCATTATATCTACTTGTTCACGTAAGGATGATGTTCTACTGTGGGGAATATTTCAGCAGCTCTTTCAGATCAGTTGCACAAAATCTGATATATGAACACACACAATATTTTTCAGAATATAATTTCAAATACTGAGTTACACAAATGCCAATGTTTCCTTATAACCCTAGTCCTGCTATGTACTTGATGTGTATTATTATACAGTTTTTAATTAGATGTTAACATCGCAATTATTTGTTTTATAAGAAAAAAAACTGGTGAAAACCAACAGTCTGCCAAGTGGTCTGCTTTCCATCAAATTCCTTCTTTTCAAAGGGATGCATTTACTGGAATACATACTGGACTAAATAGAAGGTCATCAGAATTCCTCTAGCACAGGCAAAACAACGTATTTTGCCCTGTATCATTCCCCAAATTATTTTGTCTGAAACTGTCCAAAATAATTCAGTGTGAAGCAAATATTTATAAGGATACTTTCAGTCTGAAAAGATATAGTCAGCAAACTTCAAGATGCCTAATTTCTGGAAGGCTTTTCTCTCAGCCTATGTTAATAAGCAGTGACACACTTCTCCTTTGTATTAACCAGGACTTGACTGTCAGGAAAAAGTAACCATTTCAAAACTTAGGTTTTTTAATTAATGAACAGCATCTTAAACCTTCCTTCAGAAACCAGGGGAAATGAAACTGAACTTTCCAGGGCTCTATTTTTCCTACTCTCAAAATGAATGTCATAATTTTAGGTTTAGCTATGTTCTGTAGCCTTGCTGAGAGCACTTGTTGTTTTCATTTGTCAGTGAGAGCATGGAGCATGCAGGCACTAGACACACGTTACTCACAGACAGACATACTTGCCATTCCTTAAATATTCTTCAATGGAAGCTGTGTTTCCTTTTTTCCTGAGGCTTTAACTCTAGTGCATCGAATTGGCATCCTGCTGCCTCCAGTGTAGAGTGGCTCCTCCTCCCAGGCATGTTTAGTGTTGGTCCAGACTTTTATATGTTTATAGTTTTAACACATCCCCCACTTCATGGCATGTCCTCCTTTTTAGCAGGTGTGCCTCCCAAACACAATGAACCAACACATAAAAAGAATTCATTTCAGCACTGCCTGTTGCTTTCCATATTCAGCTCCACTTCACCCTGCTGCATGCTGACACAGCAGTCAGCGCTGAGGGTGAAAGAGGCAGACTAGTTTCTCATTTTATCCTGAGCTTTCAGGTGTTCACTGGGACTTAAGTCTCTAAATATATATCCAGAAAGTTACTTCCACATTAGCTTTAGCAGCAGCTTGGGAAGATGTACACTGCTATATTCATCCTCCCTTTCCCTTCTCTCCGAGGAGGAATCTAGGGAGCCATTGTCTCTAGAAATATAATATTTTTATAAAAATAATAACCACTTCCAGCCATGTCATGCTTTAGACCTAGGGAAGGGGACACATCAGTGAAATAAAGTGCTGAGATAAAGCTTCACATCTTTTATCATACCTAGAGCAACATCATCATAACCCTCCTTCCAGTAGTCTGACTGCTCAAAGATGACAGAGAGCTGTTTTGTGTCGGTAGGGGTTATACATTGCAGGAGACTTCACTTGAATAATTAGTCAGTGTTAAGAATGCAGACTGTGTTTTGTTATATTAAGGATCAGAATTTTATTCTGAGTTTTCTTTTTTCTTAATTTATAGATGAAAATGACAATTTATCCCTTCTACATGTGAAGTTTAGATTAACAGTAAATGGTTGTGAAATAGCTAGAATCCGTACTCATTGTCTCCCAGTTTGCTTTTTCTTGCAGCTGTCAGGATATGCAGAGGTATGTTCAGAGAACAGACCCCGAGTCAGCAAGAGTTTTGAGGTAGGTATTATTCTTACAGCAAGCACACCAAAAACATCCAATGAACTCTGAAGTTATAGTTTATTTTACCTTCAACTAAAACAATGGACCTTTTTAAGGAGATAAGTGAGGCCTACTTTGTAAGACAATAAGACAATACAAAAATAAATCCCTTTCTCACTGCATCCTTGCTTCTTTCCAGTCTTGTTCTGAATCCAAGTTTCAGGGACTTACTGAACAAAACTCAATGCAATCCTCTCCTGAGAAAAAAGGGGGGGAGGGTGTTGTTTTGTTTTGTTTTTCTGTCCCCTTAAATCTATGTCCCTGATCTCCCCAGGAACCACTGCTCCTGCTGCAGGCTGTCTGCTTGTTGGGGTTCTCACACTACCTGTCCCACAGGTTTCATCAAAAGCTTTTTCCCAGCTGCAGACGCTCACTTGCTCTCAGGTAGGATGCAGAAAAGAGTCCCTCGGCCCAGAGCACTCCTCCAACTCATGTGACTTAGTTAAGAGCAGGTAAATGGTAGCGTGTCCCTGCTGCCCGTCGTTGGGTTTTTTAGAGAACATAATGCACAGTAAATCATGAACAAACCTGGCATATCGTTGCATCTGGTTTTCTCCTCTCCAAATTCCACGCAAAGGGTTCATCTTTACATTATCATCAGGGGCCTGCTTACAGCGGAGACAAAACTGGCATTACTCGTAATGAATTAATGCAAACCTGGAAGAGAAATTAAGTGCTTTCCATTTTCTGTCATTAAGGGATATAAGATAAGGCAGGAGAAGGCCAAAATAAGTGCTTTGGAGGATGTATTGTTTTAATAGAGTGAAGCTGTAGACATGACAGAGTGCTCTTGTATCAGAGCTAGAGGGTGTTCTATTTTGCACTGCCATTTCGGGGGTCTAAATTACTCCACTGCCAATGGTTATTTCTAAAGCAATGAGGTTAAAACAGTACTTCATATGATTTCTTGAAGAGTTTGATCTGACAATAAATTGATTGATGTGCTTAGGCCGTAATAATTGTAAACAGCTATATAGATATAGCTAAAAGAGCATGGCAAAGTACAGTTCTCATTTGAGGAGGTGCATCTTTTATGGAATATGTTTATGTAGAAATATAAATGTGTGTAAACAGAGAGCACTTTAGGTAATTAGAGCTGGATTGCAGTATTGCCTAGTCTGAGCATTGGAAAACCAAAACTCACACCTCTAGACAGTGTCACGTGATGAAAACCAGAAACCATTTTAGATATTTAAAGTGATATCTTGCCTTTGGGTTGCTAAACTGAGACAAAATCTGAAGCTATTGCCTGAAGGTGGAAACATGGAGTTAAAATTTAAAAAGCGCCACATTAAAAAATGTCAGGTAAATCAGAATTACAGCACTGTCATTATGCACCTGGGCAGAAAGGTAAAAAGGGTAAGCCCTAGTCCAAATGGCATGGCACAGAAAAAAACTGAGAGCTTAACACTGTTACAGTCTCAGTACTTGTAGGTATAACAAGATCTAAGGCTGGCAGGCTGCTCACAGCCTAAAGGATTGCAACATTCCCAGAGGAAAGGCGGGAAAGAAGAGAGTAAAATATATTGGTTGGGCAGCCCGAGAAGAGTTAGTCCTGATGCATGGCCCCCCCTGAGGTTCCTGGGAATGGCCTGACTCTTTTGGTGATGGTGTGATCAGGCCGTTAATAAGTTTAATGTTTCCTAAAGCCAACGTACCTTAAAAACGCTTGTACTTGTAATCACATTTGACCCAACTTCTGGAAGGACTGGAAAGAGTGTTTGGCCCTGGTTGCACACTTCAGACTACCTCAAGTTTTACCCTGCTTTGAGCAAGGCTGTACCTTGTGTGGATTAATCAGAGTATAACAGTCTATATTGCTTTATAACGTTTGTGTGTGAGCATTCATACACACGCACATCTGTTAAAAAAGAGCCTATATGCGTTTGGAAAGCTATAATGCAGAGGAAGGGTAAGGTACCTTATATAGTCATCTAAAATGACATGTTACGTTTGGAAAAACGAAACTAAACAACCAGGTTATTGTATGGAAATATCAATGAGCTACTCTGCCTGTGGCTAGTTTGCTAGCATTTTTTCATTATGGAGTCATAACTGCAAGCTTAAGTGAAACTGCAGTTGTAACTTTTGATTATTCATGTTATTTCAAAGATATAAAAACTGATGCACAGAACCAACACTTAGACTCATATTTATAACTCTAATAGAGGAGAGTGTCAATCTTGTAGCTCACAATTTAACATATAATACCAACATCTTAATGCAGCATCAGTCTGAACCCAACCAAACTTGTTGAAATAGACAAGATCTCATGATGTTTGCTCCCCACGTGTTCCTTCTCCCTTCCAACAAAAGCAAAAAGGAAACTGGAAACTGATCAAGAAAATTCACAATTAAAAAAAATAAAAATTAAAGAAGCATTATTCTTGGAAAGAATGTCTCATTTTCTTCCTTCCTTTTGACAGTTTCCTAGGCTGCGGTAGATTGAAGAAAATAGGAATAAGCATCTTTCGACCACAAACAGATGTGCTTGATAAAGAAAATGTCAGCAAAAATACTAAAGCAATGTGTCACAGCAGCTTTCTGACAGATAGAGGGAAAAGGTAAAAAATGTTCTATCATGTCCGACAAGGTGTTCTTTTTGAGATTTAAAGATCACTGTGCAACTTTAAACATGTTTGTCACTTTGGCTCTGACTGGAGCTATCTGGAGCTTCACAAGAACTTTATCAGCTCAGCATAGGGGGGAAGAAAGAAGCCCATTCCCATTTATCTCAGCCAGGTTCCCTTCAAAGCCAACAAATAAATTACAGTGTACATTTGATACAAATTGATTTCTTAACTCAAATAACAATGTTGTCCTCCCAGTCAGGCCATGTGTCACTCATTCGCGAGCCTGAGTGAAAGGCTCAATCTGTCTGCGTGACAGAAATAGGCCTGACGCATCTCACCGAGGAATGCTAATAACCCCGGCCTGGCCCGGGCCTTTGTGGGCAAGCCGTGATAAGGAAAATCAGCCCGTCCTGTCAAACGCCACGAAGGCCTGATCGGTGTTTGTTCCAACAAGCTGCATAGGCCTCGGAGTCGCCATCCTATTTCATGTAGTAAATGAGAGGAAAATAAGATCCGGCTACCACGGTTAAGATGCCGGTGACTGCGATGAAGCCGAAGTGAAAGGAAACCCCATTGAATATCTTGAACTGATCTTATCTGCTGCTGGAGAAATGAGATATTGGCAGGGGCTGTTGAGTTTCTCACAGCTGAGCAGGTTAATAAGGTTGGGAGGCAGGCCACAGGCTAATTGGATTTGCCTTGGTTTGATAAACAGTGGCAGGCCTATTGCCAGAAAAACATACACAATGTGGCTTTTTTTCTTTGTTTCTCTTTAAACCATATGAAGGAAAAAAAAAAAAAGCCCCTGTTTTTTTTTTTTTTCTTTTTTTTGAAGCTTAAGGTGTCTTCCTGAATTCCCAGATGAAGAGGCCAACAAAGTCAAACTGTGAAACAGTAGTTGTTGGGTGTTCTGATTTTAATCAAACACCATTTAACCTGCCTGACCTCGCAAAGTCAGCTCACATCAAAACAGCACAACTGTAAGGGCTAACCAGAAGCAGAAGGAAATAACAACCTATTGAAGCTTTCCGAAGGCTTAAAATATTTGAAAGGAACCAATTTTGCAGCCTCATCTCTGGACAGATGCAGCCAGAGCGAAACAGGAGGCCCTGCAGCCGTGCCCATGGTGCTCCCAGCACGGGTGGGTGGGCTGCACCCATCGCCGCCGGTCAGGGTGCCACCACCCCTTCCTGGCAAATTTGTTCCCGTGACCTTCAGTTCTTGCTGCTGCCCTGCTTCTTTCCATCCTGTAATTTGGCAGGATCTGGCCTGTAATTTGCAAGAAGTTTGGTTGCTTTTTTCATTTTAAAGCTGTAGAACTCTCCCTGGCAGGGCAAGAGGGAGGCTGTGCTCTTACCTATGCATCGCTGCACTATTTGCTGTGAGCTTCCACCCACGCTGCCAAACAGAACCTGCAACGCCGAAATGCTAACATCTTTGCTGTGCCTGGAAACTTAATGCTTTGAAAAAATTTAGCTGTCGAAGTTGCTTTCGAATGCCACCAATAAAAACCTCTTGCTACATTTTCCTCCATGCGGTTTTGGTTGTGTTTCCTCTGCTGACTCCTCTAAATGTTGGGGCTTTGTATTCACTGGCAAGAACATTGGACTGTCACTGGCAAGGCTGGTGCAAAACGAAATCACCGAATGAGAGTGGTGCTGCCTTACTCTTTGGTGCAGATACAAATACAGCACCAGAGCGTGGCAGTGAGGAATTGTATCTATAGCAGAGCAGGAATAGTTCATTTTCTACCGTCTTTAGGTGCATTTCAATTGACTTCTATTCAATTACATGTATTTTTAATATGAGTGTGAGCATATGGGTGCATTTTTCAATGTGTATAATGCCCCATACTGTGGTATCTGAACATTAGAATCTTTTAATGAACTTCTGTGACCTCGTCTATAAAAACTGTCAATGGAACAAATAACCAGTGGGAAAATACATGCCATCCCAGTGGAAAGCTTCTAAGTAGCTTAATTATTTTGTTTTATTTAATTTTGTGTGCCTTCATGAAACATATTTGCTCATATTCAGTGAGTCAGACAAGATGAGGAGCTAGAAAGGAAACATTTCCAAGCCATATAATATTTTATTTTTCTTCATTCAAAATGTGGAGCTGTTTGTAATTTAAAAAAAAAAGAGATTAATTTCTCTGAGGAAATATTATTTCTCACTTCTATAATAGTTCAGGGTCTTGGTTAAAATATTACCCCAATGAAGAGTTTCCATTCTCTTCTGCTCCATTCTGTAGAGCAATAGTTGTATTATATATGGTTTTATTACTTACATTAATTTGTATTTCATTGCTTTAAAACATACTTTACATTTACACAGCATCTTTTATCAGACTATCTCAGAATACTATGTCAAAATGAATTATATTGCACGTCTCACTTTTGAAGTTGATACATGAGCAGAGATTTCCTGGCCAACTTTTTCCTGTTTAAAATTATCAAGTTTTTGAAAGCAAAGCTTTTAGGAACATACCAGTTTCAACAAACACTGACTGTGCAGATAGCTTAGAATTTTACCAAGTTCAGAAGACTGTTTTGGGGGAAGTTTAGATTCCTTTTCTAAATTTGCTACTCCTCCTTATCCTTTGAGACTTCTCTATCCATTTGCCAAAACAGAATCAGAATATAATTTGTCTGCTGCAGCTGATCTCTTTGTTTAGAAATGAGAACTAAGTTTCTAGAAAACAATGACAGTTCTCACCTGAGAAGTTGGATGTTGCAGAACGTAAAGGTACCTCTTTCATCTGCTAGCTGAATATTGAACCACTGCCTTACTGAAGATGCACTTCCCTTTCATTCTCTGGTCCACAGAATAGCTAATTATTTATAGGAAGTGGAACAGCTGGAACAGAACAGAAAGTAGATCTTTTTTCCCAACAAAAACCAGCTAAAAACTGGTCTCCCACATGCTTACCACATGTCATAACTGTTGGACTAGTGGCCTCTCTAGAGCAGAGAAGGTCCAGACAATTCAGAACTTACCACGTCCTTTGGCTCTGGAAGAAAAAGTAAAAGAGATGGAATAATTTGCCAGCAGGAGAGTTCCTTAGATCAAGATAATCAAAGAGAGGTTTTTTTGTTGGTGGGTTTTTTGTTTTTTTTTTTTAGTTTTGGGCCTGGAAACATTTAAGAGAAATTTTTTTTCACGGTAAAAAGAACAAAACCTGTAAATACTACTGTAACTGAAAAAATGAAACAAACCCCAATCCCTGTATCATGATGGAAATGAGACTATTCAGGGAAAACAAAGAAAAGAAAATAATTTCAACTAAACTTTGCTTAAATTGAGATTCAGGTTTGTTTTTAGAGAAAGAAAACTCTTTCCTCACTTTGAGTATGTTTCTGGACACCATCCCACAATACAAAATTGGCTTTGTACTTGCAATGACTTATGCATAATAGTTTCTTCCTTTCACATTTTGAGTGTTTTATTATTTTTGGATGCACATCAATACAGCATGTGGCACATGCATAAGGCAGACTGGGGTAATGGAAGTACATTTTCTGCAGTATAAATACTGGCTAAATCTAAACTGACAAAACCCCTTGTGCAAAATCCAGGTCCACTACCGGTGAAATTAATAAAACTTGCTCCTTTCAGTAATAGTAGGATAAGTCTTCAATGGTTTTTTCAATGGTTTATTTTAAGCCTTACATAACGTTTAAAATAATGTATAAGTCAAAATAGTTCCACCCATCCTAAATTTGCTGTAAGTTGCTTTTGAAGTCATTAAATGGTCTAGTTTCCTGACATCCCAAAATGAACAGATGAATATGACATAATATCTTTCTAAAATCATGAAAGAGAGTGGATAAAGTACATATTGGACTACTGATTTTAAAAGTGCATCAAACCCATATACTATGTACGTATTACACAGTAACGTGGCCAAGGAGTTTGCTATACTTCAGAAATAAAATAAAGAATAATGTGCTGACTAATGTTTTCTATTGAGATTCAAAATTTGTAGTAAAATCTTATCTTTTATTCATTTTTTTTTAATAGACAATAGATAAATCAAAGGTAATAATAGCAGCTTGAAAGACATCTCATAAAGACTGACGTGTGCTTTCACCTTTAATCTCAGTGAGAATCTCCCTGCCTTTAATGGAAGTATTCACAGTATATAAAATTGAGCAGATGATCACATCTTTAGAAGATGAGAGCCTAAAGAAACACCTGGTAATTAGTACTGAGCGATACACCATGAATAGAGCTTGTAACGGGGCACTGAGGTTTTCTTGGAACATCATTGTACTACTATTTTTGGAAAGAAACAGATGCATCCAGAACTTGGAAAAAATAACTGACTCAAAGCAGAGGCAAGCTATTGATAATTAGCAGGTACCGTGGAACAGTCTGACTCAAGAACAGTCTCTCCTCACATGTGGCAAAGTTTCTGTGACATTTACTAAATTTCACATCTGGAAAACAAAGAAATAGAGATACAGAACAGAACCTGAAAATATTAATCTCCAAGAATAACCATTACGAAATATCTGTGCAGCATTTCATGACCAATAAAGACATGAGGTAACTCTGCCTCTCCCCAAAGTGTAAGGCACTCCACACACTTGGTTATACACTCACAGATAGGCCAGCACAGAGATTTGTCCAGTAAGTCAGAAAGTAGATAGGAATTTCAAAATACTCAAAGAGGGAGAGGCCAATTCAACATCAAATTTTATACAAAAGATACAAATATCAGAGGAATTGAAAGTAACCAGCTTCCACCTCAAATGGAAAACATGAGAAATTGAAATGGTTGTGTCAGGTCCAAACTAAAACCTTGATGCAATGTCACGCTTCTTCAGGAGGTAGCTTTCAGCTAGCATTTTTCAAGATTGAAATATTGCTTTTCGTAACAACCCCTAATATGTGTGTTTTCCCTAGTTTGCATAGTAATCAATAATAAAGTTTTAAAATAAGAGTTCCTTAAGGTTCATTATAGGTGATTTTTTCTATTTAAGTAATAGATTGAATGAAGACTTACCATCAAAATATTTTCTTGCAAGGTATACAAATGTACTAGCAATAAATATAACGAAGAAAGGAAGAAAATAATACATAATGTGAGAATTAGCACAAATGTGTTCTTGTATATTAGCATAAATATATACAAATAAATTGCAAATATAATTTGCCACTGTAACTCCTTTTTTTTCATCTGTATTGACAAAAAGGTCAGAGAGGGTTGATAGATTCCAGCCCCTCAGTAAAAGAAGATCCACAGCCAGACATACATAAATTAATATAGAGTTAGTTCAATATTTTTTTATCAGTAGTCCATAGGAAATTAGAGCTATATCAACAGGTTTTTATTCTGCTTATTTAAATTATTTGTAATTTAGGACAAATCAAGGAAATAACATGATTCTGAGAATGTCAATTCTGTATTCTCACCTTAAGGCACTGTAAATGGTTAAACTGAAGAACAACCATTGCTTGAAAATCAGATGTTCCAAGCAATGTCATAAACATAGTTAAAAAATTTAAACATTTAAAGGCATTTTAGTTTTGAAAAATGTGGTCTTCAGATTTAGTATAAAGGTATTAATATTACATTACTGTGTTTTATACATCAGTATGGGTTATATGCTGACTCGTCCATATTTCTTTTTCCATGATCACAGGACTTCATTAGCTTATATTATTCTGTAATGAAAATACCCAGATTTTCTGCTTCCAAGTAGTTTCCAACCGATAAACCCCCATTTTACACTGTAAACCTCTGTTATTCCAGATCTGTGTGTCTCAAAGGCTATATCTACTTTAGAAAGTACAACTGCACAGTAGGAGTGGATCCGTATCACAAAGATTTGGTGCTCAGACCCCATTGTTTAACCAAGACACGTCAGAGACTTTTGTTCAGGTTTGGCTAGTCTCATCCTATGAAGTGAGCAAGGAGCTGGTTTGTGATAGGTGCTGTCCTGGGGCTAAGCCTTCAGTTTAATTTTACCTAAAAGGAATGTAGCTTATGGTTCCATAATCAAAATAAATAAATATCAAGGTTATATCTACATTGTATGTCTACATTAGTGAATAGTGTGGATCTGTAGGGGTGGATCTGTAGAGCGCAATAGCTGGTACTAAGGACTTGATGTCCACACATTTTGGGGTATGGTTTTCTGTTTTTGTTTTTTTTTTTTTAAAAAAACCCAACCTCTGATGTAGATTAGTTTGGTACAGTGAATCCATTTGGGACTAAAGAGTACTTGAGTGCGTTTACTGATATTACAGGAAACCTCTTCCAGCTGTTCTCCGAGACACTCATGTTGTGAACCACAATCAGTAAGCTGGGAAAATCAGGAGACTGACTTCACAAGCTCCCTGCTGCCCTGAAATAAAA
This sequence comes from Psophia crepitans, assembly GCA_013399095.1. Classification (NCBI taxonomy): domain Eukaryota; kingdom Metazoa; phylum Chordata; class Aves; order Gruiformes; family Psophiidae; genus Psophia; species Psophia crepitans. The sequence goes on from VWZZ01003014.1 coordinate 179,824, forward strand.
TGCTAATGCAGACAGACTCTATTTTTTTTCTATACTATGTTCAGTTCCTTTTTCTATTGATAGCATTACCATATGTTATGTCAGAAGAATTTTCATCATCACAGTCTAGCTTTTAGCACTGACTTCACTAATGAAAAGATTAACAAGCACCACTTGTGCCAGACCACTATTTCCCTTTCCAGGACAGTCTGAGTTACCTGTTAGCCAGTTCATTGCTCATTTTAAGATTTAGTTCTCATCTCTATCATCTTAATTAGTAACTTCCTATTTAATGTTATATCAGATTGTCTCTATGATTCTTAAGTTCCTCTCCAGAAGAGTATCTGAGCTTTACTTACATGATAGTTAGATCCGATCTATCACATTTTTCTAGTATAGAAAAACAATTATTTCACCAATGAAAGAAAAATTAGTAGTCTGGAACAATCTGTCTTCTCTTTATGGATATTTTGTTTTCTCCTAATTTTCATTTACCTCCATGTATCATTGTACTTTCCTTCAAAATGTGTTCTGATACTTTCTACATTGTTTAGGTCAAGCTGATAGGCCAGTTGACTTTCCTTCTCCCTTATTCTTAAATATATGTATATATAAAATATTCACTAGTCTACATTTATATGTTCCCACTTCCAATTTGGTGTACTTAGAAGTCTGTTTGACCTCTCATTTCACATGCAAGTTTTCGTTTTTCCATAATTCCAAGTTGGAGATTATCAGGTCCTTGTGACCAGAACACATTTAATATTTGAGTTTTCCTTAACCTCAGATGTGGAATTTTAATTTCTGTATCCTCATCCCCATTAGTCATTCTGCCTTTACCCTTCTGTTCATTATGATTGTCCTTACTGAAAACCACAGGGAAGTATTCATCTAAGGCTTTTAATGCCTTCCTCATTCTTACTACATAGAAGCCTTAGTTTTCTTATGATATGTCTAATAAATTTTTCTGACTTTTTAATTTTCTTTTAAAGACCAAAACAAATTCTACTTCTGACTGTTCTTTCCTCTCCCTTCCCTTGCTTCCAACCTCTAAATTATAGCCTTCTTTATCAATTAATCAACTTTTCTGACATTTCTGTCAGAAATAAACTGCTAGAGAGAGTCCAGCGCAGAGCCACTAAGATGATCAAGGGAGTGGAACATCTCCCTTATGAGGAAAGGCTGAAGGAGCTGGGTCTCTTTAGCTTGCAGAAGAGGAGGATGAGGGGTGACCTCATCAATGTTTATAAATATGTTAAGGGTGAGTGTCGGGAAGATGGAGCCAGGCTCTTCTCGGCCTCACTAAGTGATAGGACAAGGGGCAACGGGTGCAAATTGGAGCATAGGAGGTTCCGGGTTAATGTAAGGAAAAACTTTTTCACTGTGAGGGTGACAGAGCACTGGAACAGGCTGCCCAGAGAGGTTGTGGAGTCTCCTTCTCTGGAGACATTCAAAACCCGACTGGACGTGTTCCTGAGTGATGTGCTCTAGGTGGCCCTGCCTTGGCAGGGGGGGTTGGACTAGATGATCTTTCGAGGTCCCTTCCAACCCTTGTGATTCTGTGATTCTGTGTGATTCTGTGATTCTAGATTTTTTGGCTGATACAAGTGTCCTTTCTGAGGAGTGTCTGTAGTTTGTAGCCTTTTCTACAAAAAACTCCCTGTCTTAAACTGAAGTTCCAGATATTTTTGCATATTTGTCTTCAGAAAAATTTTCAGATTTCTTCCTTACTCAACTCTGTAGGTACTCAGGCAATTTGAATACATGAACTAGTTCCTTGATATCTCACTTCACCCTTCTAAAATTATAAACCTCAATTATGAATCTTTTTTGCTTATCTTTTCTTTTGAATTGAGCTTTATAATACTGTAATCACATATTACCAAAAGACCATTTGTACAATTAAGTCTCTTGTTATAGAGATATTAATGGCAAAGGATATTAATGTCTTCATTCAATAACTCTTCTATGTAGAAATTTCACATTCAGAAATGTCTGCACCCTGTGTGTATTAATAGCATTTGTTTTGCATTCTATATTTGGAGATTGCAAGACTCCTGCAATAAGTTAAAACCATCCAGAATCAGTTTCCGTTAGTAATTCTTTCACTAATGACATTACAGAGATTTCTATTCAAATCCAAATAAAATCCCAAGCTTCTATTGCAAACCTTTCACAGTCCTCAATAAAGCTTAATTTGTCAGACTTCCTAAAAGAGATTTTAACTCAATCACAGAATCACGGAATAATTGAGGTTATAAGGGATCTCAGGAGGACATTTAACCTCCTGCTTAAAAGAGAGGGGCCCCTCCCCAATCTGATGTGTTCTTCCAACTTTGTGAGCAAGTACTCTATTATCTCCTTCAGATCAGTGATAAAGATGCCCCCTTCCTGGAATTGTTCAAAGTCAGGTCGGATGAGGCTTTGGGCAACCTGGTCTAGTGTAGGGTGTCCCTGCCCATGGCAAGGTGGTTGGAACCAGGTGATCTGTAAGGTCCCTTCCAACCCAAACCATTCTATGATTCTGTGTAAAAGAAGACATGTCCCAAGATAGACTTGTGGCATCCTACTTGTTACCAGCATCCAGGTAGATTACAATGCACTATACACTACTTTTTGAGCCTTATTGTGTAATCAGTTTTCTATTCAGGTAGCTGCCCACTGACACCTTAGGTAGTTGTCTACCAACCCAGGTCCCAACTTGTGTAAAAGAACATTGTGGGACACAGTATCAAAAGCCTTGCTAAAGTCAATGTGAATGACATCCATTGTTTTCTTCACCCACAAACGAGACATTTTATTATAGAAGGTAGTCAGGCTGATCAGACACGATCTATCCTTGATAAATCCGTGGTAACTATTCCCAGTCATTTTTCTCTGCCCAGAAACGTGTTCCAAAAAGACTTGCTCCGTTACTTTCCAGCCTGTAGTTTTGACGGATTCTTTTCCTTTTTTATAAATTTTATTTATTTTCAGTTTGCTGTGTTTAATTCTTTTGTTGATTACCGATGGACTTAAATTGAAACATGAAAGATTCCAACTGGATATAAGGCAAAAATTTCCATTATAACGATATCAAACAGGGGAACAGGGAGGATGTGCAAACTGCAGCCTTGGAGATGCAGCTGGATGCAGTCCTGAACAAGATGGTCTGATCTCATTGCTGACTCTGCTGACCTTCCTGCTGAGCAGGAAGTTGGACTAGGTTGCCTCCTGAGGTCCCTTCCAACTTGATTTGTTTTGTGGTTCTGTGGTCATGCCAATGCATATTTAAAGCATGTTCACAGGATCTAAGCCAAGGACACTCAAGAGCCAATAGTCAGTTCTAGGACTACAACTGCTCCCAAAAAACTAGAGAAGTTCTGTTATACTGTCAGTTTCCATGTTCTGTGTGGAAAAAACTCAACACAGTGGTCATTTATTCCCACACATGTTCACAATGACAGTTTGACATCCTCCATCAATAATCATCAGGCCACTTATCATTAATGTTTTCATTTGCCTGACTACCACTCTCATCAGCAGTATTCTTATTTCTTCTCATGATTAATCTACCCTTTAGTGGCCTGTAACAACCGTGGTATTTCAGGTATTAGATTTGTCTTTATGTCTTCCAAATTCTTGCATAAAAATGGAAATTATTTTGGCTCATACTCTGCCCCATGTCTTAAATTAAATAGATAATTGATAGAAGATTCAATCTGTATTCAGAGATTGTCCTCCCAAGTACTGTAGTCTACTTCAGCCAGATAAGTTATTTTTCCAGGTATGCGTCTCAGAGTACTCCAAAACTTCCCATAAAGTATTGTTTATTAAATACAACTCTTAACCTTTATTACGTTTTCAAAGACCACTTGATCCACCATTTAAGAATCTTATCAAAGTTGGCACAGCCATTCTTGATCTGTGATCTCTGCAGTGCTGTTTGACCCATCAGTCAGAATATTTTTGCTTGCTTTCACCAGGATTGCTCTTAGACAGAGATATAACACTGCTTCTGGCAGACAGCACAGAATGCTGCTCTTTAGTTTTTATCAATGAACCTATTGCTTGGTTTAACAAGGGGACAAACCTATCTCTTCTTCTCAATGGTGTGAATCTCCAACTCTTTCTGAGATATACTTCTTTCTGTGTACCAATCATTCTATTCTCTGGTCTCTGTCTCCATCCATAATCCTTATGGATTGAACTAATTATAGTCATTTTTATTCAGTCACTCTGTTCAACTTTTACTAATGTGTCTGCAATAGGTAATGGAAAACTCAGGAGGAGAGTCAAATAGCAATTCAATAGTAATTTACTAATCTGTTGGTGAATAAAGAACAAATCTGTGTTTTCCACATAACTCCAGCCCTATTCAAAATGATATCAACTGACTAAACAGGCCAGTTTTACCATTATGTAATCAACGCAAACTCTCATTGGTTATTTTACTTTAAGGGAAAGTCCGTATTTCCAAAAGAATCTGGAAGCTGCTTTTGTCAACTAACATCAAATAATTAACATTAATTAATATAGCCAGAGTTTCATATTAGAGTTTCAAAAGAGGTTCACTGATGCATAAATTAGAAAAGGAATAAAAAACCCCACATCAACTAAATTCAGTCAATACTCAACCACAAACATTATAAATTAATGTGAGAGAAATATTTCAGTAAAAATTAGTAAGTCATATCTTTATTCAGCCAGTCATTTCTCACATCGTTTTCAAAACTCCACCTCAAAATTCCGTATGATATGATTGAGATACACCAGCTTGCTAAATTCTAAATTTCAGTGCAGACATTTTAAGCTGATAAAATACCTGCTCCGTCAGTTGTCCTCCACAGGCTCCAGACATCAACTATTCTGCCTAAAATACTTCAAAAATTCAAAAGGTCAGAGCTTAAAAAACTTCCAGAAACATTTAGAAGCCTGCATTGAGTACATTTAACACAAGTTCAAAACATTAAAACTCACAGAATTCCCAAAGTGAAAGATGGATGAACCTCAGGAAATATGGATTTTTCTCTCAATTACACAGCCAGAATTTCAGTTGCTCCAGAACTGCTCCCGTCCCTTCATACTCCGTGGCTGTGAATCTCCAATTGATCCAAGTAATTCTCATAATCATAATGTCAGAGGTGCAGGAGTTCACAGGTTCACAGAGTCGAAGCCTATTAATGAACCAAAAATTAATTGTATCTTCCCTCTCATCAACTCACATACATTTTGAAGGGAAAGCATCAAACTATGGAAGCACAGTATTTCTTATTTTAATGATACATGCTTCAAATATTGTAAGGTATTCCCATAATTCTAGGTTAATACAATTCAAGATATATGGCCAAATTTGCTTACAAAATGCAACCTCTCACACATCATTCAAAGCTGTACCACAAAATAACACTGAGTTTCTGATTGATTGGGAAGTTGTGCTGATCTTTGAGATTTTGGATTGAAGCAGGAACATGATTTGGAAGTGAATTTCCTGATTTTTTTTTTTCTATTAATTACATATTGAGTCAGGTTTTGGGCCAATTTTGAAATGTGCAAACTATATTTTTTTGAGAAAACAAAATCAGGAGCTTCACTCCAAAATCACTCCACATGCTTGACGTAACATTTGATTTATTTAATTAAATTCAGAACCACTGTGTGGGCTGGTCAACCTGCAGATCCATGATATACACTTATAGCTGTTCTTTCGAAAAGCTGAAAACTACATGTGTGGCGGAGGCAAAATTTGTTCAGAAACAACCCACTTGAAATCAGGTATAAGGGAGATACAGAATTCTCATCATCAATTCGTTTGCTCTATTGATGCACTTTTTTTGCACCAAGTTACTTTCTACGAGTAGACTTGTAGCATAAGTCTTGCTCTCAGGGGAATATCATTCTAAAACAGTAGCAATATTTTAGTGACATCTTATGTACCTTGACAAGCACTGACCTGAGATATTCCCAAGACACATAAAAGCGCGTTCATATTTCTTTAAAATGTTTAAGAAAATTTCAGGCTGGAAAATTTGTAGTCATATTTTGGATATTCAGCAAAAGGTTTTTCTCAGCGATAGGAGAACAAGAGCTTGTCCCTCCTTCATAATTTTTCTGGTGGTAGTAAAATTTTCTTTTGCTTCCACGACCTTTTCCTTCAGACCTTTGCAGAATGCTGGGTGATAGTAGTTCCAATATCAAGTAAGGTCTTCCAGTCTCTCAAACCGCAGAGAAGAAAAGAAGGAATCTCAAAGAGCTATCCAGGTACATGCATTAGCAAAAAGACAATCCTAACATCATTGAGAAGAGCATTCAAATGAGGCATGAGATGAACATACTAAAATGGAAATCTTCCTTTGTAAGTCTTTATTATCTTTGTTAATTCATTGGTTTCAGGTAAATATTTAGGCAATTACTTGCCTCCTCATTGATACTGTTTTTTGGGACTGTAATACAGTGATAAGCTTCATCACCCTCTGCATGATCTCATTCTGTACAATATTTCTAATCTGAAATAAGAGCCAAGATCATAGCATGAAGCTGTGATGTGGCCTCCAGCTAGCTCTACACTAATCAGGTATCATGTCCCAACACAGAATGAGAACCTGAGATTTCTGCAGCTTATAGAACAGCTTCTGCAGTTCAAGAGTCTGTGGTAGCTGTGGACATTTCTGTACAATCCCAATTTCATTTTCTGAAGTATTATGGTTCAAATGGAGTAAATCACTGTCTTTTCTCCATTTGACACTCTGAGTCCATTTGTAAACACTGAAGTTGCAATGGAAACCTGCAAAATACAAACATTTTCTATTTGCAATGCCTAACTTTAAGAATCCAACAACAAGCTCCTTAATAGTGTAATTCAAAAAATAAGCGATGATGCTTTGATGTTTGTCTGAGTTTGCATGCAATCTGACATGATTGCATGTGAAGAGTTTGAACTGTTCTATTTGATGCATATTTGCATGTTACATTTGTTTAACTGTTTCTCATATTGTATGTCCTTATTTCTTGTGAATAAATCTTACACACATTCTAGTACCCTATTCCGTCAGATATTCTCCTACTACAAATGTAACTTTTACCCTGAAACCTTACCACAGATACTTGCTTCAAAACAGCGTCACCTATGAAATGATAAACTTCATTTTTGTTATGAAGGACAAAACATTTAGCCTGCTATGGTGAGAAATTAAGTCATTAAATACCAACAGGTATTTAAAAGGATGTTGTAGTCCCTGTATTCATTGTACAAAGGCAACTAGACAAAGGAATTATCTGTAAGAATGTATGATAACACAATTCCGGCCAAATTTGTCAGTTTTCATAAAGTGAACTCCTCACATTTTATGGAAGTGAAGAACTTCGGCATTGTTACAGGAAAAGAATGTGGGGAAAAGGTATAATTCAGCCTACAATGCTAATTTCTCAGGTATGGAATGTATTTAGAATAAACAGCCCACTATATTTTTACTCTTGGAAGAAGAAACCACGGGGAATATTTACAAATGAGGAGTAAAAAGTGTAAACTCCTGTTTCTTAGAGAGTGCAGGGATACCATGAATAGGCAAAACAATGAATATCTATTTTTTTCTGTTTGCTGGGGTTTTTTTTTTTTCCTTTTCTCTTTTTCTGTCACATGAGTATTTGACATATTCTTCTTTAATACACTAATGTGATCTTTATGGATAATCAGTTATCCAGTTCAACTGCCTGTGACTCAAACTACTAACCTGTGGAAAACATTCACTAGCAGCTTACACATTCATTAGCCATTATCAATCAGTACAGTTTTACTTTTTAGCTGGGGTTATGAAAAATGCATGAAGGTAGAGATGAACTCTGGTTTGTGGCATTTGTTGTGAAGCCCAGAAGCAGCAGCAACCCGCAACCTATCATGCATAAAAGCAGAAATAACATTTATGAGCCCAGTCATGTAAAGCTTGAATAGTCAGATTCATGAAATTCACCAAGATTTGGATTAAATTTAAACCATTCTATACAGCTCCACTTTTGATTAGAGCTCTGTGTGCAGTGAAAAAACCTCCCATTTGAATGGAACTTATATTTTTAAGAAGTTTGAATGTGCTAGAATTTAAATTGAGCTCCAGGCTTGATCTTGAAATGTACGGTGGGTCAATTTACATTCAGTGTTAAAGGGGGACACAAATGAGATAGCGCTTCATCCTTTTAGAGTTTTAGCTATGGATCAAAGTTTATAAATACAAAGATCAAAAAATGACTGACTTTTACTACCTCCATTTATGAAATGATGAAGTTCAAAGTGCCCAAATGAAGAATGTAAGTTAAAAAATAGAAACTCTATGGTGTTCATTATTTTTACTTTTGAAGAAACAACAACAAAAAAAATCTTTCCTCCTACCACTTCTCTTTGCTTCACATTACAAACAAATTGCACTGCACTTCAAAAAATATTCCAGATATTTACCTTTTCACTTTTTATTTGTGGTTCATGAAATAGAGCATAGATTTACCAATGACAGAAAAAAATTGTAGATCAAATTTGCATCACAAACTAGTAGCATTTCATGCTTTGTATGTTTAAATTCTGTGTAAGTATCAGCCACTGTGGCTTTCACATATTTTCAGTAGATGCAGAAAAAATCACTGAGGCTTAGAATTTATTTTAATATCTAAATAAATTCTCAGCTCATCATTCAGATGACTTGTGGACTGCAAATAAAGTCATACAATGCATGAAAATGAAGAGATTAAATCACACATCCGGACTGCTGCAATGTATAAATATAAATACATACATACACACACGCGCACCCTCCAATACATACGGATAAGGTTCAGATCCAAAGGTTTTGATCCAGGCCTATTCTTTGGCTGTGGTTCAGACTAGACCAGAACAGCTTGGTTTCTCTTCCCCAGATCTGCAAGCTAAGCTGTCTAATTTGTAGGAATTAATAATCAGACATTCTCATGAATCTATTTAAAGAAAGTTCCAGCAAGGTTCTGCCATTTGGGGCCAAAACCCTGCAAAATAGATAGCCAGATTTCAGTATTACAGAGTCTAGGTTTACAGTTTGCAAGTCCACCTGCATAACGTAAATTTGCTTTTGCAGGATCAGGACCTAGCTGGGATACTTACACCCTGATAAGTACAGCTTACAAAAACAAAGATGTTATTATTTCTTTTATTTATTTCACAGTATTAATTTTTATATATAACATCTTCTATGTATGTTAAAATCTATAAAAAACTTGTATACTTCATTATCATTGTCTAAAAATGCAGTCTTTTAAAAGAAAAATATTAGTTTACTTTTTAAAACAAAGTGTTTCAAAGTATATGCTTAGTCCTCTTCATATCTTTATGATTACCTATTTGTTAGAATAGATCATTAACGTCAATTTGAGATTGAGTGACCTAGAGGGAATGCAGGAATATATCTGCAAAAAACTTCCAAACCCAAATTATTTTAAAATAGAAGTCTATCAAATACCGTTGTTGACATTTGTAAATTTTTTATTAATTTTTGCCTTTTCAGGAGTATCAGCTTTTCAAAAATTCTAATATATTAGTTACTTTATATGGAAATCTATCTACTAATCAAATTAAATCAGTAGGAGCTACAGAAACAACTTTTTAAAGAGAATTTCTGTGATAATTTTGAAAAGCTTAATTATTTTGCAATAATTTTTGGTTTGTAAAGCAGGATTCCTTCTTCTTAATGAAACTTGGATCAGCTGGAGAGAGATCACATCAAAACATTTCTGAATTCAATATTTGGAATTTTCTGCAGGGTGACAAATAAGCAAATTTATTTCCTTGCCACGTTTGTCTTGGTTTTCAAATGTGGCTAAAAACTAGTATTAATCTTCTTTTAGTACTAGGATTTCTGAATCTAACCCTGGTAGTTTCTACTTAGGACATTAATCCACAGCCCAGACCGTAGCCCTTTGTCATGGGATTCCCAAGAAAATCTTCTCGATACTATTTTATTTTAGAATTTAGAAGCACATGTGATAAGGAGTTTAGCTGACCTTTATATAACTTTTCTCTTGGACATGGTCTTCCACTCAGAACAATGTCTTGCAAAAGAGAGACAATGGGGATAACTGAAATTGCAGCCAAGCTAGCTCTGCTTTCCTAGTTGTTTGTAGACTCACATTCCTTCAGAAAAAGCACACACCTTATAATAATCAGGCAACAATTTTTATATGTTTGTGTTTATATCTACTAGCACTAAGGATTAAAATGTCTCATCAACACCAAAATACTTTTTATTTGAAAAACAACATGTTCTTATGCTGAAATTTAAAAACAATTTCATACAGAATGTCCTTTGTACCCAAGTAGTACCCAAATATGTCAGTCTGTATGCTACATTTCAGCAACAGCCTAGAACAACTTTTGGAACAGGTTGCCTTCAAGTTACTTCAACTTTTGCTCAGATAGTTTCCCAAACTGATTGTCAGATGTAATCACAGACTTAACTTGCTTTTACTTTCAAAAAAACACCATAAAGATATCAATAGATTGAGAATGCAATTTGCTGCTCTCGTATGGAACTGTAACAAGAGTGCTGTTTTATTTTGAAGCCACAGCCCGTTTCTTGGATGTGAAAAGAACCTATATGATGCAATGGGACTTTGGGGAGAATTTTGACAGATACTCAAGAAATTTAAATGATTCAGAAAAACTGTATGATGGATTAGTAGATCATTTTTCACTGTTATTTTCTTAAACATGGCTTAGTTTTATTCAGTGTGAAAGAGACGCTACATTTGTCCCCCCTGCCATGCATTATTTTTCCCAGTAACTATGGAGAAAGATAGGCAATTATGATTGATAACTATTTGAGCATTCAGAGTGGAAGAAATCTTGCATCACATTGTGATGTTTCCCACAACTATGAATTAGAAGAACCTTTTCACAGTCTATAGCTTAGCTTCTTCAAAAGTCCACTGCCACCTCAATGCACCCACGAAGAACAGTGTGTTTCCTCAGTGCTTTTTACTTTTCCTGAAGATAGAATGATGAAAAGTATAGCAAAATTGTGTAAGAACCAACACTCAATGAAGAGAAAGAAGTCCAATGAATTCTGACAAGCACACAATCTGGTGTGTGACTCCTGCCTTGCCAGTGATGGGAAGGTTCTCCTGAAACTGGAACTATCATAATCGAATCTGCTTTCTTTCTCAGTTATGGAATTTTGGGGGAAGGGTGTGACTTGACCCTAGAACAGTGTTTTATTCATTGTTTGAACTGACCTTTGTTAAGTGCAGCACGTTATCTACACTTCCTAAATTTTCTGAGTGTATGAGCTTGCGAAGAAGTTGAGGAAGTGTGGGTTTTGCTAACTGAAGTAAGTTGTGGGAGCTCACAGAAGCACTAGGGATCATGAGCAACAAGATAAAAGAGGTTTAAGATGCAAACAGAAGCAGAATTGTTTGGACAGAGGAGAGTATACATGAAAGAAGGGACAAAACAGCAGTTGCATAGGGCATCCTAAAAGGTGTGCAAGGTTGAAAAATTACAGGCATCAAGCTGGAAAAACATTGGCATAAGGAAGAGAAAGAGGCGCAGGCACACAGGCAAGAAGGAAACTGCTTATGTAAATGGGGAAAAAGATGGAAAGTGAAATCAGAATAGGAAGGCTCTTGAGTGGAATGAGATGCTCTGAGGCTAGAGATCCACCTCCCTTTCTAGCTACTAAATCAAGAGCAGGAACAAATTTTTACCTGTGTTCATTGTAGATAGTGGGCTCCCTCCTCCAAGTTTAAAAAAAATCCATACCCTTACCCTGTGGAGTCCCTTTCAAAACAATAGTTCCATTAAGCACAATGTCTTTAATCCACACGTGTACTCAATTAGAATGGCAACTTTGGTGTTAATTTAGATAGATTACACTGGAATCAGCACGCTGATTTAAAAGAAGCTGAAAAGGACATTAGTGGGAAAAATAGATATAGATAACTGATTTAAAAAAAATCTTGGCAGGTTAATTCTGCTGAGCTTTACTACATGGTACACTGAAATGCCAAACTCCAGACATCTTCCACTTCAGCAATGATATTAATTTTGGCAACTAAATTTTAACTGTCCAGTTCCCTCCTTGTATCCTCCCCTGAGCCCTTCTGAAAATCTTCCTGCATATCTATTTAAATATTTATGCAAAGGAAAGACCAATTAAATGTGGGACAGCACAAGGGTGAAAACACAATCAAACATGCTGCTTAGTAGTGGTTCAGTTTAATTAATAATAATAATAACAACAACAATAATAAGTGCAAGTTTAATATCAAGTAATAAAAGCAAAAACTGCAGCAATCTTCCAGTGTGATCTAAACTGGCAGCTTTGCTATCGAGACAGGAAGGAGAATGTGAGACTATAATAAATTACATGAATCAAAGTCTGATGGTTTTCACCAGCTAATATTTCTGTGAAGAAATACTTAACCTCTTCAGTGCTGGTTCTCCAGGGAGTTATTGTATTATTGTCCCGTCCCACTTGGTGGGCATAAGGGAGAGATATTTTTTAATTCTCTGTGCGGTAATCAGGAGTAATGACGATTGCTCTAGAGGGTCAAACCAACCACACATTTACCTAAAACTCAGCAGAACCACAAAAGATAGAAACTTGGAAAGTTATAACAATATTTAAAACTCGGCTGAATTTAAAACTCAGCTCAGCAAAACTTGTGATGATATTACGCCAATGTGCTGAAAATAAAGTTAGAGACAAAAAGAGTGGCAGAGAAGAAAAGATAGAAAGAAAGAAAAGGGAAAGATTACACCATCCTGAGGTTCCAGTGAAGTCCTCTGCTTGTAGTTGCAGTCCTTGGGAGGCGGATGTGCCCAAAAACTGTTGTTTAATCCTTTTATAACCCAGTGCACTCCACCCCCCCAGGCGGGGTTTCGTCAGTACTGTGCTCAGCACTGCTCAGCAATGCTCAGTGTGTGCTCAGGAATGTTCCAGAATGTTCAGGAATGAGTGGGCTGGGAGGGTCTTGGGGCTTCCACTGCTCCCTCTCTTCGGGGCCGACGAACAATGGCCCTTCATGGGCACGCATGCACATAAGAGGTCTCTGTCTGCATGTTGCAGGAACCGAGGGATGGGCTCCCAATACAGCACCTTGCCTCTGCAGGATCTGCCCTTGGTCAACACTCCCCTGTTCAAGACAGATGTTTGGGACAATCAGTTGTTATCGGAGCATTACAGTTATTCAAGAGAAATCATTGCAGGGATGTAATTGTCAGCTAAGAAAATGTGTTTCTTCTAAGTGTACTGTCCTGGTTTCAGCTGAGAGAGAGTTAATTTTCATCACAGCAGCCAGCATGGGGCTGTGTTTGGGATTTGTGCTGGAAGCAGCGCTGATAGTGCAGAGATGTTTTTGCTGTTGCTGAGCGATGCTCACACAGAGCCAAGGCCTTTGCTGCTTCTCGCACCGCCCCGCCGGCGGGATGGCTGGGGGTGTGCGGGGAGTTGGGAGGGGACAGACAGGGCAGCTGACCCCAACTGACCAAAGGGACATTCCATACCATATGGCATCATGCTCGGTTTATAAGTGGCCTGGGGAAGAGGAAGGGGGATTGGGAGGGTGGAGGCATTTCAAGTGATGTCGTTTGTCTTCCCAAGTCACCATTACGCGTGACGGAGCCCTGCTGCCCTGGGGATGGCTGAACCCCTGCCTGCCCTGGGGAGTGGGGAATGAATTCCTTGTCTTGCTTTGCTTGTGCACGTGGCTTTTGCTTTGCCTATTAAATTGTTTTTATCTCAACCCATGAGTTTTCTCAGTCTCACTCTTCCAATTCTCTCCCCCTTTCCCCATGGAAGGGATTGAGTGAGCAGCTGTGTAGGGTTCAGCTGCTGGCTGGAGTAAAACTACGGCATGTACCTTCAGGGGACAAAACAGATTGTGTCCAGGTATGAAGCAATAAATAAGGCTGCTACATAACAGAGGACAAGCTCACAGCTAAGGGGTAAATTAGTAGAAATGTCTTGGAGGCAATGAGGTCTGCCCTTCAAGGACAGGCCTGTGAGCCAAAACAACAAAAGCAAGAAAACATGGAGTTCCATCATGAAGATAATACACTCTAAGGCTCCCTGTTTACAAGTAAATGCTACCTGGGTGTCAAAGTCGACGAGATTCATTGTGTTTGGAGATCCTCTTGAAATAAGTTAACATAATATAATGCCAGATATGTTATCATTCTGTCCTAAAATCCACAGAGCCAGGACAGGACAAAATACACTTGAGTCCATGGCTTTGGAGTTTAAACATATAGCAGGGAGATGAATTGAATGGTTGCCACATAACCCTTTTTCATCCTTCTGCCAGAGATTGCCAGCCTTGCACCAATAAATCTCTGATTAACATGCATTGTTTTTGAGTCGCTTCAATTTTTTGTTTTGTTTAGTCTGTCAGGCTGAAAGGGAAACCCCAAACCACACCAAAAGTAACCTGAATTTGGCAGTGGTTACTTTAATATCCCAACCTTCACACCTCCATTTCAGGGGCCATTTGCAGTTCAGTCCAAACTCCTGCAGACCTGGGCAACCTTTTGCAGAAGACAAGGCTGGGCAGCTGCTACCATCCCTGTCATTGCTCATGAATCAATACCTTCACTTAAATTTATTGTGCGTTCTGCGTTGGATCCTACACTTTGTGGAGCACTTCCTGTACAGGCTTAAAGAAAAGAGGAAAGGGCAAATTATTGTAAAAGCTGCTGACCTTCTACCTCCTAGTACAAAGAGAGATTTATGCATGGTGAAACACAACTTACGGAAGTAACACTAGATGCACAAAATGTTCACACAAAAATATGGCTGTATCTCTTGATATAATGGTTAAACTGTTTTACAGATTTCAGTAAAAAGGTATTGAGTAGAATTACCTTAAAAATTTAGGCAACATATGCATCTTGAATCAGCCCACCTACAATCATAAATGGGCACATATATATAGACATGTGTATTTGTATACATTTGTGTTCTACAAATGCATCTTATGCTTGCTTGTAAAGGATTTCCACAAGCTGACTGCAATTTTTATAAACTGACTATTTTGTAGATGAAGTAACTTCTTGTTAACTGAACCATAAATAAGTTTTTACTGAAAAATAGTATCAAACCAGTCATTCAAATGGAAAACCACCAAGAAAAAGGTGTCTGACAAAAGAAGATGGCTCTTCCTTCCTCCATCCCTCTCTTCCTACACATTTGAACAAATAAATATAAAAAGCCTGTCAAATAAAAAAAGAATTTAAAAGGAAACCACCACTTCATATTATATGGGGAAATGGAATTGTCTTATTTAAGCAGCTACCTTAGATGCTAATACCAACAGTTTAAAGGGAAAATCATCAAATGAGTTATTCGGAGAACAAAACCTGTGATGTGCCCCCAGACCTTATTTTGCTGGACAGAAGTAGTTATTTTACTGGGACAGAGGTGATAATCTCAATTCAACTTTAAATATAAAGAGCACTGTAAATGGAACTATTGTCACATATGAAGTTAATGAGGAGTGTCCAGAGAAGGGCAACGAAACTGGTGAAGGGGCTGGAGCACAGGTCTTATGAGGAGCGGCTGAAGGAACCGGGACTGTTTAGTCTGGAGAAGAGGAGGCTCAGGGGAGACCTTGTTGCCCTCTACAACTACCTGAAAGGGAGTTGTGGTGAGCTGGGGGTTGGCCTCTTCTCGCAGATGTCTAGTGACAGGACAAGGGGGAACGGCTGCAAGTTGCGCCAGGGGAGGTTCAGGTTGGAGATGAGGAGAAATTTCTTCTCTGAAAGGGTGGTTGGGCATTGGAACAGGTTGCCCAGGGAGGTGGTGGAGTCACCGTCCCTGCGGATATTTAAGGAAAGGTTAGACGCAGTACTGAAGGACATGGTTTAGTGGGTAATAGGTGAGCGGGGGTCGGTTGGACTGGATGATCCTTGAGGTCTCTCCCAACCTTAATGATTCTATTCTATTCTATTCTATTCTATACTCTAGTTGGTTTCAACCAAAGGAGAATGGAAGATCATGTAAGTATAGAACCAAACACTTAAAAGAAGCCAGTCATCTTAAATATTAACAGGAAGAGTTCTGCTAAGTCACATATAACAAAAGGTTTTTTCCAGAACAGACTAGACACAGTGTTATTAGCTCTGATGGCATTTGTGTCTCCATGCATTGCAGTCATAGCTGTAGTTTGTAATATCATGAAATCCGTGGTGAAATAAGTATGACTTTGACATTTCTGTTTCATAATTACTACCTTTGGAAAAGTAAAAATAGCAGAAAATCTGCAGATGTCAATGCATTCTGTCTAGGCTTTATTTATTTAGAGTATTTGGCCTACAAATCTGTAGCTCTACCCTAGAGAAAAAAAAACACAACCACATGCCTTGGGCAAAGTCTCCCTTCAATGTGGTTATGATGTTTAGAGGATTTCTGTATTAGTGTTCCTCTATGTATTTGTAGTGTGTCATATACTTAGTACAACATCACGGAGTGTTTGGATTACTGCTGGATCAGAAAAGATTTCAGGCAGCAGTTCCCAACCTTTCTACTATTTTCTGTCCTCCCTTTAAAATCCACAACTATTTTTCAAAACTAGCTCACCAGATGTGCCTTTCTAATCAGAAATTGGAATACATGTCTTTTTTCATTCTTTTCACTTTTCTTCTTTTTGCAAGCACCAAAAATTCATGTAAACAGCTGTTTCATTGTTGGAAGAGGACAAGGAGGAACGAAAATAGACTTAAAAAGGTTATTTTTCTGTAAGTCACAGTCATTCTTGGTATTTACAGGCAGAAAGGAGGTGGCTGCATCCTGTCCCAGCCTGAATTCATAAACCTAACTTGATTGTCTTCTGAAGAATTTATGAATCATGGTTAATAATCAGCTTTAGGCCCTTCTGAGGGAAGAATCACATTTTGAAGCTACAAAGGTCCACTAAATAGCCCACGGGAAATGACCCTGCATCCCATTAAATATAAAAACTCACTATTGTAGGACTCTATGTCAGAGGTAAAACATTTCAGTATCTGCTCCCTTCAAGTGTCAGAGAGCTCCCTCTGCCTAAATGCTTTATTAAGATTGAAGAAGCACACCAGATTTCAGCTTCTCAGGGAAAACTGTTTTCTCTTCTTGAAAAAGTTTTTTTTTTCCCCTCTTACTTTGGAGGAAAAAACCAAATCCTTTCTTTTCTCCATTCCCATATATTCATTATTGTCCACCTTTTTTTAAAGCTTTTATCTTTCTTTTATCTATTTCATATGCCTGTGGCAAACACCATAGTTGTCTTCTTTCTATTCCAGGAATTGGCTACAGTGTGTTCTTTATCTTAGTTAGACCAGTCTGCTATTTTCCTATTTAAATGGAAGATATGGATTGAAAGTCAGATGTGAAGGTCAAGGAAATGGTTCTTAGTTTACTGTGATTTAGGTCTTTGTGGGCCATTTTTTACTTGATGGAAAGCATAATCACAAACATATTACTGAGAAATAAAGTGAAATTCACATTTCATTTAATGATCTGTTTAAGGTTCCCAGGCATAAGTGGTCCCACATTTGTTTTGCTGTCTCTTCAATTACAATGGTGGTATTGGCTACAATTTCAACAGGAAAAAGTCATTTACAAGCACTTCTTCATGTTAGTCCTGTCAGCTTTTTAGGGAACTGTTTAGGGAACATGCATACAATGTATGTGAAAGTGAAAAAAGACAAATAGAACAGATAGACCTGCAGCTGTTGATTTTCACTGTGTGACTTAAGAAGTAATAGCAACAAATGATGATAGTCTTATGGACACTAGAATGAATATCTTGTGTTTCTCTACTTATAAAGGGGGAAATTTTACTAAATTATTTTCTGATGCAATCGTTCTGACTTCAGTCAACTTCCCACAGCCTACAAAACCTTTGTTATAAAAATTCTTAGCATACCTGATAGCTGTTCAGAAGGTCCTTCTTAGACTTTATACCTTCAACACAATATGAATAACACCCAAGAAGAAATAGTGATTATAAAATCCAGTAGCGGTAGCAAGCTATCACCAGAAACAAACCTCATAAATTACAATATTATTAAAAAGTTACCTTCAATTACTTGATGCTTGATGAAGAATTTTCAGCACAAGACAAGAAAAATGGAATGAAAAAAGAAGAGTGCAACTATTACAAAGTCTGGAAAATAAAAGAATTACATTCTGATTCCCTTATCTGAAAAATCGAAAAGAAGGCGGCTCTCTGGAAATTAAATAAGGGTGTGACAGTCTTAAGAAAATTAGACATGATCTTACAGTGCGTTAGCTACAATAGACAAAACAATTTTCAATGGCCCACACAGAGATTTCATTTCTGAAAACAGAGAAGTAATAAACAGCTATCCTTTTATAGCTTCAGTTGCAGCCTTGGAATATTGCCTGCATTTCTGCGTATAAAATTGTAAGAAAATTGCTAAAAATTTCCAGGAACTTTGAAGAAATAAAAAGGAAAAACACCCTAACAGAAGTCATTAAGGAAATAACTTTAGCAGAGAAGGAGAGCAAAAAAGCCAAGTAGAGCTTCAGCTGAAAAATAGCTAAGCACCACTTTCTGACTTGTCAAGAAACCATTTACGCAATGAAGAGGAAGTTCAACAGTCTTATGAAGATAATGAATGTTTGTCTTCCACCACAGAAGGTATGGTCTCTCCTCTCTGGGGATGTGTAGGTTTCTGAGAATCCTGTAAATGTCACAAAATATGCAAACAGAAATGCTTATTACTACATCATTCCTCTCCCTCCATCAGCTTTATATGTCATTTTTTTGACACAAAAGTGAGCTTCAATTGTTTTTGAATGGCCTTTTGGCTTTGATCCAATGAATGGTCACCTATTTTTCCAGCCTACAGGAAAAGCACATTATTTTAAAGAGGTCCAGATGCTAGAGGTTTAGGGAATAAACCCAAACTCTGTTTTTTTCTCTTCTATTTGCATCTCTCTTATTACCAAATTTTTGCATCAAACTTAGAGAATAGGTTGCCAGAGATTGTTCCATTCAAAATCTTGACAAAAGGAACATGCAAAGTCAGGAATTTACTGTTAGGATAATTAAATAATAACTATATTTTAAATACTGAAATAATAAGATATACTAAAATAAAATGAAAATAAAGACTAACTAAATAAATATTATTAGCCTAGTTGAAATGATGCTAACATTTATAGTTGCAATTATATTATAGTCAAAATGATATATATATAAACTTTCAAGTATTTCCCGCTTTCTGTGTCATTATGCTCCTCTTCTGCTTCTCTGAGTCCCTATGACCAATATCTAAAGTTTTGGGGAGGGAAGGTTACCCCAGCAAGCCACCGGCATCCCTAGTCCTTTGCCAGGAGTAGTACGGTGGTGATGTTGATCGTGTCTTCCTCCTGCCATTAGGATCTGCTTAGAGCAACTTTATGTGTTTATTAACCTCTACTTCTCTATCTTTATTGTCCAGTCTCCATTGTTCTGAAAGTCTAGATTACATCCAAATTATATATATATGTGTGTGTTTTACATACATTGGATACTTGTCCTTTGCTTTCTTTGTTATGACTAAATCAGGTTTTACTCAGTTCCCAGGGTGACATTCCTGTCAGGAGTAATAACTGGTCAATCACTTATAACCCTGGAATCTCCAGTGTCACCCTCTCCCTGTATTCTCAGGATGTCTGCTATCATCCCATGTCTTTACTCCTCTATGCCACAGTTTATTCCATGACAATGGGTCCTTCATTCCACATGAGTAACTAACTGTTATTATTGTGTAATAATTACAAAGTGTATAGAACAAAAGAAAGTGAGCAAAGTTAAGCAAAAGCTAAAACAAAGCAGGGAACAGTTTCCTGATCATTAAATGCGTTAAAACCCTTGCAAGCTAAAACCATTGTGAGCTAAAACACAATCTCCAGGAAGGCTAAGTCAAGTCTAGGCAAAGCCTGACAGGTCCTGAGGTCTAAAAGAAGCCTACTGAAAGCTCTTAGCATCTTCATCTTGTATTTATTTATTTATGGCACTAGCCCTGACTGGATGTAGCTTGTATGAAGAAAATGTGATTTGCACTGCTCAGAAATTACTCCAGAGAGATTGTGTTTTCTCATAATACTAGGTTATGATTGTTCTTAGACTTCTGTGTCATGTACAAAATGGTTGAATCCTACCTCATTGCTTCTTATGCCCTCCCTCTACAGAGGACACCCTCACAAACGTCTTGTGTACTCTGCAGGATGGAGCAAAAGTGCCATTAAAACTTTATGGAAACAGACAGTATGATTTCATGTGTAAAACTCTAAGTGCTTTCCTGGTGCCATATATATTTCTTTATAAAACTATTAACGACATAGCTAATTATTGCACAACACATACTTAGTGCATAAAACAGAATCTATGTATAGCCTCAAAACAGAAATGGAAGTGCATTTTATAACTAGTATTTAGCTTGTTTGATTAAAGCCAAGCTGTTCTTCAATTTCTCTGTCCACACAGTTCTGTTTGGCCCAAGCAGGAATGCAGAAGTGTGCAGAGTAGGCTTGCCAGGACTCTGATAAAATATGTACTTGCTTGTTCAAGTCCTGGACTGCTGATTCAATATCTTTGGAAACTCCTTCCGACAGCAAGCATCTTACTGTTTAAATGTATCTTGTGTATACAGATGGATCCAGTGTATCCAACAGCAACAGAAAAATAAAGCCATCCACTGAGAATTGGTCACATAACTTGAACATGAATACTTAGTTGTTATTCAATCTTTAAATCTGTAGACCTGAGTGTTTTTGCAAAATATTATCCGCATTTCTCACTGTGGAAACTGAATCACAAGATGACAAACAAATCATGCGGTGTCAACGCAACTAGAGATCTGGCAATGTTTTTGGGACAAGCATGAGGTTTTACCCTCTGCTATAAGAACCCAGTAAGACAAAAACTATCACAAGAGTTTCTGTGATTGTCTCTCTGATACAGATAAATAAAATAGCAATGCTGTTTTATTTCATCCAGGAAAATACCTTAATCTGTTGGCCATGCTGCCTTTGTTTAATGGCACTTCTTCAGATTCCTTCTTTGCATTCTTCTAAGTACAATAAGCATAGAAGCTTTAGGAAGAAAACTCGAAAAGAAAACTTGTAATGAGCAAAACCATAAAAGACCATTTTAAGCATGTCCATAGTTGAAGCATTTTTAAGAAAGACAGATGAGCCTTTTTCTGTATCAGAATAAGTTTTGCAAGCACTTCTATTTATAAGATCATAATATTTTAGACACTGAACAGAAAGAACCTCAAGTTTCCTACAGGTGAAGAAAAGGCGAAAGATTTTCCTTTGAGCTATAAAAGCAGCTCCACAGCAGACATACCGGTTGCTTGCTTAGACAAAAAAGGCTTGAATACAACACTAAGAATAAAATAAAGCTACTGGAAAGAAAAAAAAAATCATTTCGACATAAAGCGTTATTTATAGATCTCACCTGGGATAGCCAAGAATTTCTTTCACATGTGAATCAAATGAGAGGAATGAAAAGTAATTAAAATCTGATATATTACATAGAAAGACAGAAGTTTAGAAGCACATCTGCAACCTACCTATATGAAAGACACAGCGAAAGCTGACACAAAAAATGCCTGTAAACGTGAACCCAGCAAGTAACCACATGTTACTACTGCAAAAAGATAATTTATATTCAACATCTGGATTTTGTAAACTGCCTTGAAAATAAAAAATAATAATAATATAAAGTGGTTGAATGTAGTTTGGGGGTGCAATTCCATATCTCATTTTGCTTAACTTCTTGTAGGCGTTCCAAGAGAATGTTCTTCACTGCAATACAATGTCAGTCCCGTTAATTATCCAAATAAAACTCTTCCTACAGGAGTGCATCCAGTTGAAAAATCATCATATTTTTAAACTAATCCAGTGTTTTTGTATAGTGAATGAAAATTTCTGGACATACAGAAAGAATTCTTTCTGACAAAAGACTAAATGATAAAGACTTGGTTTAGAGCTCTTTAGAGTGACTTTAGAGTCCCAGTTAGGGAAAATATTTTGGATATATGTCAAACAAGGAGGTGTGCTGTACCACCATGGCTTACTTACCCTCTGACGATTTTCACATATATACACACATTGACTACACAGCACGTGACTGGAGTGCTCTAGTCAAGAACTTGGGAATCTTTTCTGCAAGTAGAGGCTACTTAGACTCCTGAGAGAAGTTATGTAGTAGGAAGAGATTCTGTTTTGTCAAAGGATTAAGTAATGCAGTATTACACACTGCCAAGCTATGTAAGCCTTGCATCACAACGCCAACACCAAGACAGAAAGGCTTTTTTTGGTCAAATTTCCGTTCTGTGCTAAGACTTAGCCTAAACTTGGCATTTGGAAGCAGACCAAACAATAAGACAGCTCTAGAACCAGGAAGTGAAAGAAAAAACAGATCTATAAATACTGTATGTGCAATGGGTAGTTTGGCACACTTCTTCATAAAACACACAAAGTTAAGAAAGTGGGGATTTTTTTTATCCCTCAGGTAATGACCATAATTTTCATACCCTATCTCTTTATTCTCTGATTTTTCTTCATAGATGCATTCTCTGATAGAGGAATGGGAAACTGAGCAAAAAATGGTATATGCTGTTACTTTCCCTTTTTTATCCCAGTAAAATTAAATAATACCATGCCCTTTATGGACACATAGCATTGAAAAAGACAAAAAATGTGTTTTGTGCCAAATATGCTATACATATTTGATAGTTTTTAGATTAATCTGTACATAAAATATTGGTATGAGAATCCAGTTTAGAATAATTTTTCTCTTTGTGGTTTCTTGACTTTACAGCAACAAAACATCTAATTTAGAAAGAAAAGAAAAATTAACTTGAAAAGGTTTTCTTCATCGGAGTGTTGTACCATGAGCCAGCAGTGTGCCCTCATGGCCAAGAAGACCAATGGTATCCTGGGGTGCATTCAGAAGAGCGTGGCCAGCAAGTCGAGGGAGGTTATCCTCACCCTCTACTCTGACCTGGTGAGGACATATCTGGAGTTCTGTGTCCAGTTCTAGGCTCCCCAGTTCAAGAAAAAACAGGGAACTACTGGAGAGAGTCCGGCAGAGGGCTACCAAGATGATTAGGTGATTAGAGTATCTGTCATATGAGGAAAGGCTGAGAGAGCTGGGTCTGTTTACCGCGGAGAAGAGAAGACTGAGAGAGGGGATCTCGTCAGTATGTCTAAATATCTAAAGGGCAGGTGTCAAGAGGATGGGGCCAGACTCTTCTCAGTGGTGCCCAGTGACAGGGCAAGGGGCAATGGGCACAAACTGGACACGGAAAGTTCCACCTGAATATGAGGAAAAACTTCACTTTGAGAGTGACAGAGCACTGGGCCAGGCTGCCCAGAGAGGTCGTGGAGTCTCCTTCTCTGGAGATATTCAAAACCAGCCTGGACGCAATCCTGTGCAACCTGCACTAGGTGATCCTGCTTTAGCACAGGGTGTTGGAATGGGTGATCTCCAGAGGACCTTTCCAACTCCTACCATTCTGTGATTCTGTGTTTGCAGCTGCAATTACAATTTCTTTTCCCACCACAAGTTAACGGTCAGACTCAGTCACCTTCTTTTATGAGCTGTAATTTCTTATTCTATGACTGAAAGCACTAGCATCAGTTATAAAGATACTACACCGTGTTAAATCTGCACTGTACCTCCCAAAGAACTAGGCCACTTCTTATGTATAAACCAAAAGGCTAACTTGGTGGATGTCTCTTGACCTCCTGGCTCCACCAAAGCTCTTAGAGGTCTTATTTACCCCGTCTTGCATTTACCATTGCAAATGCAAATGAGGATAACAAAGATTTTACAGAGGATCCAGCTTGTCCATGAGATAGGCAGAGGTATCCAGAAAAGCATTTTTTGGTGGAGGGTCACTTGAGATGTTACCAGATAGCCTCCAACCAAATATGGAGTAACGAAAACAGAAGCCTACTGTGACCTTAACACCACCTTCCAGACTATGTAAAGAAAAGGTATATATATCCATATTTAATAGTGAAAGAGAGAGAAAGGTCTAAAGTGAAGTATATAAATGTTCAAATACAATATGCGGAATGCACACCCCTTCATCTTGCAGAAACCATGCAAAAATTACTTGTTCTGTGAGAAAATATCCATGTCACATGAGGAAAGAGAGGTTTCACGGTTCAAAAGTTCCATAAGTTTAATTTGCTTTTTATGGAGCGATATTCCAGTGTCACAAGTTCAAAAGGTATTTTAGTATTTTTGAGCCAGAGGAAGGGCACACCTGTTGTGTTTATACTACTATTGACTTTTCTCATCTGGATGCAGAAATAATGGTCTAATTGTGACTGCACCAATTGTGGGTCTGTGGTGGGTTGACCCTGACTGGATGCCACGTGCCCATCAAAGGTGCTCTATCACTTCCCTCTTCAGCTGCACAGAGGAGAGAAAAAAAAACAACAAAAGGCTCATGGGTCAAGATAAGGACAGGGAGAGATCACTCAACAACTACCTTCATGGGCAAAACAGACTCAACTTGGGAAAAATGAATTTACTGCTAATCAAATCACAGTAGGTAGTGAGAAAATAAAATCTTAAAAACACCTTCTCCTCACCCCTCCTTTCTCCTCAAGTTTAACTTCACTCCCAAATTCTCTACCTTCTCCCTCCCCAGTGGCATAGGGGGACAGGGAATGAGCGGTGTGGTCAGTCGATCACACACTGTCTCTGCCGCTCCTTCCTCCTCAGGGGAAGGACTCCTCACATACGGCCCTTGCTCCAGCATGGGGTCCCTCTCATGGGAGACAGCCCTCCATGAGCTTCTCCAACATGGGTCCTTCCCACAGGCTGCAGTTCTTTACTATCTGCTCCAACATGGGTCTCTCCCATGGAGTGCAGACCTTCAGGAGCAGACTGCTCCAATGTGACCCCCTCATTGGGACACAAGTCCTGCCAGCAAACCTGCTCTGGCATGGGCTCCTCTCTCCACAGGTCCATAGGTCCTGCCAGGAGTCTGCTCCAGTGCAGGCTTCCCAAGGGGTCACAGCCTCCTTTGGGTGCATCCATCAGCTCCAGCGTGAGGTCCTCTTGACCTGCTCCACTGTTAACCTCCATGGGCTGCAGGGGGACAGCCTGCCTCACCATAGTCTTCTTCACGTGCTGCAGAAGAATCTGTGCTACAGTGCCTGGAGCACCTCCCCTGCCTCGTTCTTCACTGACCTTGGTGTCTGCAGAGTTGTGCCTCTCAGGTATTCTCACTCCTCTCTCTCGCTTCAATTGCTTTTGGTGGTTTGTTTTGTTTTGTAGTTTTTGTTGTTGTTTTTGTTGTGGGGTTGTTTTTTTTTTTCCTTCTTAACTCTGTTATCCCAGAGGCACTACTACCGCTGCTGATGGGCTCGGCCAGCAGTGGGTTTGTCTTGGAGCCGGCTGACATTGACTCTTGTTGGACACAGGGGAAGCTTCTGGCAGCTTCTCACTGAAGCCACCCCTGCAGCCCCCCCCGCTACCAATACCTTGCCATGCAAACCCAATACAGAGACATGGAATTTTTTGCTAGGGAACTCTTGTACTAATTGTAATGGCTCTGCAGAGGGACCTGGACAGGTTGGATCGCTGGGCAGAAGCCAACGGGATGAGGTTTAATGTGGCAAAGTGCTGGGTCCTGCACTTTGGCCACAACAACCCCAGGCAGCGCTACAGGCTGGG
>VWZZ01003014.1:205993-397128 GCA_013399095.1 Psophia crepitans
ATTCTATTCTATTCTATTCTATTCTATAAGTGGAGTATGATGACATTTATTGTATAATGATATTATTATACTTGTACAAACAAATAATTGATAAATAAACATAAACATTGATTTTCATTTTTTACATTTACATTGATTTTACATTTTTTCTATAGCACAAAAGAGCACCTCAGTTGAGGAGAGGTATGGAAAAACTATGGAGACCATGTTATACACTGACAGAAACAGGACTAGCACTGTTCAGTTTAGTAGGGTCATGCCTGTATACTTCAGAAGGAAATGTCTATTGGTATTATTTCATGCAAGTTCACCAATATTTGTTTTTATGAAGAAAAGGAAGATGGACATAAATAAAAGACTATTATTTACTATTATTAGCATAATATTACTAAGGACAACGTGTAGGGGGACTGATCATAGCCTTTTTATTAGCACACATTTCAGAGATATCCTAAATTATCTTTTAGTTGGTTTCCTTATTAATTCAGCTAGAGAAGACACATCATTACAAGATTAAAACTGCATTATTATTGCTGGGTGATATGAAGCTTTCTGGAAACAATAGTTGTTGTGACAACAATCGCTGAAAAAGAAAATTAAATACGTCTAAAAGTACTACTGATAAGGCTGTAGTCAGAATTCTCTTTTTAATGTACATTATAACAAGTAAGTGTTTTTTTCTTTCATGTCACTAAATCACATAAATATTAGTCTAAATTGCACCAACATTAGTGCATTACTGCAGCATTTCACTTACATGAGATCAGGAAATATTTACTAATTTTCCAAATATGGTATATCAGATGACTCTTGGAAATACTTATCCACATGATTCATGAAAAAGAAAGCTGTTTCCAGCAGGTAAGAACAATATGGACAAAGAAATATTTTGCAATGCAAATAAAAAGGATGAAAAAAACAAACACTTCCATCAGACTGACTGTAAATCATACAACTGCAAAGTATGATATGCATTAAGCATAATTATATACAAATGCATACTTTGAAAATGAACATCAAAAGTGTGTTTATATTGCAGTGAAATTAAGCACGTGTCCCAGTTAATATTAATAACTTCCTTGCTATATGAATGTTTTTTTCATTTTAAGAGCATTTTATTGTGTAGTCTTTCCCACTGAGTTGGATTCTCTGTTACAGTCCTTACACCAAAGCCACACGAATAGACCACTGTTGTGGGCAAAGCAACCTTCCTGGCTTGTCTGTCACATTCCAAATGGGGTATTACAGAATCATATCAAGCATTAACAAGCCATTCACTAAGCAATTTTCTGTGTTTATTAATTGAAATTATAGACATAACTAGGAAAAATAAACCTGTGGGACTACACTGACTAACCAGCTGGGCAGAAGTGACTGCTGCCTGAGAGAGGAGATCAGAGAAACACCAAATCCAAGAAACACAGCAGGAACATGGAAAGTCGGCTAATTCACACTAGACTGGCAAAAAAACACGTGGGGATGCTGAGGCTGTGTTTTCAAAAACAGATAGTGATTCCTGGACAACTAATGAATCCTGGGCTGAGCTATGTAAAAGATCCCTGAGGAGAAACAATTCTCCTTGTCCTGAGCCAGTCCATAGGAAAGGGTAATAATGCTGTTGTGACAAGCCACTCTGCCATCGTAGATGCAACATACTGTCTCAAGAGCTGAAAAGTCCTCTACTGTCATGCAATGTTTAAAAAAGGGAACAACATGCAAGTGAGAAAGCTTCTTAAAAATAAACTGAAAGGAGGAGCTAAAAAAGCAAAATCTTTATTGGAAGTTTGGGAATAATTTTAGTGGAGGCGCAATGCAAATGCATACATTTTCAAAGATTTTAGACAGGAAAAATAAAGTCAGCATGGGCAAACAACAGAGTAATGAAGTCTATTAAAAATAAAAAGCCATCCTTCAAAAGCCTGAAGTTCAATCTGAATGAAGAAACCAGAAAAGGACATGAACTTTGAGAGCTTAAATATACAAAACACAGTAAGGCCAGACAAAAAAAAAATAAAATATCAAAAACCAACCAAAAAACAAACCACCAACCCAAAAACAAAAACCAAAAAACGTTAAAATCTTATCAGGAGCAGAAAGTCTGTCAGACAGTCTAAAGGCCCAATAAGCAGTCAAGGCATAAAATGAATGCTTGGATGAGATGACAACATAGATGGTAACGTAAGAGAAGAATTAAATTACTATTTTGAATCTCTCTGCGTCAGGCAGGTGTTTGAAGGTTTTTTTAAAGCCAGAACTGTGTTTCATAGAGAACACAAAAGAGAATACTAATATCAGATTTAAATGTCAAGAGTACAGCTTATAGGACAACTTGACAAAATGAATGATTTTAGATCACCAAAGCCAAGCGCATGCTTCCAAGAGCTCTGCTGAAATTAGAGGAAGAAATAGCTGAACTACAAACTGAAGCACGTCTCTCTGCTCTTAAAATTGCCTTGCTACTGGAGGACTAGAAGGAGCCTTCCTCTGGAGATCTAGGGCATCATAGATCAATAAGCCTATACTCGGAATGAAACTGATAGAGAATATGACAAAATATGGAGCCTCTACAGAGACTAAGTAGCTGTGGTATAACAAGAAAGAGTGCAACTTGGATAAATAACTAGCTATAAATTAGGAGGCAGTGGAAAAAAATGGTCATTTTTCACAGAAAGAAGTGACCAGTGGAGTTCTGAATAAACAGTCATGAAAAGGAGATGAATAACTATGTGACAAAGTTTGCTGATCATGCTGATTTATTTTGGATCTCAAAAGGAAAAGTTGGCTGCAGAGAGCTGTGGAAAGACTACACATCACTGAGGGACCAGGTGATAAACTGGAAGATGAAATTTAATGCAAAGAAATGTGAAGTGATGTGCATATGGGAAAACAAACATAATTTTATGATGGGTTCTATAATGACGGGTTCTAAGATGACCGTCACCACTCAGGAATGAGATCATCGATTATAATAGGTAGTTTCACAAAACGATCACTTCAGGGTTCTGTAAAAGGAAAAAAACACAAACGTTAGGAATTTATATCTCACCCTCCCATCCTGAAGGATCTATGACAGGAAGTCTGGAAAATGTGCAAAAAATCCAGCAACAAATACTGACAGGGTAAAGTCTGTTTTAAAGTGTAGAAATTTCCAAGTGAGGAAATACTAAATAAACTAGTATGGCTCGAGCTAGACAGCAGGAAGGCAGGTATGATGGCATCTCTAAGTTCAGAAATGGTGCAATGTAGGGGTCATTTCCTCTTCAGTTCTAGAACAATATGCAATCAAACAAAACTGGCAAGTGACAGATTCAAATCAAGAAAAAAATCCTGAAAGGCAGTAGGACTCAACTGTTTGGATTCAAAAAGCATTGGAGGAAGATATGGAAGAAAATGTCACTGTAGTCTGTTAGGAATGGAGATACCACCTCTACCTCCAAAAGTTTCTTAAGTATTTAACTATTGGGTGGGGGAGTGAATGTTGAGGGGAATTTCAAAATATACTTGTCATCTTCCTCCACTTTTTTCCAGGCATCTGCTTTTGCCTACTGTCAGAGACAGGATAAGGGACTAGACAGGCTTTTGGCCTGATCTAGCACAGCTGTTCATGTGTTCTTAGTCATAAACTCACTGTTCTTCATTATGAACAAAAATCTTTGAATTTTTTTTCTGTCAAACCTTCCACATAATAGTCAAGAGTAAATGCTAAAATTCTTTGCAAGTGAGCTTGAAAGCCCTTCTCTTGATCATCGTATACTGAATGAAAAAGTTCTGTAGTTTCTGTCTTGACTACACAGTGCTGCTATAGACTGAGTACTACAAGAGTTTAAAAATGTGTTTGTTGTTGTGGAAAGCTTTAAAACTTAGGAAGGGTTTCTAATGGGGTTCTTTTTATGTATTTGGAGATCTGATTTGAAGAACAGTCAGTATATTAAAAAAAATGTGAAAAGAAACAAGTCAGCTACCTTTGCAGAAGCTTTATATTTAACTTTGCAGAAAAGAGAAAAAGGGGTTTTTATGTACCAACTCACTCATTCAGCTACATGAGGATTAAGCGAGGTCAGACTTCTATAGTACAGGTGCCAATTAGAAGTGATCAAGTTACTGTGTCATAATTAGTTACCATTTATAAGTTGAACCTTAATAGTTGACTGTATGTGTGCTCCTGATCTGGAACAACTATAATGCCAAATGCTTTCATTTAGGTCTGCCCATGTAGGTTGCAGTTGTGTGACACTACCTACACATAGGTCAGAGAATAGCTTTATTTTTATAGAAAGTTTCAGAAGATGAAAATTTCTGCAATCAAAAATAGTACATGTTCTTGACATAATTCCTCATTTTAGTAACTCATGCTTCCTTTCATCCTTTGTGCTTGGTCAGATGACATTTCCCAGATGTAATGTGGTAGCTCTTTTATTTTTAAGGAGATGCAATGCACCAGAAGATAAAAATTAAACTCAATGGTCCTACAGTAATGAGGAAAATGTTTCAAGGCAATAGAACTATTACTTATCTGAAGATCCTCATATATATGCAATCTCAAGCAAAATCACAGGCTGGGTAGAGAGTGGATTGAGAGCGGCACTGAGGAGAAGGACTTTGAGGGTGTTGGTTAATGAGAAGCTCAAGGAGCTGGCAGTGTGCACTGGCAGCCCAGAAAGCCAACCGTGTCCTGGGCTGCATCACAGTGTGGCCAGCAGGTCAAGGGAGGTGATTCTGCCCCTCTACTCTGCTCTTGTGAGACACCCACCTGCAGTACTGCATCCAGCTCTGGGGTTTTCAGTACAGGAAAGACATGGAGCTGCTGGAACAAGTCCGGAGGAGGGCCACAAAGTTGATCAGAGGGCTGGAGCACCTCTCTTGTGAGGACAGGCTGAGGGAGCTGGGATTGTTCAGCCTGGAGAAGAGAAGGTTCTGGGGAGACCTAATTGTGTCCTTCCAATACCTAAAGCAGGCCTACAGGAAAGCTGGAGAGGGGCTGTTTATTAGGGAGTGTAGTGACAGGACAAGGGGTAATGGGTTTAAACTAAAAGAGGGGAGATTGAGATTAGATATAATGAAAAAAATCTTCCCTGTAAGGGTGGTGAAGCACTGAAACAGTGCTGGAACAGAGAAGCTGTGGCTGCTCCCTCCCTGGCAGTGTTCAAGGCCAGGTTGGATGAGGCTTTGGGCAACCTGGTCTAGTGGAGGGTGTCCCTGCCCATGGTAGGGGGTTGGAACTAGATGACCTTTGAGGTCTCTTCCAGCCCAAACCATACTATGATTCTATGATTCTATGATGTATAAATCAATATTTTTAATTTTCAAATGAATTTTCTACAATTTTCCAATTGCATAAAAAGATTTGCTTTTAAGTGACATCATTAAGATGATTGCATTTGTGAAACAAGGGACTGTAATAAGGATAAAATCTGTGATAATGGAGGATTTTAGTTCCATAGTTATTGACTGGTAAACAGCTATGCAAAACCCAATGTAGATAGTGTGAACTTGTAGTGCCAAACTGGATACTACTGAGCTTGTTGAACTGTCTCTGTGGGAAGAAGTCACTCAGTCCTAATTTCAGGAATGAAATTGCACAGAAAATTTCAAATAAAATTTGTAAAATATGTAAAACAAATTGTAAAGCATGGGAAGTCTTGGCAATTTTTAAGGTTCTCCTGGAGAAGCTTGTAGCTGCCTGTCAACAGGCAGACGTTTTCTGGAAAAATATTTGACTTCCAGATAGTGCCTTTAATATCTTCCCCAAATATGCCCAGTAAAGCTAATGGCTTTCAACTAATGCTCTTGCAATGTGGACAACAACAAAGTCCAGAAGTTTTGCTTTGCTACCTAATGAGACAGTAACTCAGAAAACTGCACTAGAAGGAAACGATGTAAGCTTCTTGACCTGTAGTCTCTGTTCTGCACCAAGTCTCTTCTCAGCCACAGAAAACATTACTGTCTATGGAAAACAAAAACATCTAAGGTACTAGAAAGAAATATCAAATAGGAATATGCAAAGGAAAAGTTAAGGCTTCCCAGATGTTATCTGGAAATCAAGATTATCATAAATAACATATTAGCGTGAACAGTTGGTTACTAAAGCCATCCTTACTACCAGCCACTGTCAATCACTGTACCCCCAGTTTAGATTTCAGGGCAGAACGTGCCTTTGATTCTGTCATTAAGAATGCAAGGGTAAGAGGAATTGTCACAGAGATAGAAGGGGTATAATCTCCAGCAGTGAAGGGAGAAGAGAAACAACTGCAAGTCGTAGGATAAGAATACTACTGTGTCTTGCTGGAGTGTTTTAGACTTGGTGTGATTTCTGCCTAATTTTGCTCTGTATTTTATAGATTGCATCAACTCAACACAGCTTGAAAATGGCAATCATCTCACCATTGGGAATATATATCTCTAGGTTTGGTTTCTCATGACCTGTATTGAAATAAACTAGCATGTTTCCGACTTTTCTGGATTGGCACTTTCTTTTTGCTGTTAGAAAGTTTGATGTTGCGTGACATTTCCAAAGAGATTTTGTTTGGGTGTTCTCCAACGCAGAGATGAGCACTGCTGATGAATACTGGGAAAGAAATGGTTGCAAAGCCAGCAACAGAAATTCATCTCAGCTAAATCTAAACAGGGAAGAGGGTTACAGAGGTCAAATGTAGTTATGTAGCATGTAAAGAGTAGAATGAACAAATAATGGAAAGGCTTTTGAAAAATATATAAACAGTCTGGTAGAAAGACAGACTGAGGAGGGTTTATACAAATAAGCAGAAGAAAGTTAAAAGGATAATTAGAGAAGCAAAGAAATAATATTGAATGTCAAATTGTATGGAATATTTCAATTAACGTCTCTTCAACTATATCTGTAACAGAGACATAGGTTCAAAGGTTAAATTGTCCCATTAAAAACAATGATGAGGGATTGACGACAGGGCACAAGGAAACGGCAATTTGTTAAATATTATTTAGCTCCTGTTATTACAGCTGAAGAAGAGGATGGAAAACTGCTTGGGAGAAGAATGATGTATCTTAAAAAGATAGGTCAGCTCCTAATACGGTGCAGGTAAAATTGGAAGTAAATGAGTCATTTGTGGGAAATGTACATTTCCTTGGTGTCATAGAGAGAGGTGCAGGAGATATGGGAAATACACTCTAATTGGCTATAAACTAGGGAGGTTCTAGCTCATTATCAACATTTTTTGTATGTAACCTTTATGCTAGGTCTCATAGAGCACTGGGGTAGCAGCTGATCATTGGCTTTTATAAAGTGAAGTAACAGAAATTATCCAGATTAGTGGCAGATTAATACACCATATTTTATCCAGATCCAGGGGAGGGAACATGTAATAGCAGAACAGAACCAGTCCAAACCTGTACTGAAGAACTGTATGGAAATAAATGTTGGGAAAACCTGAGAAGATTCTTACAAAATATACAGAAATATATTTCCTCAGATCAGATACCAGCACTGCAATAAAATATTAAAGCTTTGAGCTGGAAAAGTATCACAGCATATAAATGAATACACTAACCAGCTCAATTTATAAACTGTGAGTAAAATTCAAGTTGAATATCATATTCAAAAGAACTGGAAATGTTCATATGGCAGAAGTTTTAAAATAACACTGCAGAACAAAAGCAGCATACACAGTATAATTAGATGAATTAGAATATTTTTACAACAGAGACAAATAGGAATAGTATGCAATTCACAGTAACTATAAAGACTTCAATAAAGATGAGGTTTCTGTGATTAAATACTTCTTGAAAACAGAAGTTCAGGACCTTTTATTTCCAAAATTCCCTGTTCACTGTTCCCCTAAATATGGGTGAACATTCAGAAGTATCTCCTATTAAAACAGTGGGAATTGAGAGTTTCTGGGCGTTTTGAATATCTGGCAATGTGAGTGCATCTTCCTTAACACCATTTTTTACAGTGAAGGGTCAGATCTGTGCCACTTTCCGCAGCCTTGATTTGGCATTTTCACTTTTTATTACTTACAGGCAAGATTGCCTTGATCAGCCTTTTCTCTATGACAGCTATTATCAGCTAAACCAGTTTTCTTCGGTGCACACCAACTCCTCTTTATGTCTTTGTACCAGCAGAAGGTATGAGCTAAACTACAGGAGGGAGGAGCCTTTAAGATGTGAAATGGAAAGTGAATGGCTGGAAAGCTGTCCAGAAACTAATCTTCCTCTAATTATAGGGGTCTAGACAGCTAAAATAACAGATACAGCTGTGAACGGGAGGAATAGTAAGTCTTTGCCACAGACACTGTGGAAAAACTTTCCATTAACCAGTTTGGAGCATTTAGGGTAAACTCTAGAGGTCTCTGAAAATAGGAAGGTTTTTCATAATTTGATTTTTCTCTCTGTAAAAGATCAAAAATGAGGAGAGACCCACATTAAGAATCTCAAGCCTTGTTCTTGACTAAAACTCTTCACGTCTCACATGCAATACCAACACATTTATTTCAACTTCAGTCCTCACAGACTATATATTGCTTATACATTCCCTGCCAGCTCTACAGCAAAATATACCTGCTTCATCATGAGACTTTATTATTGTAATTTCCTCTTTAAAAGGCTCTCATCAGGTTTGTCACATCACCTCTGAATATAAGAATATAAGAACTCAACTGCTATGCTATTCTGATTAATTGAAAGTATATTATACTGTTCCTCTCTTTTATACAGTAACTGCTTCTTAAACAGCTGATTTACTATAAAATGCCACTATTTTTTAAAGCTCTTACTAATGTGGGCCTTGGCTCTGTTCTTGAATCTCATTTCGATAGGTATCTGTGCTGTGCGTATCTCCTACTACTGAAATGCCATAACATTACCTCTTTGGAAGATAAATTTCTTTTGTGTAGTTTGCTTCAAATTTAAGGTGGTTCTAAATTATGTCATGATGTATATTTTTATGTCTTTATGTTGTTTTAGATTACAAATGTCCTGATGGAATGAGAGGAAAGATATCAATAAATTGTTATTATTACCATAGTATCAATCATGCTTATTATTTCAGTACTTTGGATGCAAAGAGAAAACATAATCACCCATAACCTGCTTTATTTATTACACCTATGCAAAAAAGTTTCTGTATTTCAACAAAATTCTCAATATGAACAATATATGCTAAAAGGTAAGACTTGAGGTTTAAACCAGATTAAAGCACAAATCTGCTTTTATCATAAAAGGAGAGGGGAAAAAAACCCCTTGAATTATTTTCCTTTTTCTTGCTACATATCTTTCCTTTTTCTTGCTACATATCTCAAGCCATTACTGCCAACCCATCAAATGAAAACTGCATCTTCTAGAAGCTAAAATTGCGAACACTACAAGTCATGTTGCAGTTGACATGAAAACAACCATTGCTGGCATATCTTGTATTTTTACAGCTGACTATTCTCTCACTGACATTTTTAGTAAAGTTGAGCAATATCCAGATTCCAGCCTTGATACCAGTCGGCACAGCAACATTCATCTTAAGATGACATCTGTTGAGAATTTTTCAATAACTTAATGGTTATAAAGCATGTGAGGAGGGGGATAATAGAGGGATTATGACATAAAAATGCTAAAGCCCTTGTGGGGGAACTGCTGCACATAAAGTTTTGATTTGGTAATTCAAACTAATGCAGTTTGTAGTCCTCTAGAGAGAGGGCAATAATGGTGCACAATATGCTCTTAAACACTGATGCATAACACATTGTGCTAGAGCCAAAAGGCACTGTACAATATCATTATGGTGCAGAGAGAAGTGGCAACTTTGGGAGTTGCTTTCACAAAGATCTGAATGCACAGGTAACAAACAATGCTATTCCTCTCCTTTCTGTGCTCCATAATCTATTCATTTGGGTATACTAGGAAAACACAGCATTTTTGTTAATATAGTAAAATGATAAAGCTAAGAATACAAAGATCAGTGTCATGCAGTACATTTAGGCTTCTCTTTTCTTTTTTTCTTTTTTTTCCAGAAGATATATTGAGCAAGATTAAAATTTAGGATTGTTTATCTTTGAAATCTAATGAAATAAGAAATGTAAAGATCTGGACAGTGCTAGAAAACTGGCAAAATTAAAGATCTCTCTATTTATAATGCACCCGAATACAGTATTGCTAATATTTTAATGAGGATAAAAAGCATGTGAAAAGAAATTCTTACAATGGAATAGAGAATTATTATATAATTTATAAAAATCTCATACACCATACAAAGGATACACTTTTTTTTTTTTTTGCTTTTGTCTATTTTATTATTGCTGCAATTGGTTTATTTAATTTGCATTGCTTGTGCTGCTGGATGTAATGTGGAACATAATATTTAAATGAGAACACAATTTTTTGATTACTTCTCCAGGACTTCTGGCAGTGTGAATTTAAGGTGACAAAACTAATCTGTTTGAATGATAAATTGTCTGTAATATGACAAAGCAAAATAAATAAATAAAAACAGTACCATAGTAACTGATTTTCAGGAAAAATGCATGTATAGATGACTTTTTGGTTCGTAAGGACCCTTTTTCTAATCTGAGTCAAAAGTTTAAGAAAAAGGTGTGTCACTTAAAATACGCTTTGTCCTGAGAAATCCTTTGAGATAAATAAGTACTTATGTGACTTCAGATAAATGGTGATTCACCTCATTTCGCTTTTGTTGTCTGAAAATCAGTTTTCTAGTGCAAACTGGTTGACTTGTCTCTCCATACTTGATGGCACCAACGTATATATGAACGACAATCAACTGCATCCCAATGTGCTTATCCAATTAGGTGGGACCAAACAGCCCCTCAGGGGCCATCTCCTTCGACTCTCTCAGTAGCCCAGAGAACTAGTTTAGCTAATTCTGACCAACAAAGGTGGGTGGAGATTCTGTCTTAACGACCCAGGAGGGAAGCTATGAACAAAAATGGAGAAAGAAATTCGCACTCCCAGATGCAGGTGTCTAGTGTCAGTTCAGGCAGCGAAGGTAAATTTCTTGGCTTTTTGCTGCTTCTCCAGACAGCTATGGCTTTCCTGTAAATCCTAGGTCATAGCTGCCATCTCCTATTCTGATGTGCCAGGCAACTGGCAACTGTAAAATGAATTAGATGCTGCTGCTCCTTCTTTCAATCATGGGTCTGTGAGTCCTCTGCAAGTAAGGGAGAAACCAGTCCGTCCTCAGCAAGGGATCAGGCTCTGAGGCCCTGCCTAGTACTACAGCGTTAGAGAAGCCAGTGGGTCTGCTCCAGGTAGAGACTTTCACTTCACTGTGGTCTTCCACATTTCTGCTGCATGAGAACCTGTTCCTCCCCCAGGGTGCTGCTGAGCATTACGGGTGTGAAAAAAGCACATCATTCCTCACTGATGTGAGGATTGTGAGGAAGCGCAAGAGACTCGTGCTTTGTGTACAGCACTTGTGTCAACAGAAAGCTTTGCAGAGGGGCTCAGATCTTCTCAGAGAGTTATTTATGTGCCGTGTGATTGAACTTACTTTAAATTAATGTCTTTTTGGTATCCCAGAGCATACAGCAGCCAGCGTCTCCTCTTTTGTCATTCGGCTGCGCTCTGACATTTTTTTTCTCACACATTGCTGGTGACTGTAACAAGTTTTAGACTCCTTTGCTTCCCAGCTCCTCCCATCTTTTCCACTAGGAGTCTGACCCAACGTTTTTGTCCTGGTTTCAGCTGAGAGAGAGTTAATTTTCTTCACAGCAGCCAGCATGGGGCTGTGTTTTGGATTTGTGCTGGAAGCAGCGCTGATAGTGCAGAGATGTTTTTGCTGTTGCTGAGCGATGCTCACACAGAGCCAAGGCCTTTGCTGCTTCTCGCACCGCCCCGCCGGCGGGATGGCTGGGGGTGTGCGGGGAGTTGGGAGGGGACAGACAGGGCAGCTGACCCCAACTGACCAAAGGGACATTCCATACCATATGACGTCATGCGCGGTTTATAAGGGGCTTGGGAGGAAGAAGAAGGGGGGGCAGCGGCGTTCAGAGTGATGGCGTTTGTCTTCCCAAGTCACCATTACGCGTGACGGAGACCTGCTGTCCTGGGGATGGCTGAACCCCTGCCTGCCGTGGGGAGTGGTGAACAAAATTCCTTGTTTTGCTTTGCTTGTGCACGCGGCTTTTGCTTCACTTATTAAACTCTTGTATCTGAACCCACGAGTTTTCTCACTTTCGCTCTTCTGATTCTCTCCCCCTTTCCGATGAGGGGCACTGAGCGAGCGTCTGCGTGGTGCCCAGCCAACGGCTGGGGTAAAACCGCGACAGGTTTGTTAAGCAAATAGAAGATTTTCCATTTAAAGTCAAGGTCTTAAATCAAGCTGTTTGGTGGAAACTTTCTTTTTCAGTTGAAGAGTTTTTAGGTTTAACCGTGCCTCTGGGAAGAAGAAGCTAGCAGATAGTGGATCCCCAGAAATGGAGGTGTAGATTGTTAGGATATTATCCAACAATGCAGAAAACAGAACTTGGAGGCTCCCAAAATCAATATTCTAAGGCAGTTGCATGATGCGAATTGGGTCTGATCTGGAATAAATTCAGCTTGGGTTCAAATGTGCTGGTTTGGGTGTCGCCCATAGCTTTTTCCTGGCAGGATCTATGTTGGATTAGGTACTGCTCATTGTAAAGAATGTGCTGTGTGATCATGTGCTTTCTTCTCATCAAGAGCAGAACAGTGCTAGCACATTTGCCTGGTGAAGCATAGATTCACTCACGTTTGTGAATGTGAAGCTATGACGTTAGAGACATTTCTCAAAGACAAAGCTTCCCATTGGCTATCTTGAAATACCTGGAAAGATGAAGGAATATACGACGTTGCAAACCTGCGAATGGTGGACAGTATTTCCTCACTCATGCCTGATCCACAGATGGCAAAGGCAAGGTTTCATCCCCACTGTTCCCTTTTGTTTGTGAGGACAGAATGCCAGGCAGTAGGAACTGGACGACTCCTGTAGGCCACAGCCCCTTCACCGTGTGCGCGCAAACCAGGGGCTGGAGTTGGGAAATTGTACATGCTACCCCAGCCATTCAGTAAGACAAGCGATTTAACTTCCCTTTATCCGTTTTTCCCAGACTGCATTTTGTGGGATGTCTATCTAATGTGACATATGAGACGCATATTATCTTTGAAAATAAAATAGTGTTATAAAAATCCTGAATTTTAAAAAATATTTTGCGACACATCTACCAATTAAAACTCAAAAGTCTGCTCCATGCTTAAAGTATAATGGGGGAAATTACATGGAATATATGTAAATCTTTTTATGTTTTCTTTATATATAGTATCGTAATCCCTAGAATGAGAATCTGCTGCATTGTTCCATTGCCAAAGTGATGTCTATAAATGAGGGCTCAGGGAATTGCTGCAGGCTTTCTGATGAACGGAGCCAAAAGCCACTGTGGACACAAGCCTGAGTTTTTGAATGAAGAAAGAAGAGGATTTACACATGCAAAGATATTTGTGCCGCTTGCCTTTCAGATTTCCAACAAACAGCTCCTCCTTTCATTTACTGGCAATAATTGGAAATAAAATGCAAAAAATAAAAATACTTGCATTATCTAAGTCTTCTCCATCTTTTCCAGCTACATAATTTGTCCTGGTAAAGGATGCTACTCTTCTTTACAGTTGTCACTGATGAGTTAATTAAAACAATAACTTGAAACTTCACAATTTTAACCATCTTCTAAACACTTCTAAAAATACTTAAATGTCATTTTTCAGACAAATCAGTTGTGAAACTATCTATCTATCAGTGCAACTTTCAGTTAAAATTTTGTACAAATAAATATATTCTATATGTTATTCTGTTCAAAGAATGTTTGATCTAATAGCTTCTAAAGACTGAATCTTGTTTGATTTCCTGGTTGTTTAATACCTAAAAGAACAGTCTGAAAAAGACGAAAAATGTGTTAGTTTGCTTAGCTACTTAGCATTAGAAGACTCAGTATTTTGTGAATTAGAGAACAAGATTCATTTTAAAGGATGAAATATGTTTTTTTCACCGATTGCCTCCCTGCTTGAAAATACTAAATGGCCTTAAAGTGCCAAGGAGTTTTAAGAATTTTAAATTAATGTTAAATATTTTAAGCCTTTTTTAATGGAAAATAGGAATAAATTCAGTGTACTCACACATTCAAAATCCAGCTAGTTGATAATTTTTATAACAGATCTTATGCACATTAGTGGTATATGATGACTTAAATTACACAGGAAACCAACAAAGAAAGAAAAATAGGACTGAGTTTCTCCCTAGACCCCTTGTGTCTGTGTATGACCACCTCGCGCTGGGATTTGATGTATGTGAGTCTATGACACTTTGCACCCTCTAGCTTCCCTTGTGCATTTGGATAGTGTATATTTAGATGCTCAGATATCAGTGCAGAGAAGAAAACTTTCCTGAATACATCTCTACAGCTGCTTGTATACATAAGGCCATGGTATCTACAGATTTTGGCAAATAATTATTAAATTTTAAGGCATAGCAGCCAGCAATAGCTAGGGAACTTTCAAGGTCATGTCTGCTGAAATAATTTCTTGTACATTAGAAACAGCATTTAGTCGCTTCTGAAAGAATAAAAGATAAAACATTTATTGCTCTTTTACATCACTTTCATGGTGTTTTTTGAAATGAAGTACTACCTATGCTCTAGACTCCTTCCTGTCAATCAGAATGCAGAGTTCCTTTTCAGAAATGCTGATTTTATTCTACAAGAAAGCCATATTCCCTGCGAAATCATTTGTTACCATCAGTTGTGCTTTGTTAGTCCACCGTCTGAGGTGCATCCAAGATCAGTTATGGTTTGAACATAATCATGAAGTGTACAAATAACTGTTTTTAAAGGCAGCTTTCTTGCTGTAGTTTATATTCAAGGGTTTATAACTGAGGTGGTATATTAAGCAAGTTTGTAGTTAAAACTCTGCAATGGAAAATGTCCCCCAAGTCAGAAGGCAGGACCCACTCTATCAAGTTTATAATTAAGCAATAATCCCAAGAAACGCAGTCATTACCAGCATTTAATGACTACTTTGTTGGTTAACAGCTCAACGTGAAGTTGAGGATTGTTAACACTCTATCAAACTTCTTGTTAAGCGTGCTAAGTTTTTATTTAAACACACTTGGATCGCAGCTGGAAAGCTGTGGGGGGAATCGGAGGTTCCCGAGTGGCTAATGACCAATTTTTTTCCATCACTCAGAACACAGGGCACATTCCTTTATGTTTATATAATAGTTGTTAACTACAGATGGCTGGTGCCACCCGATTTTGGTACTTTGCGTGACCTTAGCCATCTACTGTATCTGTAGCCAGTTGATGTCCTTCTGCTGCTCCGCTTTTGTGGAATAACGGAAGTTTATCTTAGAGCCTTTTGGAGAACCCAGCCAAGAAGACATAGTAATTACCACAGAAATCAGTGGTAAGACAAAAAGTACCTTTTCAAAAGCTATGAAAACCTCTGCTGAAGTGAAAAGGAGCTGCAGCATACACTACTTCTGAAAATTATGGAAGTATCATGCAACTTCCTTGAACTATATGAACCAAGCAGCAATATTTTACCTGGAAAGGTTTCACCTAATCTCCCATTGGCAGTAATCAACAGTATGTACAATTTTAATCAGAATCAGATTGATTCTGATGGGCCAGAAAGGAAACTATTTTACCTTGTTGGGTGGGATGACTGGAAATTAATCTTGCAAAGTCTACTGAGCGAATTCAGCCTAGGAACACTAGCTGAAAAGCAGAGTTTTCTCCTGAACTGCCTGCAATGAGCAGCCATTTTCCTTTGTTCCATGTGGTAGCGGAGGTGCTGCTACTTTTACGGTTTACAGTAACTTCCCGGACAGGTAGCAGCATTTTCACTGCAGCTGAAGAAGCCTTAAATTGGCAGCATGGTTCGGACATGCCGGAAACCACCAAGGAGAGGGAGAGAGGGTAACAGAAGCGATGTCATACACAGGTTTGTTGACTTTGTTGAAATACCCACAACAGTCGTGGAGTCAGACAAATTCCGCCTAATCAACCCGATAACTTATTATCAAAAGGATCTATTTCTTTGTCACGTCTGTCAGGGTAATCCGGAATTCATTATCATATTAATGTCCTGACTGGGCTCCTCTGGACCTCTGAGTTTTGTTTGTTGAAGAGCTTCCTGGGGCGTTTGGAAAAACAAAGCGCGCTCTCTGGAACATGAGGCATTCAGAGCAACGTACAGATGGGCCCGGGCTCTTTGTTCCTCTCTGCCTGGGAGGCTGTTATGGGAAGCAGCCAACCTGCAGTCTGTCACAGCGAACATTGTCAAGTCATTGTGTACTTTTAATTGTTACTATGTACATGGAATCTGAAAGGTCGC
This sequence comes from Psophia crepitans, assembly GCA_013399095.1. NCBI lineage: Eukaryota > Metazoa > Chordata > Aves > Gruiformes > Psophiidae > Psophia > Psophia crepitans. Next base: position 222,314 of record VWZZ01003014.1, read on the forward strand.
TCTGGATATATAGTACAAGTGCACAGAGCCCTTTGCCAGACCAAACAGCTGTCCTGTGGTGTTCCCATATTCAGCTCCAGTCACCTTTCCCTCATTGAAGGATCCTTCTGACAGAGCAATTAAAACATACGATTTATTTACTAAACAGTCAATAAGGAAATCTTAGAAGTGCACTCTTTCACCACTTCACTGTTTCCCATGTGGCTGTCTTAACAGGTCCTTTTATATTTAAGCAATTATTTCTGCCCCAATGATATTACAGACCCCGCAAGATTAATTAAAGAGCCGACAGCAAAGTACAATAACAACCTCAAAATACAATCAAAGAGGTCAAACTGTATACCAAATTCTGCTCTTAGACATTCCTAGATGAAATAAAACTCCCTAAGTTTGGCTGGCCTGCAAGAGATGAACCTCATTCTTTTCTTTATTAAAGATACATGAGTATTTCTTTAGAAGACTTTGTGTAGTTTCTCATTTTTATCTGCAGTATAAAAGAGTCAGTCTTAAAGGAAAACTTAATTGTATATGGTGTGAATAATCCTTGGCTGTAGAAGCACTACTCACCAGGGAGTCTACATGCCATGTTCAGTTTAGATATGCTAATATTTGTTTTCCCATCGTGCACCTCAGCTTTTGTTTAGAAAAATATGAATGCTCGCTAGCCGCAGCTGAACACTTATATGATGGTATTTCTAAATCAGTGCTAAGTAAATGCGGTTTAGTAATACTGTTATGTAGGCAGATGCAATAATTAATAAATAATTTAAGACACAAATGCAAAGAGATTTTCGGTTCCTGCCCACTCTGCTTCTTCCAGATGTAGGAAATATGAAGAAGTCATACAAAATGTGTTGTGAAGAATATGGTCATTCTCATACGGCGGTGTTGTATTAAAACTTGATAATGAATAATTTGCAAGCTGCACATAAGTAAAAATTAATAAATATGTATATAAATTCATATTTATACAAGTGTGTATGTCAGAAAAATTACTATTTTTAATGTCCTTAAAAATAGAATTTAACATTAAAAAATCAGAGATAATGAACATAGATAAACTTTAATCCAGCTTCTAAGGTATTACATAGACAGATCTTAAGGATTAAGTACTATCTGTAATTCTGAGGGCCTTGCACTAGTGAAAATGTACATCTAGGTGTATACCGAGCCAGGTATTCCTTAATATGGTACTGATTTCCAACTCTGTTGAGCATGGGATCCTTCTCCTCTTTCCTTTCCCTGTTGTTTTCTCTGCTGGTTTTCCCTGTTTGTTTCCCCTGTTCCTTATCTATACCCTTATCCTCATCTTTACCTTACCTTTTTCTTTTTTTGCCTTGAATATAGATCACCAGAAAATCTGGTTTAGTATTGTAGCAACATATGATAATGAAAATAACCTTCAGAATTTTCCAATACCTATTTCAGAAATCCATTTATGACAATGAGATATATTTTTATGATACTGTTGTTGTTGTTTTTGTTATTAGTATTATTGTTATTCTCCAGTGCTTCCTAATGATCCTGGTTATAGAAGTGAAAACAGTGAGACTTATACAATTAAATTTGTGAAATTTATTATGATGAAAGCCTTTCCAGCTAACATTACTAACATCCATTTAGCTAATTGCATTTCTCAGTCTTCTTTATTTGTTTACACGAATAGTTGTATATATTCAGTGTTTGTTTAGGTAATAGTAACAACTCTGCTTCATTCATCTCCTGTACCTGTTGGATGAATAGAATAGAATAGAATAGAATCATTAAGGTTGGAAGTGACCTCAAGAATCATCTAGTCCAACCATCCCCCCACCACCTATTACCCACTAAACCACGTCCCTAAGTACCATATCTAACCTTTCCTTAAACACCCTCAGGGATGGTGACTCCACCACCTTCCTGGGCAACCCGTTCCAATGCCCAACCACCCTTTCCGAGAAGAATTTTCTCCTCATCTCATCTCATCATGAAGATCACTAGCAGGTCACTTCAGCTTGCAAATCCTTTTCTTTTCCCTGAAAGAGTCTGAAAACCTTTGCTTTCCTGACTTAGGATTTAAAAAACCAAGTGGACTGTGACTCAGATCACTGCAGGTAATTTACTAATATCACAGACGAAGAACGAAAAAACCTATAGAAGCTCCAACACTAGCTGCTACAACAAGAATCTGCCAAAATGGGGCTTAGACCTCAGTTTATAGTAATTCTTACTCCAATTACATAAAAATCCATTTCTGAATAAAGAAAAAGTAGTGTACTCCTCAAACTGGGATTGTGTCTGAGCACTCCAAAGAAATGTTTAGGTGGCCATAAATAAACCTATAGTGAGCTTTTGTTTAGAAGTTCTCAGTGTCGATCAAGAAACCTCTGCAGGCACAGAAGTCTGCAAAGCACAAGGCAATGCAGGCCGAAGCGGAATCCAAGGTAATGGCTGAAACAGTGGTTTTTAGTGATGCACTTGTGGTCAATACACTTTTTACAGACTTTCATTTGGGACTGTTTGCTTAACATTTTGCTTATTCCTAAAAGAGAAGCAGAGAAAAGTTTGGCCAAAAGCAATTACACACATCATAAGAAAGAATTCCATGTCATGGCCTGGTTTATTCCATCTTAGCCTTCCCCCAGAAAACCCCATGGGGTGAAAATCACATTAAACAAATCCAAGCTGAGGCTGATGAACCTAGGTATCCGTAGGACACCATACGCGGTGGAAATAAGACATTTCACTTCTGTGAAAAGTTCCTAATAGGCCCAAATGCTCTTTATAATTTTTTTTTAATATATTTTGTGGCACTCTAGAACCATTTGAAATCACCCATTATTGATAAAAGCCAATAATGGACACTTGTGCTTAAATACCTAAGATTATACCCAGTAAAATAGCCTGCTTATACCTTACCATAACCTGTAATCCATGTTGGGATTGCTCTGCTGATGACAGCTCATAACTGTGTTCTTCTTAAGCAATTTTTTATGGGTGGCTTTTTTTTTTTTTTTTTTTACATCACTGTACAAATAGTGAACAGTATAAAACAGCTACATGGAAGTCAGCAATGGTACTGCTGACTTGCTGCACTGTTTCACAGGAGGGCGTAGGTACAGAGGAGGGATTCCAGGATGTGCTGGTGACCATGGGGTGCCCCCTGCATCCCCCATTCCTCCCTTCTGCCAGCCCCGTTGGGCACTGGCGCTCACCTGGCCCTCCACCAAGCCAGTCTGGGGGGCAGGCAGGATGCCAGTGAAAAAGAAGGACTAATTTTCTGTCTGCTTACTCTGAGCCACCCCTCTGGGGAGTCAGACAAGCACCACTGCCAGGGCAGGAGAGGAGGCAGGCACACATGGCCAGGGCCGGGAGGAAAGGCAGGGAAGATCGCTCTGTCTGGTGGCGGTTAGCTGTCAGAGCAGATTAGCTGTATCACAAACCAGCGTGTTATGGCACGGCTCCAACATAAACCCAAGGCCGCAGTACTTGAAGGGGATGAGGAAGCTTAGTTGTATGTTCCTGCATTTGGGACGTGATTCCACCATGCAGTGGATTAGTCTATATAAAAAGCAGCACAAAGCAAATGAAAATAGTATGTACAAAACGGGTGGAGTTTGATCCATTTTGCACCAATACCTTCAGTATCAGCATGATGCAAGGGAAGAGAAAATGAGGACAGGGAAGCCTTCAACCAGTGCTGCCACCCAAACTCCATTACTGTAAAACTAAAGTCCAAGTCCATCTGCCCTTGTAACCAAACAACAGTTTGATTCACTGATTAGGGATGTCAGTCATGCAAATGCTAGTATATTTCTGTAGTGATTATTGTGCTGAGGAATAGTTTACTTTGTCTAAAATTATACTATACTTGAAAAACAATTCATGAAATGGGCTGAATTTCTTAAAATGAAAATGACTTTTAGAATTATTTTAGTTGAAAACAAATTACTTGTGTGAACACTGATGGACACTGAGTGAATTTTCTTAATTCACTGACTAAATTATAGTCACCTGTATGGCTATACTGTAACTCAATAGCACACAGACAATTCTATATTAATTTATATGATTTGAAAGTCAGCATTATGAGTTAACTAAATGTGCAAGATATTTTCAAATATCATCAAAAATAGTAACATTGTAATAGTCTGCATATATTTTTTTTCCTTTCTGATTCTCACTCTGATTTTTATAAATAAGAGCCCAAGTTAATCTGAAATTAGCCATACCATTCTGTGATTTCCCAAGTACCTGAGAAGGTTATAAACATTGTATTCATCTCAAAAATGGAAGAATTATATCTTAAAATATATAAGCAACAAGCAGAGGATATATTGGACTATGTTTGTGATACTGATGCCCACATGGAATAGCAAAGAATTTAATGATCACTTTACTGTAGTGATATGGCTTTGGAGACACCAAAAAAGCCCACCAGCAAAGAGCCCTTCCCCAAACATTTCACATCTGCTTGGAACATTGTCTAGAATTTCTGAAGCTGATATTTCTTGAGCTTACAAAACGGATAGTAATTTTTCCCTGTTGATGCTTAAACATTCCTCTTTGAAAGAGCCCTCAGCCTGCCTTGCTGGCAGAGCTATCATTGCAGTTCCACTGCTTTTCTCTCCTGTATCACAAATCCTCTATATCACGAATCTTCCTTTTCCCTTGTTCGTTCTCCCTATAAAGTAGTTTGATTTTTTTCCCCTTTTACAAGTAGCACACATCAAAAGTGGTCATCCCTTTGCTTTAGATTTTCAGCTTCCCAATTTGTTCCCTACAAACAGAGCTGGGCATCCTTAGGCACGTACATCTGCTTGGCATGGAATTGATGTTCTTCACACAGCAAGGCCAAGGAGGGTCAATGGTGTTTCTGTCTGGAACCAGGAAAGAAAAGCCAGCCACACAATGGGATGGACAAGAATTTCTGGGGCAAATCTCCTTTTCAAGGAAGCAGAAGAGGAGAGGGAGCTCTGCATGTTCCTGTGCAGAGGAAAGGCAAAAAACCCAGTCCTGAGTAGCCAAGAATGAATGGCAGAGAGCAGACAGTCTAAGGTGTATTTTCCCCATTAGATATTTCTCATACAAAAGTTGAGGAGAGATGGAAAATCCCCAACTCACCAACAGTTCAATAAACAGCTCTGCAATGTTGTCCCCGATTTCTCCTACCCCTTCTTTCAAATTGGCCTTTCAGACTTTTGTTTTATAAGAGTTTGGAATACAGTATATTAAAAATTAGGAGGGGAGGGGGGCATTATATAGTCAGCATGCAGATGGTTGTATTTTTATTCTACACCATGTTTAGATTCATAGTGGCAAAATAATAATAAATACATATACATTTTCAATTAAAGATTAACAGCCAGACTTAATAATCAGTGCATAAAAGCTAGGGTCAATCCATGGTATAGTACTAGATTAATTGAATGTTCGTCAGTTACTTCAAGTTACATTTAAAAGGCATGTTCTGAACAAGTATGCAAGATTCTGGTATTCAAAATCGTTTGTGTTGAATATCATTGAATTATATTACTTTACAAATATTTCTTTCTAGGATTGCAGAGCTAAAATGTATCATTGTGACCCTTTTCCAGAAGACATTCTAAGCTATTGTATAATACAAAATATTGTACCATCCTGAAAGTACAAACAAATAAAAGAGATTTGTTATGCTAGTCACAATGCTAATGCATAATGCTCCCCACTTTTCAATTTACTGATTATTACTTTTCCAATTTATCTAATCTTTAAAATCAAAGGTGAATTCTTTGCTGAGCATCTACCCTCTCATATTTTATTTAACTTCACCCTTGTTTCTGCTTTGTGTCCGCCAGCTACTGTAGTTTCATTTCACTCCAATCCATTTGCTGCCTCAAATAAAATAAAAAAAAAAAAGAAGTAGATAGATATAAAGACAAAGCGAGAGAGAAAGAGAAAGACAGAGAGAGGAAACTTGCAGTGGGCAAAATATATCAATTAAAAATTAGGGTAAAAATAGTCTTTCATGTGCAGTGCATGTCCCTGAGCTAGATTAACATTGCTGTGAGCATGTTGCACTAGTCAGTTCATTGCCTGAGGAAAGTTTGCAGGCAAAATTCATCTGCACAGCTAGCACACTTGAAAGACTCAGGCACAGGGCTGTGTTCATGGCCTGGCAACAACAAAACACCTGCTTGAAGTTGAGACAGAATAGCAAGCTGGATGGAGTTCAAAAGAGTCGAATGATAATCACACCCTGATTAACAAAAAAGTGAATTACTGTAGTCCTTTGTCAATTGCTGGCCTATTTGCATACTATCTTGCAATGCCCAACAGGTTAGAACTTTTTAGTTACACATGGTCAAACATTAAAAAATGGAAGGAAAAAGCTTTACGCCTGTGTAACTCAGACACATTGCATGCGTATTGCGTGTGTTACATCTTCTTAATGCCACTAGTCTGGTGTTGGCAAATGCAGGGAAAACTCCACCCACTGTCTTTCCTCCTTCTCCCATTCCCCCACCTTCCTAAAGTATACCAGGCAAACAACAAACACAGCCTATAATTTTGTTTGGCACAAGTGTTTTTAATGTATTTGACAACAAACAACTGTATATTAAACCAATTTGTTTCAGCAGATGAAAGTGAGTAATTTTAGATTCAGTCCATTAGAGCTGCTCTTGGCTATGTGAGCTTTTTGAGGTTTATCAGCAAAAAACCCCTGTAACAACCTACAATGCCAGAACGTAAAACATGGAATGTACTACCTTAATTTCATACTGGATGCCTTTTGTTTCATAATTGAGTTTTCTGTGCTCACCCTGGGTTTTATTTTAGATTAGTTTCAAAACTGAATATTGTCATGATAAAACGAGCACTTCTGTATTCGTATCTTTACATTGCTAATAAGGTAGTGAGGCATGGAAAAGTGGAAATAGAAAACATAATAAAGCCAAATTAATACTGTTGCTTGTTGTTTTCCTTTATATCATAAATGTAATATTACTCCATAGGTGTTTATTTTAAAAATATCTTATTTTGCTGCAGTATAAGCAAAGCTCTGCTGGACCATGTCTTCCATTTATTCAAAGAATAGGCAAAGCACAGATTAGCAGTGGCATATATTACACCTTCACTTTCCCTGGGAAGATCCTTTCTTTGTAGGAGAGAGTATGTGAGGAAGTGACCCCGCAGGATCTTTTCCCTACTGCAGTTGAGATCAAATATGTTATTGTAAATATGTCACTTGTATAGCTTGTTCTTAAAAATGTTCACAGCTGAAAACAATAGCCACAGAAGATATTTTAAAAAAAAAAACACCTAAATCTCCATTATTCTAATTTAAATTTTGTGCCTATTACTTCTTATCTTAGACAAGGAGATTACTGTTTCTCACTGCAGTAACCTCCTATTTACTAGAACGTTCATGATTTGTCTCCACTTCTTCAGCCTGATGAAGACTGGTAGCTTCAGTCTTCCCCCATGGATAATGCTTTTTAAACCTCAAAATTTCATGTTTCTCTCCTGCATATGATCTCCAGCTGGTCCTTTGAGAGAGTAGAAGTAATAGAGCAGAAAGATGACTTTATGAGTCTTATGGGTTATCCTCCTGTTCCCTTTTCTTGTTTGGCAGTGATATAACATTGCAGTTCTGAACACAGACTTATTTTCTTGCTATCTACTGTAACACCAAATTTTTTGCTGTAAAATTTTTCTATGACCAGTTTTCTCCCCTTATTGGTTTTACAATGAATAACTACCTTGCTTGTTGTATAAATATGAGTCTATTCTTTTTTTGCAGACAGTTTTTCTCGTGTTTCAAGACAATTTTACATTGTCTACCTGTTCTTTGAAGCTTTTGTTGTTGTTTTGCTTCCCACTCAATACGAATTCCATCATCTGTGTCACAAAAAGAAATCTTGAAGAGGACAACAGATAATCTGTTTGATTTTATCACTGAACCATAGTCTTTGATACTCTTTTTTACTGCCACTGTAGCATTATTTTTTTCCAAAATGTGTCTTTATAATGGGCTTAGGAAAATGCCATGCACAAAATGTTAAAAGATTCCTAAAGTCAAAAATCTGCCTACTGCTTCTGCTTTGTCCATGGGGCCTACTACTCTGTAACAGAAGGAAATCACTTGCTCTTGACAAATCCGTGCTGGCTGCTACTCAGTTTTCCGTTACCTTCCAGTTACAAATAGTTTGTTGAATCATTTGGTTCAGTAGTTTTCTGAGCACTGAAATTAAACTGTTTGATCTATAATCCTCTTGTTCCTCCTTTTAGAATGCCTGTCTCATTTTAGAGATGGGTAGTCCATCTGCACTGTTCCAGTCTTCAGCACAATTCCCATCCTTTATGTTCTCAGAGATGATTGCTAACAGCTCTCATATTGCTATAGTTGAACCCTTCAGTAATTTAGGATGAGGTACATAGTACATATAGTGTAAAGTATCTGATTTTCCCAAGTATTCTCTATTCGTATCCTAGGTTGATATTGTACTCTTTGCTTTGTTTTTTTTTTTTAACTGTGCTTCATTAATTGCCACTCTCTTATTTCAGATTATTTTTTTTAAGGGAGATTGGAGCAGCTAAGGTTTATATATCATTTAGTAATAGCCTTCCCCGACATTTTAGGTGATCTTTCTATTATTATTGGTATACGTATACAACCTTCACATCTTAAATGTAACTTACTCTTTTTTCTCATTCTTTATGTTTTAAATTTTATATATGTCAGTTATCTTTTGTACTCATCCTTAGTAAACTGACATTTCTATTTTCTGCATGCTGTCTTGCTCTTTGAGGTCAATAAAGTATTCATAATTTAGTCAGTTTAATTTCTTCATCATATTTCTATTTGTTTCTCCACACTTGAATAGTTTGTATTTGTGCCATTAGTATCAATTAAAAAAAGTCATCTTAAATGTTTCTTTTTTCCTTATACTTGTTTCCCATAAGAAATCCACTGAAAGCACTCTCTCAATTTACAGAAACCTGCCTTCTTGAAGTCCACTTTTTCTTATTATGTTATTTTTCATTATGCTAGCGCTCTCTCTCTCTCATGCTACTCTCAACTCTTTTCCTCAGGATCATGAGTTTATTCATTTATGGTCACTCTAGCGCAAGTTGCCTTCCACCTGCCTATTCTCAGTCATCTCCATCTACTAGTTAGAACCAGATCTGCAATCTCCAGTTGGTTTCCTTCAACATATCAAAATTTGACATAAAAAAATGTCAAAAATTTCATTAATATACACCCAGAACTGGTTTGGCAATCTGCGTTATAATCCTCAAACTGCACATACTCACACATTCTCCCTCCATCCAACAAATGTTAAGCTACTCCACAGAGTAACAACTTCAGCACTAATAACAGCTTCAACTGGAGGCCACCGGAATCTTCCTTTGCAGTGTGGTGGTTCAGGTGAGTTCATAGGGAAGGACTCTCTAATCCTCCGGATGGGGAGAAAGCTGATCCAAGTTCTTTCTTACACTCCGGTGAGTACTATAATCATCATGCTATCAAATCAGTGGTTAATGTCTTAAAAATCAGATGCTGCAATACTCAGCTGTGTAACACCCACACCCTTTATATTTTTAACCTAAGATGCATATTTTCACTATTAGATATGCAATTATTTATTGAGCCATGACCTTTCCTGACTCATATGCTTGTCTAGAACTTTATTAGTCTTTGAATGAAGTAATGGGTCAAATCTTTAATTCTGGAAGTTGTCCTAGGAGATAGACTTTCTATTCCCCAAGAGTGTTGGGACATGCCCATTTGATGAAGAATTCACAACTTTGCTCCTTCAGTTCAGAGGAACTTCTGTCAGCTTAATTTGAAAACAGCCAGTGAGAGAATAAAAAAAAGTTTGAATTCTGATGGAAATGTCTATATTTTTGTGATCCTGACTAAAGATCAGAAATGTTAGGGACAAAGTATCTGTATCCAATAAAGTAGTATTCCACCACTGTGCTTTCAAAAAAAATAAGATATTCAGGTGTCACTTGAAAGCAGATAAGGTGTCTAAATACCTTTAAATGTCTTGCCTTATCTGCAGTCATGGATCATATCCTTTTCATTAACCTCTGTCATATCAATCTAGTTGTTCTGATCTCTCAGGAACCACTCTGTAGTTTCCACTGAATCAGCTGTACTTCATGTTGGTGCTAGAATGGAAAAATCAAGAACTATCTATAGTGCATCACTTTTCACTGTACCTAATATATATTTCAGTTTGACTGCTGAGTGTATCAGCTTTTTCATCTGCAGTAGCTAAAAATGAAAATAATGCCAACCAAAACAAAAGAACTACCCAAACAAACCACTTTTAAAAGGTTTGCATAACATTCAGAAAATAGAAATTCCAATTATTCTGATGTATGGCAGGAAATACTTGTCTTCATTTTTTTCAAATGTCTGAGATTTTCCCCTTATTTTTTTCCAGCCACACTTTTATTAGAGGTTAATAACATGCTCTTACAAGGAAAGTAGAAATTCATTATTTTTCTTTTTTGTTTTGACAATTTTTTGATTATTAGCAATTTTCACATGATATAGAACTATCTTATCGGACAATAGTTCAGCCACAGCCTTTTTTTTTTTTTTTTTTTAATACGGCTCTATAGTATCAGTTTCAGAGCTCAACCAAAGCTGCTGAGCAGCAACTTAAATAGTAAATGTTCCTTGTGGACATGGACAAGTGAATGTAGCGCAGGAGGAGGAAGGCAAAGATGAGTGTCACACTTGCACAACTATCTAAATGCAGAGATTGCTCAGGTTTCATGTTTTGGGGAAGTGGGCTGTTAAGGAAAGCTTGTGAGGAAGAGATATCGACAAAGTGTTAGTGCCTCCTTCCCTGTAGTCATTACTGTTATGTACCATTGACATTATTTCATGTCATTTAATGTATTTAATGTCTTTTAATTTAATGGCATAGCTACAGTGTTTAATAATGGATTGGAAGAGAATAAAGATGCATCTACACATCTGTGTGGCTTCAGTGACAAGCCAATCACAGGAAAAGGTGCTTGGAAACATTCAGTAGACATGCCAGTGCTGTTATACTGATTGCAGAGAACTGTGTTTTGAAACTTAACATATGAGCCCTTTTTAAAACCACATGCACTGTGGCATAGGATTTCCAGACAGGTCATCAGATATATCTGTTCATATCACATCAGCTCTCAAACATGCAGCAAAGTCAACAGATTTCCAGCTATTGTCTTCATATTGGCATTCTAGACTGGATTTATAATAGAAAATGCCATAATATTTCACATGTTGAGATGAATACATCAAAAATTATATAAGCAAGAAGAAGGAAAAAGTGACATAGCATTTACATTTTTGCCGGTTTTTTGTAACTCCCTCTAGCTCTTGACCTATGTTATTCTATTTTTAGGAACTCAAGTAACAATTTTCATCACCTCTTGGTGCCTTTTCCGCAAGTTTTCTGCCATTCTTAAAAAAAAAAAAAAAAGGGAAATGGGCTTTTGGAGTAAGACATGGCTTACATGCCTGTTCCTGGCTAGCTTCATGGTAAGAAGATTTTGGTCTCCTTCTTGACCAATTTAGCTTATTAATACCACTTTCCTTGACCTTATTTTGGAATGTGTGGAGCAACAGACTTAGCTGTAGTCAAATGTGTCTAAAATTGGTCATATTTACTGGTGACAGCTCTTTTCATGAAATGCAGTACTAAAACACCTACGTGCAAAAATATGACTCATGAACAGGAGCTTCTCTTTCTTCAGAAACAATTTCAGGAGCTGATCCACTGCTACAGCAACATGCCCCTGTTCTCCAAATGTTATGTATCTTTTATAACTACTGATAGTCCTAGAAAACCATGACAACAGAAAATTCTGGAGCAAACATGGCTACTATGGGACTGTCAGTGATAGTACTGTCAATATTACAACATGCAGTATTACTGAACATTACAAGACCTGGAGAAAAAGAAGATACCTGCACTGCACACACTCTCTAGAATAGTCATCTCACAGAATTGTTTCCAGTTTGCTTTCCTGCCCTGATTTATTTCCAGTAAATATCAAAGACTCAAGTACTCATGTGAGATGGCTTGCTTTGCAACATCTATTATTGGATTTTACTTGGAACAGTGGCTGTGTTCATTCAAATGGGTTGAAATTATCCTAATGGACATGACCTCTACTACTGGCATTATCAGATTCCTGTGTACACTATTTTTCCATCAGTTGAAGCAAGTTATCCTTGTTTCCACTGCCTGAAAAAGGTTTTGATTTACAGCTAGGCAGGTTTTTGCAGACATGATGGGTTTGCAATACAATATCTGGATAATGTCATTTTCTTTTAAATGGTTTGGCTGAGAGCTTGGTGGAGTGATTCAAATAGGGCAGGCTGAATATGAAGCTTTCCACTGGTCAACTTTTCCTTAGTTTCATCAGAGTCTGTCAAAACATCTACATTTCGCATGTGTAGATATTTGGATCATACAGTATATTACCTTGTGCCTGTTAATTTAAAACTGTTGCTTCTCTGCAGTTCAACTTCTGCATTTTAAATATTTTGGCTTTGGCAGAGAGTGATAGTCTAATCATGAAAACCCAGACACTCTAGTCACTGGCCATGGATATTGTTCAGACTGCACAGTTTATATGATCACTTCTGCCTCTGAATGGTATCTACTATTAGACTCTTCTCTTTTAGACACCCTAATCCTTGCAACCTTACTTCTTTTTCCATGAACAGATGAATCAGTCTCTTTTGTAACAATATCCACAGTATGGAGGTGATAGCTCCTCTGAAGACCCTGATTCAGTCTGAGTCTACAGACACTTGTGTACTGCCTTGTAGTCATGTTGGAGTCCAGAGGAGGGCCACAAAGTTGATCAGAGCACTGGAGCACCTCTCCTGTGAGGACAGGCTGAGAGAATTGGGGTTATTCAGCCTGGAGAAGGCTTCAGGGAGACTTTATAGCGGCCTTCCAGTACCTAAAGGGGGACTACAGGAAAGATGGAGAGGGGCTGTTTATCAGGGAGTGTAGTGATAGGACAAGAGGTAGTGGGTTTAAGCTAAAAGAGGGAAGATTTAGATGAGACATTAGGAAGAAATTCTTCCCTGTGAGGGTGGTGAGGCACTGGAACAGGTTGCCCAGAGAAGCTGTGGCTGCCCCCTCCCTGGATGTGTTCAAGGTCAGGTTGAATGGGGCTTTCGGCAACCTGGTCTAGTGGAAGGTGTCCCTGCCCATGGCAGGGGGGTTGGAACTAGACGATCTTTGAGGTCCCTTCCAGCCCAAATCATTCTATGATTCTATGATTCTAAGTTCAGGATCAACTTCATGGAGTCCAGACTGAGTTTAGTTCACACTGTTGAAGAGCCAGTCCTTTTTTCTGGCAGAGTCCTTGCCCAGAGACCCAGATGGAGAGTCATGTAAGGATAGTGGAATATCAAGGAAACAGGGCTTCAGAAGAGGCTGTGCTGAGAACACAAGGTCTGACTGGGAAATTAAATTCTACGTTCTTGTGCACCAGGCAAGAGGCTGCAACACAAATCTCCTGCTGCCACAGCAAATATTCCACCATGTCGACTATATGTCTTACATGGGAACCCTGCATTACTGTAGACACATAAACACAGAGCCTGAATTTCCTTGGCCTAATGTGGACACTGACCTCATCTCAGTCCAGTCTGAGAACTCATTTATTTACTGTCCCAGTTGTGCTCCCTAACACTGAAATACTTGAAATGCTGTTGCCCATTCTTTTGGAATAAGACCAGAAGAGAATAAATGAAAAGCTTCACTTCTGAGTGACCCACATTTCTATACTATTACAGACTAATTTCCTAAAATCCATGAAACAACCTTCTTCCTCGGCAGATATTCGATGTAACTAGTATTCAAATCTGTATGTCAAACTCCTGTTGGTTCATTAGCCACAAACAAGTGTATTTTGTTGATATCTTAGTGTGCATAAAAAGGTCAGAATTATGACAGTGACATCTATGAAGATGCAACCAGGTGTTTAACGCAGCCCATAGCAGTTTGTTTATTAATGCAGTATAAGTGCATGTTAATTCAGTAGTATGTCTCAGCTTTAGCATGGACATGCATCCAGTTCCATACCAACCCATTCATTGCCTCTCTGAGTCCAAAACCTTACTTTTCCCCTCTGTCCTCCTCCCCCATTGGCTTGTCTACTTAAAGACAGTCCCTACCTAAATTCCTGTAATTCAGAAAGGTATCTGGAAAATCAAATGTGAGTTTTAAAGATATCTAGTTGTTCAGCAAAGATGGCAGTCAGGAATTTTTAATCTGTCACAGACTTTTTTGATTAATTTCTCTATTAGAATTGTAAGCAAGGCTTTTCCAGCTACTTGAGAACTACTACCATATGCTTTCTGGTCATAATACCCTCTTTTGAAAGAGAGTTATGCCTATAATGGAGAAATGCATGACGAATTTATGTATTCAGTGTAAATAACTGTGTGAGAATTATTCACTTGAATGAAGAAAATACACTCATTTTCTTTATTCAGTTATATTCAAACTAAATTTACATTGTGAAGTTTCATCTATTTATGCCATGACTGAATTTTGACCTTTGCATGTGAAAACATCTCAGCAGTCCAAGTAACCATAGGAATTTCCTGTCATCACATAGCAATAACATACAAACAGTGCCAGTGATGTGGAAATTTCTTCTTCCTTAGCATGATCATATTTACACAAGTGCAAGAGTCCAAAATCTGTCACTACACCTCCTTACTAACTTTTTAGTTATGTCTTGACACCTGAGCCAAGAATAAACTGTTTTAACTAATCAATTAGCAAAAAACCCTCTTTTTTTGGACAGGCATAGTGCATGGGAGCTACGCAGATGTTTCTCAGTTCTAGGAGACTGTGCAAAGCGATTTCTTTCTTGACGTTTGTTGCTGTAGACATGCAAAAGCTCTTAAGTTAACAACCAAAATGAATCAAGGTAGGATGATTGCTCTGGCCCACAGATGTAATATTTCATATAGAAGCTAATTGGTTTTTGTTCTAATTTCTGTAGAAGAAAGCAGACTTAAGAAGCAGGCAGTAGCACCAGATGATCATAAAAAATGAGTCAAGTGAAAAGGAATTGTTTTCCTTCAGATCAATTCTAATAGCCCATCCACATAATAAACAAGAAAAGCTGTAAAGAAGAATAGGAATCACTCCTGCCAGGAAAAGTAGTGCTTTCACACAATTTTCTCGTTTTTAGTCCTGCAGCAGAGGGAATTTTATATTAAGTTTTACCACAGTTAATATTCAGACAGTTGCGAAAGGCGTCACTTGACCCCCAGCAAATACCTCTCACTTAGAAGGAAAGCCTTCAAAAGGAAAATGAATTAGTCACCATTTTTCCTAAAGGAACTAAATTAAACAACAACAAAAATATAAGTAAATTAATCTGGTTGTTGTTCTGGGATTGATAGAAATATTTTATCTTTTTTTTAATGCTACCTACCTATTTCTTTAAGAGATTTGTGCATCTAGTATTCTATTTTCTGTTTAATTTTATTTGACTTTAGGAAGCACTAACCAATCTAGGAAGAAAACCTTTTAAAAGAGTTATTTATACTCAAACTTCAGAGGATAAAGACAATGGAAAGTGCAAAAATCAACTCAAATATCTTCAGAAATAATTTAACTCTCATGTCACTGCTGACTGACAGCTCTAATAAATTCCTACATTTTAAGCAGACTTACATTTCACATGCATTTGCTCTCCATTCCTGAGCAGAGTGGAACATCTATTGTCAAATGCATAAAATAACATTAGAAATGCAAACTTAATGTAGCCAATGGTAATGTGTTATTTAAAACTTATGAGCCTGAATAAGGGCTTATTTTCTCCAAATTGAAATTTATAGTTTCATTTTAAAGTGCTAACTTGAATATTGATGGGCTTTAGGCATGCTGTTATAAAATGGGAATGAAAAACAAAGCAAGTAACTATGGGGCATAAAGCTGCTATTATGGTAATATATGGAAACTTATATAAAAAGTGGATCCTAGTTACCTGTACTAATAGCAAAAAACATACAGTAAAATTTGTGTGACTGGTATAGGGAAGTCATACTTTCCTGCACTGTATGTCAAATTATTATATATTCTAGGTTTAGAAACACAACCTTTAAACTTCGGTGGTTGGAGAGTAATTTTGAGAATGCAATTGCACCAGAAAGTAGGTGATATTTTCTTCTCTCCTTTTGAAGCTTTTTTGATATTTTTTCTTCAGTTCCACTCTAATAAATGACAATAAAGAACCAAGACACTGTTTCTCAGTTGCTTTCTGGCACCAGATTTTCTTGATGCTGGATGTTTATACCATACATGACTACAGGAAAGCTAATTAAATTTACATTAAACAGAAATGTCCTTCAATTTCATAATAAAAAATACCTCTCTACCATATTGTGGTTTTTGCAGGTCATCTAAACCACTGAAATTTGCTTTCTTTTCATCTATTCAAGCATATTTTTGAGCCATACATAGGTACTTCAGAAATGATGCAGTATAGCTCAGGGCATACAAAAATACTGACTTGAAATTCTATAGTACTTGATGCAAATGTTTTACAAAGCAGTAAATAGCTTATAAAATACCCCTTGTGGAAGTACTTATGATGGAAAATTCTTATGCTGATTACAAAAATTATGCTTAGGAGCTACCTATTTTTTCTAAAATTCACAGATTTTGGACTGTTGCTGAATTAAGAACCAAATTCGGTCTCCCAAATCCAATGCATGCAGGTGTGATTCTTCACACTGAAAATGCTGACCTCCTCAGATCCAGTCCTGCTTGATTGAGTCATTAGAAAAAGGTAGGGCTAATCAGAGCATGCTAAACACTTTTGTCTCACAATCAAACGTGTTGCTGGAAATACAATACAGTAAAATTATCCCATTTAGAAACAGAAGAAGCATCTCCACCATACCTTGTTTTTGCAGATAAACCCCAAACATCTCTTCTTTACAACAGCAAAGATCATCAGCTCGAAGACTTTGCTTTCCATATCTTCTCTTTAGATGTCTGTACTAGAAATAGCTTGTGACAGTGTTTTCCCGGTTCGTTTATGAATCTTCCTAACATTTTTCCAGGTTTCTTAAATAGTCTTGCTTTCAGCTTCACAGGTCTTTTTGAAGCATGCACTTTCTGAAGTGTGCCTCAGCTCTGCTCCATAGCCATGCTCCTTGCTAGGAATATGCTGATACTTTTTGAAGGTGCTACCTATGTCAAACTATTGCCATATTGTTTTGGGCAACACAACTTTCACCTTGAGTTTGGCCACTGCTCAAGTTCTTTTTTTACTTTCTGGAGACAGATTTCATGAAACATAGGTAAGGCCTCAGGAGAGAAACATATTCTGAAACAGACCCGCCCAAACAAATCCAATCAGCAACAATCAACATCAGTCAACAAATCAGTCAACAGCCACAGGACTTAAATTGTAAGTGAGATGAAAGTACAAAAATCAAGTCCATTCTTTAGTTATAATTTGGGTGTAGCTGGGTATCTGAGCTGTGCCAGTGTGCTGACTCAATTCACTTGCATTATTAACTCAGTCACCCATATAGGTGAGACATCAGTCACCTGTATAGATGAGGTAATAGACTGGGTTTGGACTAGGGATCAACTTGTAACTAAGCTATAGGCAGAACATTAGCAATTAAGTATTCGACTGTCACAGAAACCCAGATGATAATTTTTGGTCAGTTCTAGAAGTTCCTGTGTCACGTCTGATTTGTCTGTGTTGCATCTGATTTGTATACTAAAATGTGTTGATTATCAATGTGGGTGGAGTGTCCCAAAGGCTGCTTTCTGTGATTCCTTCTGCAGAGGTGATTGAACTGTGCACAGGTAAGACTTCAGCAACTAAATATTCAACAGAAGCTGTTGCTGCAGGACTGGCATCTAGAACAGTCCTTTCCATGTAGTTAAGATATTTAACAGATGTTTTGCATGTAGTTAAGATGGGGGAGTCAGTAAGACCATAGCCAGTTGAGCAAAAGCAATAGTTTGAGGAATCTGTCAATCCACCTAAAGATGCTACTGCAAGAACCCTTGCAATGGAGAATTCTTTTGTCACAGGATAGCTATCAAACATCCTGTTCATGAGATTTGATGCCCTGTATGAACATTACCCTATACCAAGGCTTATTATTTACTCCTCATCATGTATTATTATTGAGGAGCGGCTCGTTTAGTCTGGAAAGGAGGAGGCTGAGGGGACACCTGATCACTCTCTACAGCTACCTGAAAGAAAGTTGTGGTAAGGAGGGTGTCAATCTCTTCTCCCAAGTAACAAGCAATAGGACAAGAGGGAATGGCCTCAAGTTGCATCAGGGGAGGTTTACATCGGATATTAGGAAAATCTTCTTCACGGAAAGAGTAGTGAGGTATTGGAACAGACCAGAGAGGTGGTTGAATCACTGTCTCTGGAGACATTCAAAAAATGTGTAGACATGGCACTCCAGGACATGGACTAGTAGGCATGGTGGTGTTAGGTTGATGGTTGGACTTGATGATCTTGGAGGGCCTTTCCAACCCTAGTGATTGTATGATTCTATGATTATGCTAGTAACATGTGTTAAGAAAGTATATTAATATTAAAAAATAAAGTAAAATACACAGTTTTGGTGCACACAAACACCTTAATTACATACCCTAATGTAACTTTAAAACACCAGTTGCCATATCTTTTCTTAGTACACAGCACGGA
This sequence comes from Psophia crepitans, assembly GCA_013399095.1. Taxonomy (NCBI): domain Eukaryota; kingdom Metazoa; phylum Chordata; class Aves; order Gruiformes; family Psophiidae; genus Psophia; species Psophia crepitans. The sequence continues at coordinate 241,022 of VWZZ01003014.1, forward strand.
TTCAAGGCCTTTTTCTGGTTTAAGAGAAGATTCTTCCAAACGTGAACACGCCCAAGTTTTCCCCGTTACTGGTCACATTTATTCCATCTAGTGATATCCTGATTTGTTCCTTATCATTAAACTATTTTTACAAGTGGCTCTCAAATGATTTTACAAGAAGTTATTAACTAAAGGAAAAGCTTTGTAATAATTTTACAGTTGTGAAAATGCTGAAAATACTTAATTTACAAACTTATCCTTTATTAACAAGCCAGGTGTCAAAACCATTAAGGTCTGCTCAAAATATGCATTTGCCCACAGTGATCATTCTGAAGAAGAGTAAAATACAGGCAGAATGATGAATTCTGTTCGTGTCTTAGGCATTCTCTAAAAAATTGCAGACTGCATCCGGTCTCCTATCTGGATTTCTCAGTGCTGCCAGCTCAGCTGAGCACCTTATAGTAAATTATCAGATAGTTGTTATGTTATTGCATTAATTCCTTGGCCTCCAAATCAATTAAGTAGGTTCCTATTTGGACACTTTTGAGAACATATTTTTAAAATTTTTTTCTCTCTTTTTTTTTTTTTCTGGAGAAGACTCCGGAGAGACCTTATTGCTACCTTTCAATATATAAAGATGACTTAGAAGATGGAAAGAGAATTTCTACCAAAGTCATCTTTCTACAGGAAAAGGGGCAAGAGTTTTAAATTGAAAGAGGGTAGATCTAGATTGAACATAGGGAAGAAATTTTTTATGATGTGGGTGGTGAGACCCTGGCACAAGTTGTTCAGTGAAGTTGTGGATGCCTCATAAGTGGAAGTGTTCAAAGTCAGGCTGGGGCTTTGAGCAACCTGATCTAGTGAGAAATGTCCCTGCTCACAACAGGGGGGTTGGACTTTAAAGGTCCCTTCCACTCCAAACAATTCTATAATTCTATGAAAATTTAGTATGATGTTAAAACTTAAAATTTGCATGGGAAGATCAGGTGTTCCACTCACAAACAGTGCAAATATAAGTGTTCAACTTCTTCCATAGAATCTTCACAGATTTAGGAGACTCCAGAGCTCTGAAGGGACATTGTAGTAAGCTGACACAGCCTGACTGTTAGTTTTGCGGAAAGAAACTTTCTGATAAGTGTTTGCCTGAGTGTGACAGAGAATAGCAGGAAATTGTTGAAAGGGTTTAAGAGTTAGATGGAGTAATTAGTGTTTATTGTCACTTTTCAGCGGAAGCATTTTAACTATGATGTTAGGTGTATTTTTCGGTCTGCTGAAAACTAAATCAGATAGTAACTACAATGTCACCACTTGATTTTGGTTAGGATTGATCTAACTGCTGTTGCTGGGAACGCTTCATCAGTCAGGATGTATCTGATAGAACCCTATGGAGAAGACTTCTCTAGGGTTTATTTTCAGATGAGAGGTCGAACATTTCTGTTTCTCTCTACCCTTTCTAGATTGTTACATTTTATTAGTATTATGTGGGCACTGTCAGAAACTTTGAACTTTTGCAGTGATCTATAGAAGCACAGGGAAATGTCTGCTATCACCTTGGCTTGGTCTCTGCTTGCCATAGTTTCAAAAAACAGAATTCAGTCTTGTGTCAGAGCCAATAGTTCTTCCATTTTTGATACAGAACAGTGCTTAAACTACCACTAAGCTAACAGCCTGAATCTTAGATGGGGAAGAGCATAGCTCACTGTGATATGAAATATTTGGTTTTAACACTGATAGAGACAGATGTTATAAATAAGAACCAGTTCTAAGTGGGATTACGAATCAGAAGTTTGCTGCATTTCCAGTTTCTAATTCTAGTTCATTTATGACAAAAAGGAAAATCCCTTTGATAAAGCCTTTTGAAAAATATGTTCTTTAAATAGCTAGAATACATGCGATGCATACTTCATAGTTATGAATTTTAAAAATGTATTGGCTTATTCTAAGCCAATGGAAAGCAAGCTAACTCCAATACATTGTAATTGTGAATGGTGTAGCTGGCTTCTTTTGTCGCCTACTGAAATATTTATAGTGGACAGAGAAAAGAGGCAGTCACAACTGCAAATTCCTGCAGCTGGGGACATCTCTGTCACTGTGGGCTTCACTGAGACAGCTCTGCCCTAATTTCATCTGACTTTGAATATGTGCAAATCACAAGGAAATGTGAACTGACTACAGACTGAGAAAATCAGCAAAGACAGAAAATCATTGCAGATCACAGCATTATCAATATTTTACTTAGTCAGGATTAGATAACTTCTCCAGAAATTTATAACCCTGGTTTCAAGGGATTTATACGATTTCCTTAAAACAGTGATGAATTAAAAAAAAAATTAAAAAATCTGTGTAGAATATAAGCATGCTGTTTGTTCATGTTGATTCACATGACATGAAAGAAACAATTGTCTAAATTTACCATGGGTGGACAACATAAAGCTTTATTATGGATTGTTATAAATAATGTCTAGAAACATTTATCAGATGTACTGCTTCCTATCTGCTGTATACTAATATTTTGTGGGATCGTACTTGGAATTCATTAACACTGACATGACTGTGACCTTGAATTCAATGATCAATGTCATGATACCATTAAAGTCCTTCCTGATACCCAGAAGCAAAAGGGTATGCTTTGTTCCAGCCTCAATCATCTTCTGAAATCCCCATGGTGATGGCTCAAAAGTTCGGGATCTTTTTATGTTTCTTTTAGTTTTAAAGGAAACAGGAAGTAGTCTACAACCTTGACCTTTGACAGGCTGAGTTCCCAATTTGATTAGCTCAAGGCCAAATAAGGCCTCTTCATATCAAAGTCTTTTCTGGATCTATTGTTCTGTAATAAATATTCACTTGACCAGGGAAAAGCAAAATATCAAAAGCAAACAAACAAAAATATCAGTAAACATTCTTATTAACGGGCTGGGCGAACTGAGTGAGTGCTTACCCATTGTGCTCAATCACTTCGACTGCCGATGTCAGCAATATCTGAGATGGCAGGGGTAATACGGGAAATTATGTTTAAGAAATTTCAAAAGGTTTTGATCAAATTAAAATGTCTAAGGTATACTCAAGGCAATAAGCTTCAACACAGAAGTTCAAAATGCAGAAGAGGAACATGCTGGAGGGTGGATTTTTTTTGTTGTCAGGGTTTTTTTCCTTTTTCTAAGGATGATTGCACACCTACTTAGCAAAAACTATCATTGTTTATCTTGTCATCTCTGCACACAAGGCATGCTGAATCTCCTAATACAAAATATCATAAATTAATAGGGAATTTTGCCATCAGTCTTAGCCATCTGTCAGTTTTTATTTAATTTTTAGAAGAGGTTGCATAGTTTTTTTCTCATAGGTTACTTTTACCAAGGAATATTTATTCTGTGGTAATATTTATTTTTTTCAATATTGTCTGTAAAAGGGCCAAAGAAATCCAGCTGTGTTTGTCAAGGGGTAAGTGAGTGGTAAGGCAATGCTATGTATGCCTCTGTATTACCTTTGTTCTGTCTATGTCTCAGCAAAAAACCTCTGTGATAGGATACATGAAAATTTTGCTTCAAGAAAGCATTAGCTGTCTCCAGAAAATGCTGCTGTGTTAAACCTTACATTAACTGTATGCAAAACTTTGATAAGTCAGAATTAATAGTTTCCAGTCAACTTTCAAAGAGATAGTACCACATAAGTCTTCCAATTAAAAAGAAAATTAATGCACACAGAAACCATTATAAATAGCATCAAATATAGCAAACCATATTTGGAATACTTTGATTAAATTTTAAACAAAACCTGTTGGTAGGAATTACTGATGATAATATGTCCCTCAAAGTTCTTTTCATCATGATTACATATATTCAAAGTATTAACATAATATTTACATTGCCATATTTTAAGTACATCACACTTAAACACACTGTCCTCTGATCTCGTCCGGGAGCTGAAGTCTCAGGCTCTGAATATGGCAGATCATTATTGCTTTAGAAATTGAGTCAACGTTCCCTCACAAAAACTCAAAAATCTCTCACCAGCCAGCCAGCAGTCTCCACTGCGATCAGAGCTCTCAAGTTTGCTCACCTGGCCTTCACTTGCAGGCAAAAACCGAACGTAACCTCGATTGTACGGTATGTCATGGTGGTCCAGTGCTCGCAACAGGCACCTCTTTCAGTCCTGTGTGGAGCCACAGAAGAGTCTACAGATCTGCTTTTCGCTGTTGTAATTAAAACCTTTCCTCCTTGCTCAGAGTTTGGTGGTGACTAGGCATGTCCTGTGAGATGGTTCATCCACAATGAAATCTTCTTATACAGTCTCAGAAGCAGCTACGGACCCAGTCCAGTACCCGTCATACAGCTGTTTCTAGATCTGCCCGCGTTCTCCAAGCAGAGCAGAGCAGAGCAGAGCAGTGCTGCACACCACATGTGTGCAATACATAGAACATCCCAGCTGTCTCTGCCCATTGCTTGACGCATTCGCTTTCTTTGGGCTTAAGGATATGGCTTACATTTCCATACAGTACCTTCCCTTATCGTAATTCTGCAAAATAAATAACAATGCAATTGATGGGTATTCCTTTTGAGATGGAAGAAGCAATCTTCAACCAACAGCTTAAGTCAATTAAAAAACTCTCTCACTTCTTGCTTTTAAAGCAAAAAAACAACAGAACAGATTATTTCCAGGCTATTTTATTACCTCTATTATGAGTGGGCAAATTGACTTCCATTGTCACCTATTTTTTTTTAAAATTTGTGACTTTGTTACTTGAAAAATCTCTACTTTTTTTCAGGAAGACCCTTCTTTATGGGCATAAGAGTCATGGATGCTGTAAAAAAAACCTTGGTGCCAGAATGTCAATTAACACACATATAATTATTGGTTCAGTGACAGCACTAAAAGCCCACTTGATGCCCAGAAGCAAGACATACTGCAAATAATATATTTGTCACAATTATTGCCACGTGCAAAACAGAGGAAAGGCAACCTAATCGCTGACTGCCTCAGCCGTAAACTATATTTTTCCCAAATCAGTGCTCCCTGTGGCATCCTCTCTGTATTCCAGGTTGATTTGTTCAGCTTACACTGTTTGAATTTCCTAATAACGACTGAATAGCGGATGAGTGTTTTCGATGACTTGCTTGAGAGTTATCTTGGCCGTGCTGGTTAGAAGTGTAACAACCTTCTGAGATGCACAACTTCTGAGTTCTGCACAATGAGATTTAGGATGATGATTGTGATGGTGACTATTTCTCAGCTAATCTGGTAAAGCTTTCTCTGAAAAAAAAGAGGAAAAAAAAAAATCAAGACAAATAAATAAATAAATGAATAGCAGGAGGGAGGTGGGAAAAATAACAGCAGTGTTCAGGCCTGTAATCACAGCAGTGGCTGCCCCTGTCCGTGTCTAATGTAAGGGTTATGGAATATCATAATCCCTTCTCTGAGCTCCTTTACAGCAGCAATGATGACTAAATTTCTTGTGTCTTATCACACTGTCACAGACTGGAACTAGGAGAAGGAACTCTGAAGAAAACACAGCATGAAAACTAGAGAGCAGATGATCAGATTAGCTGCTATTGGATTTGTTAGCAGGGCCACAATCTGACTGAAACAGGCTCGATTCCTAGGCCCATGGAGATTTAAACCATCAGCCCCCCCTGCCCCTTATCCCTATCACACCATTATTTATTTTTTTTTTTAATATATATCCCCCTTCTCCACATAACACACATCCTTTTACCCATTTTAAGTCATCTTCCAAAAGGATGAGGTTAAGAGTTAACACTTCACAGGTTCCAGTGGTATCAGATGAGTTGATGGATTTTGAGTAAGAGGATCCATCAAAAATACCACACAAAAAAATCCCCAAATAAGACTGAAAAGCAGCATTCCTTTACTATTTAGTGAGATTTGCTCCATTTTACAAGGCTTCTGCAATGGCACTTTACAGAGATCTGTTATAATATGTCCACTTGTGCTGCCTACATGATCCTTAATGTAGATCACATACCACCCACAGTCGTACAGTGGGACGAACGCAGTGAGTGTAGACCAGTCATGATGAGCTAAATCCAGTCCTAGTGATAGTGGGTACAAATCCCACAGCATTAGGTAAAAATTTAATCGGATGTTGTGTGGCTGTTACCAGTTTATAAAAAAATTTTGAATATTATATTGCTTAAAATGATAGTTCTTACTTTTATGTTGTATAGTAAATACAGTACAAATTCAACTTTTGATATCAAGTCAAGTTGCAAAGCAAACCAACTACCAAGTTGTAGAGCATCCATTATAACATAGGAGATGCGACATACAAAGAAGAGTTTAAGGAAATCATCTAGAGGACGTACTTTCATAAAAGGTACGAAAACTTGTACAAAAGATGCTCACTGTAAAAACTGAAAAGTGTACAACAACAGCAACAAAAGTAAGTGGAGTATTCAAGCCTTGAATTCTGCGAAGAAATATTCCTAATGCACAAAAATGAACACCTGCCTAAGTGTTTGCACAGTTGGGGTTTTAGTTTTCAGTTTAAGATGCAAAGCATGTTTCTGTTGTTACTATTGCCAAATACAATATTTTTCAAATAAATCACCACAAAGAAACAAAGACATATTGAAGTCCAGCTCTGCAGCTATCTTGATGAAATGCTGCATTCACTACAGTGTTAGTTAGATACATAAAAGAACTGCAGGCCCAGGGTAATATTATAGTTGAGTGATAACTCCACTATGTTTTAAATTAAGAATATTTGAGCACCCATAACTCTGAAACCTGTATTTCACTCTCCTTTGAAAATCAGTGTGCTTCCTCAGTAGAATTTGTGGTTCCAATTTAAGGTCATTTCAGTGGGGGTTCTCAAGTTACAATGATTCTATAAACCTCACAAGATATTCATTTATATAGATACGAATTTATTCAGAAGGCATTTCAGGAGTTTTGTTCTTTGAAGCTATGACAGAAATAGATCCTTTATTTGCTTCCTGTCTTCTACCAAATATTCTTCACACCTAGCAGTCAAAGCACTGAGGTACTTTACCTGCATAACCTACAGTTTAGGCCATTCTTGCTATGTGTATTAATCCATGCAAAATTATTCATTCGTTCATTCATTCAAGATGTAATTATTTTTTCTTTTTCAGGAGGCTATCTTGATGTGTTGATAAGACCTCATCTAAAGTTATGGTCTTGGCCATGATTCATCCTTGTGTATACAGCCAACACTTCTAGATACTGTGCTCCCATTAACTGTTATTTACCCAATGACAGACAGGTAGGATAAAAACATTTTTAGATACCATAATGTCGAATATATTAGCTGCAGTTCTTTTGAATAGATAAAAGCTATTCTAGAAAGTCACCTCATACTTACCGTTTTGCATTTCCATGACAGCTGTTACCATTTTTTGTAAGTGTAAACTCTTTTGGTTTGTGGTTTTTTTGAGATTTAGTAATATTCATGTGATCTTGCACTGCAAGATGGTTTGAGGAAATAGTTAAATCCAATCACTGAGAAACATTGCGGGAACAGCATGTACTCACCATATTTCCTGAGATAAAATTTCGGCTTTTTTCACAGATCTTTGTCATATTCTGGTATATTCTTTACCCAAGCAATAGTGTCAGCATATAATCTGAAGGACTTCATTATTTGTTTGTTTGTTTTAAATTTAGGTCTCTTCAGAAACTCTCATGAAATTCTTAGGGAAGCCAGCCTTATTCCTAGATATAAATTACATTTGTGCAAACTTCTTCCACAGTCCATTTGAAAACGGAAGCAGTGCAGTTTATAGGTTGTTGAGTCTGAATAAAAACTTTCTGGGTTCTGAGGCTATAGAAACCCCATATCTAGAAATTTCCAAATCTTGTCACATGCTATCATGTTTGAAAGCCTTATCCTGCCCACAGAACGCACCGAAATTTGCAGTTAGACAAACTAATTCTCATACATGACATACTTGTAATTTACTGCAATTTACACAGCTGTTGTTAATTTATTCTCTTTTTTAATTATTTTTTCCTCAAAAAGTTACTTCCTTGTTTTCCATTGCCTCAGCCAGATTAAAACTCCTGGATTTTAAAAAGAGTAGTCAAACATTTGGAAAAGGGCAAAAGGAGAAACCTTTCTTGTTACATTATTAATTTAAAAATTCTAGGATTCTTCAGGCTTAATTCTATACTAATAACGAAATTTGATCAAGAGTTGTATTGCTTATGTTAGTCTGCAATAAGAAACAGTCGCTTGATTTCTGCAACTTTCTTTTTACTTATGTGGTGGATACAATAAAGAATACATGGTTGCCCAAAATGGCACATAACATATAAAGAGGAGATCTTTAAAATCTGAGGGGGAAGGGGCATTCAGCAAAATCTAATATCCCAAAGAGCTCTAAACACCACACATACCCATTTTTTTTTTAATTTAGAAGACTGTAAAAGAATCAAAAACCCTAACTGCACAGAGAAAATGAGATAGTGATAAACTTTAAAATACTGCCTTTGCAATTAGTCTACCTGTCTCTTTTTAACTGGGATTAGATAAATTCAAGTATAATAAGGAACTTTGATCCTAGTATCTGTCACCCTGATCGGAACACATGCAAAGCAAGGAAATGCATGTACAAGATACTGCTGTTCTAATACAGTAAAGCACATATGGTTTATATGGAGCTGTCATCAAAGAAAGAGTAAAGTTATTAGTCATGAAAAATAAATAGATGAAACCATGTTTAGCTCTATCCAATTGTTCATCCAAACTACAGAAGCCTAATATTTTCACACCTGATATTTTCACAGGATATATACTTTGGAAAACAATACAAATGAAGTATCACATATTAAAAAAGTAGTCACATATCATCTTTTAAAAAGCAGTCATAGGAAATATCCACAGCTATTTTTCCTAACACAAACATAGTGAAACTAAGCCCAGCTCAAACCATCATAAACATATAAAAAGAATTCTATAACCTAAAATTCAGTGCGCCTAAAGTGTTTTTATTACTCCAGGAGTGAACAGTGTTATTGTTCTAGCATGCTTATCTGCCTGCTCATTAGAGAGCAGGCTGGAATTAGTTAGAGGTCGTAGAGCTATTTGGACTTGAAGTACCATCTCCCACATCTGAAAAATACGAATACCTGGACCACAGAACTACTGAGTCAACCTCTCTAAGGTTCGCTTTATCTTGAATAAATAAATAACGTTTAATTACTTATAGAAAGTGGAAAATGAAATTGAATTATTTATAGAAATAACATCTCTAACAATAGAAGTGAGAAACATCTCGCTTGACTTTCAGTGCAATGGAATAGTTGTGGTGACTGGAGCAGGCATTACTTGTAGCATATCACAGTCATTCACAGTCACTAGGCTAATTTCACGTTGGACTTCCTGGATCTCTCTGACCACAGCTTTTCTTGGACCAGTTTTTAGTTGTTCCCTCTTCCTCAGGATGGGATCATATAATTCCTCCCTTTCCAGGCTGTGCCCTGGATGTCAGACCAGATAGATCAGTCAGAGTCTACCTCAGGAGGTTCAGCTGCGATTTCCTGGGAGTAACACCACTGAGCAGATGACTTTCTAACACTGTATTTTTGTTAGGTGAGGAGAAAAAGTTTTAGAGGAAACCAGCCTTTAAACAATGGATGAAACAATATTGCTTTTAAACTCCTGCCTGCTAGCCTGTATCCTTACCACTCAGCAGCAGCTGGTAAGGTGATTCCGAATGCCCTATGCTCACCACAAACTTTCTCAGAAGCTGGTCAGTCTCCACTAGTCTCCAGGACTTCACCTTTGATAAAATAAAGCTTCTACACACCTACAAATGGAAAAAAAGAAGCTGTAGCTAGTAAACTAGTCCACTGCTTCTTAAATACATTGATCTTCTCTGAGGATCTATCAGATCTTTTTATTTTTTATTTTTTTTAATAGATATTTTCATGGAGAAAATTCCTGTAGTCCACAGAAAGATAACTTTACAGTAAAAAAAAAAACCCCATACTTCTCTCTATTACCATAGCAGTCATAACATGAGACTGAGGAAGAGAGTGAAATCAAATCTAGCCCACTAACCTGTCCCTGCCAATGGCAGTAAGTGGTTGGTTAGGGAGGAGCATGAAAACAAAGTAAGTTTTTAAAGATACATTGACAAGTACTCTCTCAGTCTTCTAAAGCTTGCATTTTAGAGATTTCCTGAACCAGAAGTGGTGTCCATGTATTTACTAATCCTCAAAGGATTTCTCTTTTATGATTTTTTTCAGTGACCCCTTGCATTCCACTAAACTTCCAGCACCCGCAACATCTAATTTATTCTCAGAGAGCATTACCTTTAGACTCCTGTAGACACCTATATTGAAAGCAGTAGTTTAAATTCTCTTTATGGTTTATAAAGAACGACTGTAAAGAACTGGCTTAAAGAAAGTCTAGACAACTCAGAGTCAAGGTCTATGCTGTGAACATCTAAGTCAGCTAAGATGAATGCCAACCTTTCCTCCAGTTACGGTTCTTCTGGGGCAGTGTCAGATATAGCAAAATTAATCAATCTTCACAACTGCTCCCAGTTCCCAATAAAATACAGGCTAAACTTCTAGAAAAGTCAATATGGAATTTCAAAGAGAATCGTATCTTTATAACTTCAATTGATTCAAAAACATAAAAGTCTTTCTTCTCTGAAATTATTGTCACTACATTAAAAAGATGATATCAATGTCCACAAAATAAAATCTTCTTCCTACAACAAAACCCCAGCTGAATGGTCACAGCATATGCCTCAGCAATATCTCGTATGTTTTTTTCATTTCCTTATATAAAAACAACAGCCTATTTTATCATATATTCAGTTCAAATGATCACAACAGTACAATACTTAAAATCAGTTACACAACAGGAGCTGTAATACCATGCTCCCAACATTTGGCTAGATTTACAAAATACAGGGTTGGTAACATTGCCTGGACATCTGTAAGTTTGATTTTGTAAGTGTATCACTTCCAAGACTAAGGAAAAAAATTGTTTCTCCTGCAATATTTATCTATGCTGAGGTGTTTTACTTTCAAATTCAATGCCTGGCAACCAATAAGAAATCCTTTCTTCACTCCAGCAGTGAAGATATAGTTTCCTCATATCAGAGAATAATTCTACTTTTCCAATTACTAGGCAAAGACAATCAGATTCAGCAGTTTATGAAAAGGAAGTTAGTTTCTAAGTAGTGAATAGAGTTTATTTTTTCCAAGCTTTCAATTATACCTCAAACTGAGCAGAACATTTTTACTTAAATATCTTTTTTTTTTTTGAAAATGGTCAAACAAATAAAAAATCCCAGTACTATTGTCCTAGTTTCTCTGACGAAAATTCTTGGGATGGACTTCTGCTTATCGAGAGTATGCAATATCCTGGTTATTATTGCTCAGAGCTGTGGCAGCACCACCAGCCCTCACTGTTCCTGCCCAGTCCTCTGGGGCTCCTCCCACCCTCACCAAAGAGAGGCATTCTCTTGTCCATCAGAAGAAGTACATCTCTGCAGATCAAGTTAACCTACAAATAGTATAAAATTTCCCTGTATGCCCCAAATACTAAAATCAGACTAATAGTGAACACTTTACCTGTTGTCTTAAAGAATTCTCAGTCAGTTTTTTTCTTAACTATACTGTGTCAGCCTCTGAGTAAGCAGTTTCTCGTATTTTCTCCTTTTTTAGCTCAACTTTGTAGCAGAACATAAAGCCTTGTCTACATGCAGTTCAAATACCAAATTAACTAAATGGGTTAGAAAGCAGTCTAATGAAAACTGATCCATATTCACTCTTTCTTCAGATTGCAGAGGAGAATCCACCAATTAGGTAAATAAATTTTGATGGGTTCTATGCCAGGATTTCACCCATTCTCAAAACAACCTTGAAAAAGTGAATTGGCATAATTTGATCAAATCTTGTCTTAAGTTGTTTGCAGATTAACTAAAATAATAAGTAAATGCCATGCCCATTGAAATCTACAGCAAGTCCCCAAAAGTTCACCAAAAACCTCTGGCAAGGACATCTCAATGGCTTATTCACCTATCCTAGAATTTAACTTAAAGCACTAACTCAAGCAGGAGAAATGGCTGAGTTTAGGTCAGACTTAGCTCTCATCCTAGCCCGGGAAAAGCCAAATAGTTTTACTCCTGATCATTTTAGCCACAACGTTAACCTGATTTTCTTATCACACAACCCTAAACTACTCCTTTGCTTTTTTTTGGGGACACAAACTATCTCAAAGAAAACAACAAGCAAACAGATCTCCTACTGATAACGTCTGAATCTAAATGCAATTTTGGTGCAACTTGCTGCACAAACCACAGTGGGTGCAGTTTATCTCTGGTCACTTATTTATTACTGTGTTAGAGTTTCTGGGGTATATTCTTCTAAGAGCACAGGAGGTTACAAGTTTTCTTCTGTTACAGAAAAGTACACTATGAATTCTGTCTGTTTCTCCCACACTAGATATTCCAGATGCTATGGACTGCACGGGCCACTCATGCTTTTGAAACTGAATTTTAGCTGTGCTCTCACTCATTGTTCCATCAGGTGGCCAAAAAGCAGGCAGCTGCGCTCTGTGGCTTTTCCAACTCACTTCTCATTGCGCTACTTGCTAGCTCCCAGCCGTGAAGGGGAATTGGTAGGAACAGGGTTCAAAGGGCATTAAGAGGCTTATGGCTTCCCATCCCCATGGAAGCTGCACAAGGTACAGTCAACACAACTTCCAGCTCCCTTTTAACTTCTAGGCCTCAGAGGCTTTGACACTCAAGCCTCATTTTGGGTGTTGCTGCTGATGGACAGAGGTGAATGAAGGTACTGATCTGTCATGGCCAGGATAGGGATCTCCAAGTAAAATCACATTTTAAAGAGAAATCAGGGCTCTGACAAATACAGGGCATATTTTTCTTCATTTTACTCATATAGTGACATGAATATTCATGTGGTTAGATATGGCTGCTGTGGAAGCTCTCGAGATGCAGCATATTGTTTGTGAAAGCTATATTCTGTACCAATGCAGGTTGTCTTATTCAAAGCCACACAAGGTCAGTTTTAGCTTACATGCCTGATTTTTTCACTTGGTCACACTTTTCCTTCCATCTAGTTAAGTCACCTCACCCTCTTTTTACATGTTCTTTGTCCCTTTGGGAGGATGCACAACAATTTGTATGAATGCCATATCTGGGAAGATCATAATGTTATTTTCTGAAGATTACATGGTACAGTTAATGAATTTGTCTGAGTCATGCAAAATAGGAACAATTTTGAGTTTCATGCTGAATATTTCAAAATAAAAATAGGGATCTTAATGCAAAACAATGTTTACAATTAAGCCAAGGACTTGTCGCCTTCCTAGGCCTTGCCAGCGAGGAGGCATGAGCCCTACACAGGAGGTGCACAAGAAGCTGGAAGGACAACTGAACCAAATTGGCCAAAAGGATATTTCTTACCATATGACATCATACTCAGCATATAAACTGGAGGGCGTTGGCTGGGGAAGGCTGCTGCTTGGGGACTAGCTTGGTCAGTGCTTGGTGAACACTTGTGTTGTGTGCCACTTGTTTAGTATATTCTTTTATTATTATCATCATCATCATTATCATCATCATCTTCCTTTTCTGTCTTGTTTGTCTGGTTTTATCTCAACCCATGAGTTTTACTTTTTTTCAGTTCTCTCCCCCATCCCACTGGGGGGGGGGCAGTGAGTGAATGGCTGTGAGGTTGTTTTAGCTGCCTGCCAGGTTAAACCACAACAGTTTGTGGGGGAAAATCATCAGCTTCTAAACCTCCTCTGCTTCCTGCCAAATATATGACTGCTATTGTCAACATACCTCCCAAATTCCCACAGATCTGTCCCAGCAGTGCAGCCACCACTGTGCTTTGTTCTTCTTTAACCCAGCAAACTGATCAGTTCAGCCATGTCTTGGCTGGTCACCGTGAATATGATTTAAAAGTATTTTGGAGAGGTTAAAGCATTCCCCAAAGATTATGTATTAGACATAGCTCTTTAATAAGTGTCATGTGCACCTTCTCTGTTCCTGGGCCGTTTCAACTGGTAATTAGGGTTACAGGTACCAGTTCATTGTTGCTCTGCTCTTTCTTGCTTGTCTTGAGTTGCTGAACCTCCCAAACAGTATTTATAAGTCATTGCACTTCCCTGCAGTTCTAGCAAGACATCACAAAGTCCATGTGAGACAAAAAAGAACCTTAAATCTAAATAATTTCACTGAATAAATCTTCATCTGTGAATTTTGCATGTGTCATTCATATGTACTTGAAATTTGTGCAACATAAAGACTTGACTATCTAAGAAGATAGAGATGACATAGTTTGATTTTTTCTGCCTGAGTGAAGTTTCTACTACAAATATTCAATTTTACACTCTGGGTATCCATATGAAATTCTATATCTATGAACATACTGACCAGTAAAACTGCTTGCTACCATATCTATGAAAAACTAACATAAAGAAACAATGCGAAGAGATGAAATATTCGGAATTATAATTAAATACTTGTGGAACAGCCTTTTTTCAACTTTTACTGAGCCTTAAACTCACTCTGCCTTGATTATCACATTTTTTTACCAAATATTTGATTAAATGAGTCATCAGTTACTCTTAGTTAATTCCTAAATATATCTCACATTTCAGCTCAAGTTCTATTATTTAGTTCCTGGTTATTAGACATTAACATACAGATATTATACATGGCATATACCCCATGCCTATAATATTTTCTGCATGTTGTCTTTACACTAGTTAGTTTTTCAGCAAGGTTTTAAAATATATTAATTACTCTTTTTTCTTGGGAGAGGGTGGGGGTGGTGTCAGATTTTCACAGTTCTGAGATGGAAAATGACTATTTTTTGTGTTGTGGTTTTTTTTTCCCTTACCCCAGGAAAGCCTCTGTGTACTGTTATATCAGTGACAAAACTGAGTTCCAGTTTTCTCATTAGTTGCCAAGAAGATGTTTGTAGTGCACCAGCATCACAATCTGAGAGAGATGCCCTCTCTCAGCAAAAACTACCATCTCAGCATAAGCCAGCTGATCAATAAGTTAATGGCATGAATCAATGTGAAAGATTTGGGAGAGATCTTAATTAAAGAAACAACTGCTGATACAAATTATGTTTCCAATGTATTGATGTAGCAGAGGGCATGAGGTTGAACGGAGATGAGTGCTGATCAATGCCTTTAACATTTGCATTCCTTTTCATCAGAAACCAGCTCTCTTCATCTGTACGCATACAGGCACGCACACACGCAGACACACATCACTACCACCAGCGCCTCAGAAGGGCTTTGGTTTCTTTGTCTTTATTGATCCCTATAGCACTCTTCTGGAGGCTACTATGGTCGCCTCACTTTACAAGGTGAAATGAAGGTCTCCACGGACAAGATGATGCTCATTCCTTTAGACCTTCCTGGATACCATCTCAATACATTGCATCAGGAAAAAGAGCTTTGCCTCACTGTGAACATCATAACTTACATGTCATAATGTGCCGATGTAATAGGGAGCCATAAGTGTAACTTAGGGCAACTTCTAGTTACACAAAAAACCATGAGAGTACTCACTAACACAAAAGGACAAGCATGTGTGCGTGTGCGCATGTGCGTGTATTCAAGAGAGATGCAGACAAACGGACAGAGGGAGAGAGAAATAGAAAAAGAGCATTCTCCAGTGGCTGAATGGCACAAGCATCCAAAGTCAATAGCTGGTTTCCCCAAGTGACTCAATCTGAGACACAGTTTAAAGAGACATCAATCTGTGATGTCAGCAATGCTTAGCATATAGCTAATGTAGCTTCAAAAGATCAATATTCAACCCTGCCTTCCTTTCATGCTGGAAACTCACACAACTGCAACATCTTCTGCTAGATACAAAGTACATTTTGTTTTAACTTCTTTTATCACTGCTACTCACATTTTTGTTAGATCAGATGTTGGTGTGTTCGTTTTGCCTCTTTTTTTTTATTATTTTTTTATTTGGGAGGGGGGGAAGCTTTATTCCCTAGGATGCAGAAAAGTAATTTAAACTTTAGCTCAGCTGGTAGCCATGTAATCCATCTTATTTTCCTGTCAGGTTTTATAATGAAGTCAAAAGCAATCCTAAACTGGTGACATAATAATCTAATGCTGTGTAGTAATGATTATGTTGGATCCAAAAATATGTTTTCACTACATACACAAATTGAAGAAATAGAGCAATTTCAATTATCATTATCACAGTAGCAACCCAGAGCAACAATAATAAAAATATCTGATAGGAGGAGAAAGAACTACATTTTTAGCTCCTTAAATCATAACCAAGACTCAGTGAAAGGGATGAAAAAAATGAAAAGATGGAAAAGTATCTTTCAATAAAATACCAATTTCCTGTGGTAGAATCGCTGGGTGTTTCATTAGTTGCTTTTAAGAGGCCGTAGGAGAAGCGGGGGAATCTAAAAGATTGAAGCCATTAGCACTGTTCTAAAATAACGTCCTATATCTAGAGCTAAACTGTAGCACGCATCACATTTATTAGAGAATGGTTCTATTGACACATTGCAATATAAGTAAACTTGCTGAATATATAACAAAATGATTTAAATATTAAGTGAGTCTAGGCATCCAAATGTTAGTTCAAAGCCTGGTAGAATTGGAACCCTGCTCTAATCAGGCTTTCCCATTTCCTTCTCCCACAAGAAATAAAAGAAAAACAAAACCAAGTCAAATTAAGTTGTTAAATGGTTTAAGGACTTGATATCTTTTGCTGTTAATTTAAAGGGCTGAGCTGCAGCTCATTTCTTTTCATCTTTACAGCAAAGCACAGGATGACCCCAAGGGTCACTGAGGATTATCTCTGTGTCTTTCTATTCCATCTTACGTTATTAGTTTACACTGCAAATGAGAAACTGATGTCAGAAATATGCCAAACATTATTTATAAATATAGAAGAAGCCAGGGTGAAGTCTGATAGGTCTGTGGCTTAGCATGTAAAGGTCTCAGCAGCAATTAGTAATTGAGATACATACACTGCAAGGTGGAAACTGTCATCTGAAGAGCAGAAAATATTTCGTTAATATGTCAATAATTTGCATGAAATACAATTTTGAAATGTCAAACACTGAGTATGAAATGTATCGATGACCCTATAATAAAAAAAAAAAAGGCATATTACTAGAGCACTGTCATAAGGTAGAAAGAAGTACTGAAGTCATTACTACTCTTAAGTTGACTCAAATTTAATATGAAGTTACTTTACATTTTTCCGTATAATTTCTTTGCTTGACCTCAAATTTTGCTTTTTGTCAGCTTTTTTAACTGTTTTCATTGTGATAAAGTATTATAAATGGTGTATATAAGAAGATATGAACTTTCTCCATTAATGAAAAGCCTTATTAGTCATACAGGGACTTTTATTTTAATTAGCATTCAGGAAAAATACCATAGGATGCCATGTTATGTCACTGCATTACTACAGATGAGGGAAAACTACCCATTATATTCATCATTCTGAGAACAGCTCAAAAATAGCCAAGGCAGAATTTAACCTTCAAAATACTTTAAGTAGAAACTGACTATTAAGAAAGTGAGAGGGTAAAATAGTTAACGAACAATGATATTTGGGGAGAAGAAATTGCTTTGGCATAGTAAAATCCACTGTATGTTTTTCAGTGTTATTTAAAAGCTCATGCCTTGGTATCAGAAGCTTTTATAAGAAAGACAGGCATTCAATTTTTTTTTACACTCATCACAAGTTACTGGAAAGATGTGTTTGATAAATATGTTATCTTTATGTGATATTGCCTCATACTATATTACGCTAATAAATCAGAAAGCATGAAGGTCACACATTTGAATAAAGATGCTGCCTTTGTAGCACGTCTTTCTTTTTAACCTAGTCTGTAATGAAGTTAGAAGTTAATGAAGTGCTGTGACATACAGAGGACAGACGCGCGCACACATGCGTGTGTGCACACACACATACACACACTCTGACACGGGCTGATCGTCAAGTCAAATGCAGCAAGTGAGAGCTGTCATATACTCCACTTTTATTAATGCAAAGAAATGAGATGTTCTGGCTGTTACCAACAGAAAACAGACAAACAAAACCACCTAGTG
Organism: Psophia crepitans; assembly: GCA_013399095.1. Taxonomy (NCBI): domain Eukaryota; kingdom Metazoa; phylum Chordata; class Aves; order Gruiformes; family Psophiidae; genus Psophia; species Psophia crepitans. The sequence goes on from VWZZ01003014.1 coordinate 259,092, forward strand.
GCATTGCTTTTACAAAAAAAAAAAAAAAATCGCCAAAAACCCCCACAAAAACAAAAACCCAAACCAAAAACAAATAAACAAAAAAACCCCACAAAGACTCTGGGCAATGAGGTGACCAGGTCTTCCATTCCAATTTCATTCCAGTGTATTTCTCTCATCATCTTCTTCCTTAGCCTAGATCAATCTGCACATGAAGAGAGTAACAGGAGCCTCTAGTATATTTGTCTAGGACTTTCTAAGAAATCCTTGTCCTGTTTTGAGTCCCATCTTGTAGAGCATTTAGTGTTTCACGTGTACAGAAACATTGTCCATGTTTCTAGATTTGTTTATTCATTTTGCTTTTTGTTTGTTCTAATAAGACATTCTCTCACATTTTCCATCTCAATATGTTATCCCTGTGTTCCCACATTGTAAACCAAGGAAGATCAAATGTTCCAATATTCCAATTCAGAATAAGCTCCAGGGGTGCGACTGAGCAACTGAGACTGGGGACAGGCGAGTCAGAACTTCCTCATACAGTTATGCTGCCAAAGCCAACGGCCCATGGCACTCCTTCACCTCCAGTATTCCTCAGTGCTTAACTACACATTGATCTCTCTCCAGCCACATTCATTCCCCTGGACTGTTAAGATAATTTCACAAAATCTAATTGTCCAGTATTATTTGACAGCATTACTAAAGACAAGTCAAGGAAGACATAAGGCATTACAAAGAAAAAGAAGAAAAGTTTTGTTTTGTGGTGTTTTGGTTTTTTTTTTTTGTTATGAAAAGATCAGGGAATAGATAAAAAGGAAAAAAAAAGACAAGAACATTTGAAATTAAAAGATTCTGTGAAATTCACTCGGACTTCACAAGGTAATTTCATTTGGGGAGTGTGACAATAAGCGAAGATGAACTCAAATCCTAAGATTTTAGCCTAATGTACTACAGACTTAATTGGCAGAAAGGCAAACGTAGGGGTGAGCAGAAGGAAAGAGTGGGTCGTCAGTATCTACTGACACTGGGTCTGCTGCATGGGTGCTTCAGCATATAACTTTGAGGTGTCTCTTCCTGAAGGTCCAAGTTTATATATTAAACCCAAAGGTCATATATACTGTGCAAGGGAAAATGTGATTAAAACATCCAGCATGCAGTCTACAGCTGGACAAAAGTTCATTTCAGGGATAGGGAAGTTTTCTAAGTCTTAGTTACATATTCAGGAACTTGGACAGTTTCACTCCGTTAGCACATTATTCCCAGGGTAACTGTTCAGAGGAAAGCAAAATTATGAAAGGGAACAACAGCAAAAATACCACCAGATATTTAAAAAGGAAAAAAAAAAAAAGCAGCCACAAGCTGCTGGAAATCAGTAGTGCTTAGTGTAAATATCACTCTGAGGAACAGTTAAGATAAAAAGTGTGTTCAATAAACACCCAAATGTCTCCTGATGTTACTTTTCAATTTGCACACTTATTCAGCTTTTGCCATACTTTCTTCTTAACCTAACGTTCACCGAACACAAACTTGGCCCACTGTGAGGTGAAATCCCATTTATTTCAATTGAGGCTACACAAGACAAACAATTATAAATGATACTTTCAAGATGCTGGGAGACGATAGAAAAGAATTTCTTTGCCTGATGTAATCATAACAGTAAACATCAAAAGAAAAGAGCAAGTGCCTAGATACAGGGAAACTGAAAATTCAGTTTCTATTATGTTTAAATTGAGTCAGCCTTCACTCAGAGCTGAGGAAAAGTGGAGCAGGCCCTTCCCTGTTCCTCGTGACTTAAGTGAGCTCATGAGGAGCAGGCATTAGCAACACACAGGGCCGTATCTGCAACAACAAAGCAAACCAAACCCAGCCCATCAGTGGTATATAGTACTTTATAAATTACCATCCTGCAAGTGAAGCTGACAATCTTATTACTTGCTACTTGCCTGGGTTCATGCACATGTTTCTTTATACTCTTTGGGTCATGGTAGTGAAGAGATGGCTCTTTACTCTGGCAAATGGCACTAAAATTCCCTCAAAGCACTGATGGGTTCACTAAGACTAAGTTAGAGACTTGGTGATTTAAAGGACTTAGTCTTTGTAGCTCTAATGCATGCTGCTAAGTCTCTGCAGCTCTTTCTCACAGTCAGAGAAAGAACTATTTGAAGAGCTAGTAGAATATCCAAGTTGTGTTCATTTGGATGGTCTTCTAGCCAAAGCAACCCCAACAAGCTCGAAGGAGGGTTTGTGAGCGAGAGAATTTGTTCTCTATGTGAACACGAGCTTCCTTGCCCCTCAAGATCATAGAATCATAGAATCATAGAATGGTTTGGGTTGGAAGGGACCACAAGGATCATCTAGTTCCAACGCCCCTGCACCTATACTAGGGGACACCCTACACTAGACCAGGTTGCCCAAAGCCCCATCCAACCTGGCTTTGTACACTGCCAGGGACAGGGCCTCCACAGCTTCTCTGGGCAACCTGTTCCAGTGCCTCAGCACCCTCACAGGAAAGAATTTCTTCCTAACGTCCAATCTAAATCCCCTCTCCTTTAGTTTATATCCATCACCTCTTGTCCTGGCACTACACTCCCTGATAAACAGTTCCTTGCCAGCTTTCCTGTAGGTCCCCTTTAGGTATTAGGTATTTAGGCTGTGATTAAGTCTCCCTGGAGCCTTCTCTTCTCCAGGCTGAACAACCACAGCTTCCTCAGCCTGTCCTCGTAGGAGAGGTGCTCCAGCCCTCTGATCAGCTTTGTGGCCCTCCTCTGGACTTGCTCCAGCAAGATGACCAATAAGAATTGCTAGATTAAATGACTACAGGTAGATGGTATAATAAACAACCTGCTATGGCAGAGTAGGTTTCATCCTTCTTTTCAGGATATAAAGATGCATAGAACTAAAACAGTTTCTTTAAGATCACATTTGTAATTGATCATATTATGACTTAACTATCACAGCAAGCAAAATGATGAGGGGTCTCATGCTAGGCTATTAGTACATCTAAATATGCTGGAAGCACTTGGATTCTTGCCTCATGCATTACATCACACAGAGTACCATAAGTACCTATGTCACCTATGTCACCTTTGTGTGTCACAGATGTTTTAAAATGCCAACAATATTCTAAGAAAGCTTTTTAAAAATCTCATAAAATTGAACATTAAATTACTACTTTCTCTGTCTACTGATGTTTTAAATAAAATATAATTATTTAAAATGCAAAAAATCACAAGACGACATTTGTAAATGATCAAGCTGCCATCTAATCTATCTAATGGATTTTTGAAATATTTTAATCAGTTTAATTCTTGGAATCTATCCTACATCTGCAACTATTCACTGCAGACTATAAAGCAGTTAGCTACTCATTTACTATGTAGCACAGCACCATGGAGAAAGACTGAAACCAGCAAGTTTGAAACCATATATCATGACTTCTCAACATATGGAAAGATATTAATTTCTTTTTTCAATGCACACCTATGCACTGCACAGAAAAGACTGTTGTTCTCACCTACCTTCACTTTCCCTCAGTACAGTCCTCTAAAAGTTTCTGAACTTATTTGTAGTGTTGAAAAGCTTTTCCTGTGTGAATCTCTCTGCAAGATGTGAGCTGTGTGTATTGATGAATGCAGGGAGTTCTGAAGATTGGCTATCACTGTGCTATTAAACTAAGCAGAGCCAAACTACAGGCTCAAACACTGCCCCGGTTGGTTTTGCCTTGGTCGGACTTGCATCCTCTCCAGACAGCACTCAGGCATGCTTCAGAGGACTCAATAATTCAGAAAATATTACCAAGAGGCAGTATGGATGATGCTGCTTTGCTTTTTGAGATGATGAGATTTCAGCTGTGTGGACACGTGCTGTGCTGTGCCACATGCCCTCAGGCATCAGAGAGCAGACACCCAATCTTTTTATTTACGAGCATATACACAGCCCTTTGAGACAGTGATAAGTATAGAAATTAAAACAAAATATCATCCACTTCTAAGGTGGGTAGTCTGGCTCCTCTTCCTTTGGCTCATGGGCAAGGGCCTGTTCCAGAATTCCTTTGTAGTGAGTGAGGAAGTGACTGCTTAAGATGCTGCCTAGTAGTAGTCAGCAAGTAGGCTTTGTGTGCTTCCCTATGTATCTCTGTGATAGTCACTCTGCAAAATTCCTTCTGGTCTCATCTAGCATAGACTGAAGGAAAGGACAGTTCCTGAATTTATTTTTAATGAGAGATGGGCTCTTTTCAAGGCCTTGATGTACTTGTCAGAGGATGCCCTATTTTTATTTCAGGTGTGCTCTAGAAAATGATCCATGTAATGTCATCCTATTTGTCAATAAAATAGAGAACATAAATACCTATGTGGCTATTGCTTGTTTAATTAAGTTCTGCATTATATTTCCATTGGAACAGTGAACTAAGGCCCCATTCTAGTCAATCAAAAGCTCTTATAAAATAGAGTAGCAATAACAGATTTAAAGACAAGTTCTACCTAGACACACCTAGAAACAAGGCATGCAGAACAATAATAAAGCAAAGCTGATACTAAAGCAGTAGGTATTTGATTTTAAATTTTGAAGCACAGAAGTTATAAATTAACTCTTTCCCTCCACCCCCAAAACCATTTAAATATTTTGAATGTCTTAAAAATAACAAAAGAGTGCATTGTATGTATGTGTGTGTGGGTGTGTTTGTGTGTAGTTTTCAGACAGCAGCTGAAGCATTTTAGAGGTACCATATCATATCACAGTACTGGAAACCTACGTGTCTTTTGTAATGCACATCTTTGGAAGATGATATAAAATGCTTTTATTTGCAGAAATTACTTGTGTGTATACATTAAAAAAAGAAGAAATCATAAATATTGTTAAAGTTATCATCTCAGGGTCATTGGATTTTGCTTGAGCTTTGAAGGAGACAAAAGAAGACACTTTTAGTGAAATAATACGTAATCAGCTCCAAATAACCTATCAACATATCAACGTGGCAGGGCACACAAAATATAGGTCTTACTCAAACTACAAAGCTTTCTGAGTGTCCTGAATGTGACAAAGGTGCATAAAAGATTTTAAACAACTGTGCTTTAAATAATAATTCTAAAGGAGAATGCTGCACTTCCATTCTGAGGCTATAACAAGCATTTAACAAAGAGATGTGAGTCCCTCCCTCCAGTTTTCCAGAAAATAACATGGATAAAGGTCTGGCCATGCAGCAGGTACGTCTGGAGATTGGTAAAAGAACTTTAGACTATTGCTACTTCCTGGAGGTCTCTTCCAACCTTAATGATTCTATGATTCTATGACTCTCACTCCTTATTTCATGTTGATTTTTTTTTACAGTAAAAAGAAAAAACATGACATATGGAGTAATATTTTACAGAATAAATACATTGCTCAAAGTAAAAGGATTGTTCTTAAACAAGTTATATATTTAGTCATTATTATTCCTTAGATCTTTTCTCTCATAAATTAGCATCTTTAGGGTTTGATTTAATTGGGAGTAGTCTGGGGACACCTAATATGACAAAGTTTATTAAACTCCATGCCTAAAAATGTTAGTATTCTTTGAAGTATAGGGAATGACTACTCTCCCTCTCTTACCTCTGTACTGAAAGTCATCCATAATGATGATCTGAATGACTAAACAAAGCATATTCAAGGAATATGGACTTTGAAATATTATTCTGTATTAAATCACAGGCATTCTGTGATTTTTCATGCAATATTACTTATTCAGCGTATTAGAGAAAAAAATTACAGCGTTATCTTTTTGGCATTTAAAACGTGTCCAGTTATTGGGGTAACACCCAGGTGGTTTTATGATTTATCAGCCTCCGTGTTTCATTCACTTGCCTACAAGACAATGTCATGACTTGAAATTTGCACAAGCTGTCTATATGTTATGCTTCTGTGAATAGATTTATATTATAGGAAAGGATATAGTCCTCATTTAAAACAGAGACAAAGCTCATACTGATTTCTATTAAACACAAATTTGGATCCATGATTAAGATTTTCAAAAGGATAAACCTGAATTTAAGCTCCTAAAAACCAATATTCAGTAATATAAACAAATGGTCTGATCTTCAGAACTACTGAGTACCCAAGAACTCTTGTTGAGATTAAATGTTTTGAGAGTTCAATTTTATTATTTCTTTTTTTAAATGGTCATTTTTTTGCATATCTGTGTATAGACTTTAAGAATGTAAACTTTGACTCCTATTTTTAGAATTCTTGTCCTAGATGTTAGGGAAATACTTCACACACTATTTACACAACGGTTCGGGAGGCGAGATGAATACTATATCCTACACTCCCGTTCTAGTTCTCTACATTAGTTTCTTCAGTCATGTCTGCCGCTTGTGGTTGGCTTTAATACAAGTTATTTAAATAAGAATTCTGCAATAAATTAGTAAATATTATGGTTCTTTTCTATATAAACCAAAATATTTCAGTTCTGTTCCTCCAACTATACCAGCTTTTATGTGCATGTGTTCTGAAATTTTTTGCTCCTCTAATATTCTCATAAGTGTATAGCCTTGTTCACAGGTTCCTTTATTTACATATATACCTCTATATTTAAAACAATATTAAAACCTATATTGGTATTGATACATGTACATGCATACAGGCATTTTATGGAAAATGTGAATCGCCAATAAATAACATTATATTCTGTAAAAGTTACTCCTTCCTGTCTTTCAGATGGAAAATCTCAAGGGATCAAGGAGTTACATGCATGAGAAACTACTTGCTTAATAAAGATAAAACTCCCTAAGTATGAGGTACTGTAGTGAAAGCATGTGCATGTTTGCCTAAATTTAGCAAACTGCAATTGTGTGTGTATATATATATATACACACAAATAAATGTCTTACAGTTGCTGTCCTCAGTTTCTTAAAACTTTGCCTCCTGGCTAGAAAGGTTCCAAGCCCAATTTCCACGTAGTGATGAGTTCAGCCATCTTTAAATACGAGAAAGCGACTGCGGTAAAAATAAGAATCTCGTCTTATTGAGAGATATTTGCAAAAAAACCCCAAAACCAAAACCCAAACCCAAAACAAACCCCACCAAGACCTGATTGTGAAGAATTGAGGAATGATTAGGTGAAAATCAGTGCAGATTTTTATACTTTCTGATCCCTCACATTTCATATTTTATTGGTAATAGCAGCATTCTTACTTATGACTCCTTATTCTGAGACAGAGTTTGCACGTGTAGTACATTGTCTATATGTTAAGAATGCACTGAATAATTACAGCAAATATGCATTTGTAAATGTTTACCAAGCCACGTGTCATTTTCTAATAGCAAATGGAGAATGTGTATGTGATAAGAGAATATTTATTCAGGAAAAGAATGTGGATATCCTTAGCTGAGAAATATTTCACACTTCCTTCCAGTGTCCATATCTCAAATTCCAGTCTAAATGGTGAATTTAAATAGTGATATTTTATATGTATGTTCTCAGAGTCATGTGACCACTTTGCAGTTTTCTTACAACAGGATAGCTGAAACTGCTTTTCTTCAAAAGGATTTAAAGTCACCTTTTTAACCTAAAAGTGAGCTTTTCTGATTGCTCCTAAAACTTTAAGTGTAAATGTTCAAAATGTAGATCAAGACTATCAAACTCTTGGGTCAGAAAATACTTTTTGATTAAAAAGTAAAAGGTTCTGTAGAAAAGTTTTGACACTTTTGGTTCAAAAAGAAAAAAAAATACTCCCCCCTCCCGCTCTCCCTGTGCCCACCTGCCCCAGTTCATTATCAGTATATTATTCAGTTTCGGTTCCTGAAAATTGGGATTCAGTCTTGAGGGCTGGCCCAGCACTGGACTGATGAGTGACTGCCGAGACTGCAGAGTCTCCTTACACAGAGTTGTACAGAATTTGACTGGACACAGCCCTGAGCCACCTGATCCATGTTGGCCCTTAAGCAGCCTCCAGAGGTCCTTTGCAACCTAAATTGTTCTGGGATTCTGTAACTACTCTTTCCCTCTTCAATACAAAAATTTCATTTCCAACTAATTATAGAGCAATTTGAAAAATTTATGTCTTTTTCTGAATATGCTGTGGATTATGGATCCAGTTATTTCTTTGATGTCTTTGCTCCCTACAAACAGAACGGAAATAATATCTTTGGTAACGCTTTGAAGGTTTTTCGTCTTCTGAGAATCTCTGGACAAGCTTCTCTGAGGAGAGCAGAGACTGAATGAATAGCCTAAAGCAGCAATCAACTGAATCAACAACCTAATGGCAGCAATCAGTTCCCACAAGGACATTTCTTCTGTAGCACAAAGGACACAGATATGTAAAGATAATGAAAAGGAGGACTCAGCATTTAGCACAGACTCCTGAGTAATGCTTTCACTGAAAAACAGCAGGATCTTTGTCATATGATAATGGTTTACACTCACAAAATATATTTAAAATACCTAGGTTGATAGGAGTATTTCATACTCCTTCAATTTTCTACACCCTTTAAAGAAGATAGCTAGAGCATCAGCTGACTCAAATAGTTGGAAGGGTTGTTTTTCAAATACAGTGCCAAGTTTAGGACTCCAACACACCACAACGTAGCCAACTTAATGTATGTCAGCTGACCTTTGGAAACTCTGTGTGTATTCCTAGACTACCAAAAATGTGAGATACAACAACTTCATGCAGTTTTCTTTCACTGATTTTTTTAGTTAATAGGTTTCATCTCACATTTGCCATAGGCTCTGCAGGTATAATGACTATTACAGTGCTCACAATTGGTATATATCAATTTATTAAACTTGTGGATGTGTCTGAATTCTTAGGACAGAGAACAATTGATAAGACTCCAGGATTCAAGAGGGCTCCAGCCCTAACCTTTGGTCTGGTGTTTTGTAAAAATCACTTTGTTCCTACTTTAATTCTCTAACTTGAAATTCTGGATAGAGTGACATCTTTTCTTCCTGCCATTGGCAAATTTCAGCAGAAGGTACATTCCTCCCTTTTTCAAACACTCTGGAAGCTGGGTACGTCTTTTTATATTTTATAACTTTTTATAATTTGGGTGGAGCAGAATTTGATGGTCAGTCTTTAAGAAGTGTGCTTAGTTTAGCTACTGTTACTTGTTTCTCCATGTGCAGTAAATTCTTCCATTCTGGTGGAGAGATTTTCCATGCAGAAGTACATTCATATTTGAAAATAAAAATTAAATGGAACCTCAGCTAATACTAGAGAAGTATTTTCACATGTACTCTAAGCCACTCAATTACTTTTCAGTCAATGAGTAAGTAAATCACCAGATATATCACTAGGCTACTAGGTATTGATTTGCTTGCTAACTTAACTCATGGTAAATGAAGGCTGGCCTTGAGCTGGAGATCAGGGACTATTTTTTGCTGTACTTCTCTAGCGTCGTGATCCATTCTTCGGCCTTTAACATATAGCTCTAAAATAAGTGTTTATATAGTAAATAAGTGTAAAACAAGCAAATACATAAATGTAATGGAAGGACATGAAAGGGAACATTGAAGCAACCCAAAACTGTAACCCCATATAAGACTATGGATTCTTATATTCTCTATGTGCTCAATATTGCAGTTTTTGCTGAAGGAAAATTCCCATCAACATTAGATCAAGCCTTATAATGACATCATATTCAAAATACTTAATTTGAGAGTCCTCTGGAGTCTCAATTCAGAGGTCACCCCTGCCATTTCAAAGAAGAATGCTACAGGGACGCCGATGGAGAATCTATCCTCAGCAACAGATTTTTAATGTGTTCTACTAGTACGTGTTTAATGTGTAGCTGTAGCCTATAGAATTTTAAAATAAAACAAAACCATGCATTGCACTTTTAGAAATAGATAGTTATTCATGGGATTTGTGCCTGTATTTTGCCTGGTCTTCAGACATTGGTGGCTGAGAAACATATACTGTTCTTTTCAGCGGCATAACTATCCTGCTAGCGATTAATTACTTAGATACTTCTGAATAAATAGGATGTAAAGAAATACCTAACAAAAGCCTAATGCATCTCCAATGATGGAACTCTGCACTATGCCTGAGATGAATATCCTTTTCAAATTTTTTTTTTGAAAGACAAGCAGATTATTCAAAATTATGGCAATCAGATACTGGCAGAGAAGAAAAATAGCGATATGCTGAACAGAAACCACTTAAATGCTGCGAGTCTCGATAATATAATATTTCCACAACTGTTTCTGTTTAAAACTAATAAAAATAAACATAAAACATTCCCTTCTCCTCCTATCAAATTCATTACTTTGAGCGACAAAATGACAAAATGATTAGCTGTTAATAAGGCCCTGGTTTAAAAGATTGACTGACATTGCATTACTCATTTAATTTCCGCTTCTCCTAGGTTCTTTTTTTTTTTTCTTCCTCCAAGCACAGAGGGAATTAATATTATCACATCAAAGGCCTCCCTTTAAATGGGGGAGAAAAATCATTTAAAAGGACAGAGGCTGTGATTATTCAAACTAGGTTATTTGCACCTTGTATATATAACGATATCATGGTACAACTTCATTTTGTTCAAATTGCTGTCAGTCACTAATAGAAGAAATTTGCTTCCGTTTTATCAGCGCTATTGTGTTCAGTCAGATTTGTGGGTGTGGGACGGGGGGTTCAGGGTGGGCATTAAACATGAAATCTGATAAGAAGGATATGAGGAACGGGGAGTAAGGAAGGCACCGAGTGAAGGGAGACTGATTGTGCATCCAACATTCACAATGCAAATGCTTTCCCCAGCTCTTCCTTCGTGGTTTTCTTCCCTCTGTGTGTGTGTTGTTTTTATTTAAAGACACAGATACGACCACACACCAAAGTGCAAGCGTGAGCCTCTGTGGAATACGAGATTTAGCAATACGACTGTGAGCTCTGGTATTTTATTTCCTTTCACTTTGATTCCTGACAGACAAATTATTCTAGGGATGATTTAACACCTAAAGATGTATGTCATATTCCATAAAATAGTTGTATCGGTGGGAAAAATTATGAGTGGCACAACCCTTGGCCTAGCAACAGCCAATGATCTATCAGCATTTAAGTCTTGGCAGATTGAATTATTCCCCTCTCTAACTGTAACTGTGTTAGGGCTTGCATGACAAACAGTCCACTTGTCAAATATTTATCCTTCCTCCTGAAAAAAAAAAAGGTGGGGGGTGAGAGGGGGGAGGTGGGGGAAAAAAAAAAATTGACCAGGAGAAGGAGGGGGAATATAAGTGGTAAAAGACCAACCACAGCATGAAATATGAAACATAAATCACTGGGGTCAGGGAGAGTAGGGGAACTTGGTTACTAAGGCTCCAGATGGATTAAATAACGCACGTCCTGAGGGAGGGTGGGAAGGCGAGCGCTAAAATAATAACAGAACAGAATGCTCCTATGTCGAAAGGTTTGAAGACAAGCCTTGTTAATTCAGAAAACAGCAGAGTTAAATTAGCCCAGGTCCCTGTGAAAAGTAGTGTTACATATTGTGCAGGAGAGATAAATTTTCACTCACTCTCTCCAATACACTGCCCACTGACAGGTGACTGCTGTGAGTAGTTCATTAAAATGTCCAATTCATGGGAGACTTTCAAAATTTATAATGCTTCCTATAGACAACAGGGTCAAGTTCAATGAGAAAGGAAGAGAGCAAAGTAACCAAAGGAATTATTCACTAATTACCTTTTAAACACATTTGCAATTTTTTTTTTTTCAACAAGTATTAACTTACTTTTAATGCCTCCAGGTTTACAGCTTTAAATCAGAGAGGGAGATCAGAGTTCAGCACACATCCCTGTTTTCACTGTCCTCTGGATGGAAGATTTCTGAACATGTAAGACCATGTGCTATAGCCCTTAGAGTAAATGATTTTAGAAGATACAGGATCAGACCTTTAGCAGCAAATGTAACAGTCATGGTACTTTTAATTAGGTTTCATTTACCTGTAAGCCAAGAACATACATTGAAGTTCAGTAATTACCAGTGGGGTGGATAGTAAGTACTGCATATTATTAAAACTACTGGACATTTGTGACAAGAGCTTTTTGAACGTAAATAACCTTACAGTATTGTCTGGGATTAAATATCTCTAATGGAATACATGGAGTATCCAAAAAATGTGTTTTGCAAAATTTCAACCATAATGATTAACCTATTCCAGAAATACTCTAAAATTCGAAGGATTGTTTGCTTAGCCCAGGCTAAAAAGTTTTTTAGATAGGAAACTGTGTATTCTATGGGATTTGGAGGAAGGATTATAGCAATGGCAGGAAAATAGCACATACCATTTGTTTTCTTTTGAAAACCTTTCCAGATTTATCTATAAACTGGTGAAAAAATATACTTCCCCAAGCTAAACTGGGCCTGTTCACCCATGCCGATGGATGAGCAGGACTTTTCCTGAAACTGTAGCTTTAGGCTGTGGCAGTCTGTGTCAGGTTTCCTGCATCTCATCATGCCTCTGCCATCTGCAAAGTATTCCAGCACAGTTTAGTCTCACTCATAGTCCTCACAGAGGTGACAATTATTACTGCTGCCAGTTTCTCCTTCAGATCAACCTTGAGTCCTGAGAAGACCCAAACCCCAGAAAGCTATCAGTAGAATGTTTTGAATTGTCACTATAACAGGAACATGTTTTGGACACTTCTGACTGTGTAAGCAGGATAAAATTGGTCAACTTGCCTGTCTTCTAAATGAGAGAGAGTGATGGATGGTTAGAACATGAGGACTGACAAGTTGGGGTGAGGAATAGGACAATGGATTGATTCAAGTGGGTGGAAGAGTTCTTTTTTGTCAAAAGAACAGGAAAATGTGATGAATTGAAAATTATTAGGAATGAGATAGAAGAATAAATGAGTCAAAGGAAGGTTGGAGAAGGATGCCAAAGGAAAACTGGAAGAGATTCAGTGAAAAGCTTGGAAATGTAAAGACAAAACATGACTAGGTCTTTATAAAGGCTAAACTTAGCTAAGGACAAAGAGGGTAATTGGGAATTGCTGCCAGCATCAAGGAAAAGATTTGCAGGAATTTCCAGGGAAAGGTGCAATATTAACAGGCGTTATGTTGTTTTATAAACATCACCTAGGCTTTGTTATTAATGTAACAGCATGTTCAGAAATTTACTTTAGGGATAGCAAAGGATCTTTTGTTGTAGAAGCTGGAAGATGTGTAGTGAAAATGAAGGGAAGTTAGGGGAAGGAAGAAACATGATAATCTCATGGTTAGGACTATGCAGGAAAACAGGAGTGGATTTCCACTTGCAGATTAAGACTGCTAAAGTTAGGTGTCTACATGTGAACTAGGTGCTGCAGCTCCCCTTGTACTCAACTAATTATAATAAACTAAATACAGTTAACAGACTGAAAGGCTGCTCAGCTGAGCATATGGATATCACCTTCAGGACGAGCTGATTAACTCTTAAGACTCCATTAACTCACAGGCTGATGCTGTCAGGATTAAAATCCTAGCTTCAGAGACTGTTTGTGACTATCCTGCAGACTTCCTCTATGTTCCTGGCCAAGAAATTTTTAAAGATTTTTTCAGGCGATCATTATCTGTGAGTTCCTCAGGGTTTCTTGTTTGAATTATAGAGACTCCAGGACTTGGTTGGCATAAGCACTGAGAATTCACAGCTGTAAGTACAGCAAATAAAAGTCATCTTTTCAGCTTACAAAATGCTATCAAATTATAGTGTCTTTGAAAAAAAACTCAGGCAACAGGACTCTCAAATTCAGCATCCATATTTGGAATTACCTTTGACACCAATCTCAATCCAGCCCAGTTCCTTTTGCAGGGCGATAACTTCCTTTTTGTTTGTTAAGTCCCTGTATAAGAGAATGATCAGCAATACAGATAAAACATGAAGGGTGTTCATCATTGCATCTTCAGAAGAGGCTTGAATAAAGGGGTATGTCCTGGAGACTACACATTGAGTGGTGAAGCGAAAAAGATATAGCAAATAGCTATTTGTAGGAAAATATTACCCATTTTATAAGGCAAAGGCCCTGTGGGGGGAAAAAAAAGATTTGATAGTATTATTAACATCTATATAATAATATATACACTGACAGGATAAATTAAGGTTGCATGAGCAATTTTAATTCTCGGGTTTTCTAATTTTTTGAATGTTTGACTTTGCAACCTTAACAGCTTATTTTAATGTATTTTATGTGCAATTATATAAAGTGCAGAACCTTTTGATTTATTGCAAATGAATATTCTTTGTCTGCTAGAGTTGTGTACATCATTAGTTCAAGTGGAAGAGCAGCATTAAGATAATATGTGTTTAGAATGTTGTGTTATGGCTTTCTAAGGCATATCTGATCATGTTAAAAAGTTCATGAAAACAGGGCATGAGAATAAAAAGATGGGTGTGATTCAAACAGCCAGATTTTTGAATATATTTGTAAATTTGTTCAGAATTATTCAGAACATTGTCTTTAGAAATGAATTACCATAAAAATATATTTAATTGTTATTTTATTAAAACATTGAACACATTTCAAAACAGTTTCTGAAGGGTTTTTTGTTCTTTTAAGGTTGGCCCAATATAATGTTCAAACAGTTACCTAAATCATATAACTAGTCTCACTAACTTCAAAGGAAACAAAGTTAAAATTATCATTACTGCTTTAGTGGAACAAGACCTTTTGGTAATTGTTTAAAAATAATATTTGCCAGAGAAATCCCTGTATGCAATGTCCCAGATCTTTTCATATGTAGATTCCCAGACAGGAAGAAACAAATTTTTAAGTCTCAGTAGCTTACTTTGTTGCTTCATTTACTAAATGTTACTGAAAAGTCCTTATGGGTTTTTCCTTAATTACTCTACTTGGGCCTTATGCTTTCTACACCATGCTCCACAGCAACCATCCTCATAGGGGGTAACTTTGCTTCAGAAAGTGCTTCATCACTACACCCGTTCTCAGTGGCATGCCCTACCTTTTGCTTACCAGTGGGATTCCTGTGCTGTCAGAAGCAGAGTCTCAAGAAAGGGAATATGGTCCTAAATTGTGGTCCCATTACATTTCCTGTCTCTCCCAGACAAGGCCAGGGATAATAAATACCATCTGCATCACAACCACTATTCCACCCCACTGTTTGTAACCCATTTTTGGGTTACAAACCCAAAACTTATGATCTAAAAGACAGCCTTTTATACAGCTAATGGAAATAATGCAATCTAGATAATGGGGGTAAGGGGGAGGCATTTTTTATTCCTCTGTCATAGCTACCCATTTGAGTAAGACCACTTTTTTTGAGTATAATGAGGAGGTTTTTTACCTGGGAAGCTATGACACTTACCTGGACGTACAAAGGTAAACCCCATCTTTTCCAGATACTTAATTTTAGATCATTTTAGAACTCGATTGAATTGCAACATTTTGAGGGGTTTCATTCCAAACAGAACAAAAATTTATCATTCCAAAAATTTTTACAAAATAAAAAGTATTTCACAAATGTAGTTGGAAACACTAAAATATTCCCTTCAATAAAGTTTTCTGTTTCATGTGAACTAGGCATGTAGACTAAATGTATATATAAAATATATACATAAATGTCAGTACATACACATTTATAATATTAAAATGAATGCAATAATCTGTGTGTTTCAGTGAAGCAGAGCAAAAAAGGATTACAAAAGCTCTCATTTTATCTCATTTGACACTAGGAAAAAATGATGGGTTTCCATTTTCTATTTTAAAGTTGTGAAATTGACATATTTCCATCAACTACTTCAGTTCTATAAATCTACATCTTTCAGTCAAAACCTGCTCAAACAGTATGCCAACTCTAGTAATTATTTTCCTATCCTAAGGGAGACAGTAATCTGTTTTCATGTTCATGTGGTCTTCAAAGATTCTGTAACCTTTTTAACATGAGAGAAACTGGAATCGACTCACAAAAGTTGAGTGGGAGAAGCACTTCCAGGGAAAGTGAGACCACCTGCTAATGTTGTGCTTTCTTTCTTAGATGAGCAACAGTACACAGTTTTCACAACTCTTTATCCAAAGTTCAGAAACAGCGACCAGGTATACAGCTTTGATTCCTGCCTACATAGAGAGAGGAATGAATTGCTCCCACTTTTTTATTTTGTTGTCATCACTAATATAGGAATAATGGGTATAGATAGGAAAATACATTTTGAGAAATTAAGATCCTTCTGATTTTTCTACAGCTATCTCAATGTGGTGGTTTTTGTAGTGTCTCTAGTGCTGAGCATTCTTAAAAATACTCAGAGAAGAATATATATATATATTTACTTTTGATTCAATGCCATTTATCTGTTATTACACCAATTTTAATACCTACTCATTTGTTGAATAAGTAAACAAAACTCCTTAGGTTCACACATGTATTTCTTGTGTACTTCTGGAAACATTTCTATCTGTAGTGGAAGTCAAAAGGACTTCTGACAGTTCAAAAGTAGCCAAAATGAGAAAAAGACTCCAGCAGATGATATGATGGTGTTATCACTAGAATTATTCCTTTCAATTATACTATTTTCTGTTAAATAATTAATTAAAATACAAGTAACAAAAAAGCTTCAAGCTTTTTGGTAATTTTGCTGTTACAATATCTGCAGCAGCAAATATCAAAATGGTAACAGAAAACAGACAAAAGATTACTACCACATATTAGTGGTCTTGAGTGACATCATTCTGGTCACTTCATAAATCAAGGAAGAAAGACACAAAGAATGCATACCATGACAGTTCTTTAGATTCTACAATTCTATTCTTATTATTAATATATCCTCCTCTGAAATTACACAGAAAAACTCTGAGCATCTACGAAGTTCACTTGACAGGTGATGTCCCTCTACAGTTTCCACATCCAGCAGGGGCTTAGATGGCTGTGGAAATTTTCAGTGTTGCAAACAATAAGGTTTCACAGGAAAAGGAGGTGGATAATGTCAAATACAATAGACTTGTATGTTTCATGGGTATGTTTCATGGAGATTTCACTGAGTGTTGCTGGACCTTATCCTCACCAACAAGGAGGGTCTGGTCTAAGTGGTTACTGTCGAGAGCAGCCTTGGCTGCAGTGACCATGAGATGGTGGAGTTCAGGTTCTCATGCGTCAGGGACAGAAGACCTAGCAGGATCACAACCCTGCATTTCAGCAACGCCAACTTTGGCCTTTTCAGACAATTTCTAGGGGAAGTCCCGTGGGCCAGGGTTCTGGAGGGTAAAGGGGTCGAAGATAGTTGGTTGTCCTTCAAGGAACGCTTCTTCCGAGCCCAGGATCTGAGCATCCCAATGGCCAGGAAATCTAGCAAGGGAGCCAGGAGACCTGCGTGGCTGAACAAGGAACTGCTGGGCAGACTCAAGTGGAAGAATAGAGTTTATAGAGCGTGGAAGGAGGGGCTGGCTGCTTGGGAGCAATACAAGGCTGTTGCCAGAGAATGTAGGGAGGCAACGAGGAAAGCTAAGGCTTCCTTGGAATTAAACCTTGCCAATGAGATCAAGGATAACAAGAAGGGCTTCTACAAATACACTGCGGATAAAACTAACTCTAGAGGCAATGCAGGCCCGCTGCTGAATGGGATGAGCGCCCTGGTGACCGAGGGTGCAGAGAAGGTGGAGTTGCTGAGTGCATTCTTTGCCTCTGTCTTCACTGCTACAGACTCTCTCCAGGAGCCCCAGATCCCTGAAGCCCCAGAGGAAGTCAGGGTAAAGGACAAGCTTCCCTGGGTTGATGAGGACTGGGTTAGGGAGCAGTTAGGCAATCTGGACATCCATAAATCCATGGGTCCTGATGGGATGCACCCGCAAGTGCTCAGGGAGCTGGCGGAAGTCATTGCTAGGCTGCTCTCCATCATCTTTGGCAAGTCGTGGGTGACGGGAGAGGTGCCTGAGGACTGGAAGAAGGCAATGTCACTCTGGTCTACAAAAAGGGCAAGAAGAAGGACCTGGGTAACTATAGACAGGTCAGCCCCACCTCCATCCGAGGAAAGGTGATGGAACAACTTATTCTTGGCACTGTCACCAGGCACATCAAGGATAAGAAGGTTATTGGGAACTGTCAGCATGGTTTTACCAAGGGAAAATTATGCTTGACTAACCTGATAGCCTTCTATGAGGATGTAACTAGGTGGATAGATGATGGAAGGGCAGTGGAAGTGGTCTATCTTGACTTCAGTAAGGCATTTGACACCATCTCCCACAGCATCCTTGCGGGTAAGCTGAGGAGGTGTGGCATGGATGATCAGGTAGTGAGGTGTATTGTGCACTGGTTGGAAGGAAGAAGTCAGAGGGTTGTGGTGAATGGGGCAGAATCTAGTTGGAGGCCTGTGACTAGTGGAGTCCCTCAGGGGTCAGTACTGGGACCAGTGCTNAAAGAAGAATCCCATGTGCTGGCATAGGTTGGGGACTGACCCACTGGAGAGCAGCGTAGGGGAAAGGGACCTGGGGGTCCTGGTGGATGCAGGGATGACCATGAGCCAGCAATGTGCCCTGGTGGCCAGGAAGGCCAATGGCATCCTGGGGTGCATTAGAAGGGCTGTGGTCAGTAGGTCGAGGGAGGTGCTCCTCCCCCTCTATTCTGCATTGGTGAGGCCGCATCTGGAATATTGCGTCCAGTTCTGGGCCCCTCAGCTCAAGAAGGACAGGGAACTGCTAGAGAGAGTCCAGCGCAGAGCCACTAAGATGATCAAGGGAGTGGAATATCATCCTTATGAGGAAAGGCTGAGGGAGCTGGGTGTCTTTCGCTTGAAGAGGAGGCTGAGGGGTGACCTCATCAACGTTTATAAATATGTTAAGGGTGAGTGTCAGGAAGATAGAACCAGGCTCTTCTCGGTGTCATTAAGTGATAGGACAAGGGGCAACGGGTGCAAATTGGAGCATAGACGTCATAGATTTTCTGCTTCATAAATGCCTGTTAGAGAAAGCAGTGAGAAACAATTATTCAGTGTGTTTCACAGCAAGAGCTCAGATCCTATCACATCTTTTGACGTCTGTAGCTTGCTGATGAAGCGTGGTCCATTTTAGAAGAATGCAACTCTGTTGGATGGTCCTATTAGTGTAAGAGTAGCACACTCTGCCAAAGTTAAAATTCTCTTGGGATGATTTCTATACAATTAACATACATTTCTATCAATTCTTGTTGTTTGAGCATTATTGAGTAATAACAGATTGCGGCATTTAACATCTGCCTTGAAAGTATTCTAATCACAAATCCACTGGAGCACAACCTGCAGCAACTTTGGTCCAGATGTTAAAATCATACATTTAGAAAAGAAAGCTTACTGTTTAGATAAGTTTATGCACACTTAAATCAGTGAAATTAGCAGTTCTCCCAGCCTATGAATCCTACCAATAGCTGGATTATGTAACGCTTTTTCTTCTGTCAAAAGAAATGCCTGTACCTATTGAAAATAAGTACTGGGAATTTTTATGCAAAATCATAATTAATAAAAGGAATGGTATTTGTATAAAAATGATGTTTAGCTTGGTAGTGCATCCTCAGTCAACTCTACAATATCTTTCATCCGACATTATAAAACCACTTATGTTCAATACTGACAAATACACTACTTTGTAAAGTTACAGTTGAAGTAAGGTTTCAGAGCTGCACCTGGTAAAACAGTAACAAATGCATTTTGATAAAATTTCAGTTCTATTTTGGGGGGCTTTATTTCTAAAATGGTGGTATTCTCTCCCCCTTTAATTTAGTATAAAAATTAAATGTGTTCTGGCAGCATCTTCATCTGAATAGCACCTTGAAGGGAGTTTGAAGTATCGCTGCTATGTCTGAAAGACTGTATCAGGACCTTGTTTGTCAGACTGCATGTTTGTCAACATCGATATATCAAAGAGGTCAGGCCAATAGCACCTCAGTATAAAGTGAGCAGGACAGGGTCGAGTAGAAGCCCTGAGCCTTGTACCAAGATCAGATGGCAAAAATGTGAAGTACATTTAAAAGGAGCCAATTGTTTTTCCCTTTTCTCTGAATGCAGATGTATGTTTGTTAACCTGGATGGTGCTTTTTTACAGTAAGAAAAGAAGGTAGCTTTCAGCAGTGTTAAAATAGGAAAGCATTAGGAGCAGAAGTATAAGATTTCAAAGTTTGAAAATCCTCTTCAGGGCTTAAAAACTCATTAGAGGACATGGAAGTGGAGTGAGGTGGGCAGGAACAGGAGCGGAGGCCAAAATCCCACTTCCTTCTGGCATGATGTATTCCAAGCCTGGATAATGCTTCCGAACACACTCACGATCAAATCTAGATGTTGTATCCATCCCTTGTTCAGGCATTAGCAGTGCTGACTTTCTTTGCCCCTCTGTCTCTATGTGTCTTTTCAAAATCTGTCCTCATTTTAGGCTGCCATTACATACACCAGTCAAAGATGATGCCTTTGATCAGCTATCATCTGCTTTTACAGATGGAGGCAATGTGATTTGCCCAAGGCTGCAGAGCAAATCAGAAGCAGAATCAGAAAGAAAACCTGGATCTAGATTTAAAATAGATCTCTTACCAGTAGACCAGCCGAGCAATAGACTTTGCATATTTATGCCATTTCAGCCAAATACTGCAAACAGTATTTGATTTTCCAGCCCAAGAAATGTAATTACAACAATATGTTATTGATTTGCATGGTGCATTCTGCTGTTGATACTAAACACTTTACTGGAGAACGGGTAATAATATGACTGGGTAGATGGACAGCTGCCATAAGCCAAAAGGATGTGATGACATTTCTGCAAGGAAAATATCCCAGTGGATCAGAACTGATGTTCAGCAGTTTAAGCAGAAAGTCAAATGTTAGGACACTGAACTCAAAAGCCCCCACCTAGTACACTGTCACTCTGCTGCCTGTCAGAGTGAGCTGGGCTAACACCAAAACAAAACATTTACAGCTAATCTCTACTGAAGTTTTAAAAATTATTCCAAGCAGTTATTCAGCTACAGTCCAAGGACAGATCTTCACTACCACCAAATTAAGGGACATTTTACACAGTGGTTGGCTCAGCTGAAAAAGGGGTCCTGAGAGTACTATTATCTATGCTGGTTTTCTGATTGAAAAACAAAGTGAATGAAAGACAGAGAAAGAATTTATTTTTGAAACAGATGTGTATATGTGCTGAGGGCTGACACACTTTTACCACCATTAGGAGAGCTGTCTTTAGATCAGCATTGCTTAGTCAGGAAAAGAAATACCTGCCAATGTATGGCATGCATCTGTTTATATTTAGTGTCCCTTAACAGAAAGTTGACAAGGTCTGCCCAGGAGGTTTAAAGACTTGTGCTTATCACATCCATCCTTTTTTTCCCCCTTCCCTCTCTATATAAGGAACATTATTTCTATCTTGAGACATAAAATGGCAACATTGGGTTTTGATTTTTTTTTTCTTCCTTCCCCCTAGATTTTTTCTGTTAAGGTCAACATTGCTTCAGAGTCCACCTATCACTTCTAATCCAGTTGTTTCCAGCATTCATTATATCACTTCCTAGCACAAAAAATATCACCTTCCTTGACTCTATCTGTGAGTCCTACTGCTCATCATGAAGAAATTCAGAGCTGTTGAATGATGATAGGTTAGAGTGAATAAAAAGTGCCTGCAACAACAACAAAATAATAAAAAAGGGGAAAAAAAGAAGTGGAGAAGAAGGTTTCTGAAGAATGTGGGAAAGATAAATAGGACTGATACTTTGTTTCATTGTCAGTAGCACTCTGGGGTTATTTGAAGCACTTATTTATGCACTGTAAGCAGAACAATACTGTAGAAGAAATGATTAAATACCAGCTCTCCGAGCAATAGACATCTCATTGTGGCAGGCCCAGACTCACCACTGGGTGGTTTTGATAAAGGCAATATGAGTTGATAACTGATACAGTTTGCCAGGGAGTCATCTGGGGATGCTGACAGCTACTATGCTTTAATAAAATCATTAGAATGTAAATGTTTTTATTGCGAAATAAAGAGCCTCCAGCAAAGTTGACACTATCGCTGCTCCCTCCACTGAATGAAAGCACCGATTAGCATTCAAATGATATAATGATAGTCTGGTTATCTTTATTAAAATTTTTCAAATCGAGTCTTCATTTTGCATGATTGAGTTTTAAACAAATGCAATATTCAGTAGGCTGGCGAGCCAGTCTGAAGACTCTTGAAATAATTAAAGTGTGCCTTTTATTTTTTTAAACATGTGTTTCATAAGCAATGAATTGGATTTGCTATTTTAATATGACAATATCTAGTTAGTTTTGCATAAAATAGGGATGTTATAGCATAATTATTGAAAGGGTACAACTTTTAAACATATGTTTCATAAAGCTGAATTCAATTTTCTGAAATGTGACAATGCCAGTCAGATACTGAAATAATATCAAAGGATGACTTGATTGTTTAGGTTAATTTCATGGGCAGTCTTCACTATATCATAATTGATGGTAAAAGGTATGCTTTGTGGTATATATTTTCAAAGGAAACTCAGAACTCATTTCCCACAATGTTTATCAATTCAAAGTTCAGACTTTTCAGTTGCATAAAAATGAAGCACGTTCTAAACAAATAGTTCAGACCCTGAATTTCTGCAATGTGTGATTTAACATAAACTGGCAGAGGTTTTGAACTATCCAAGGAGAGCCTGAGGAAAACTGAAGAATAAATTAACTCATCTAAGTCCATTAGATTGTACTCTACATAGGATCAATCAATCATTAATAAATATTTAGAAATCCCACAGGACCTGATCTTTTCAATACTTCTTTCAGTCTTGTCAACTTAGGCTAACCTTTCTCCTGGATTAACCAACCCTATAAAACATACTGTACTACAGATACCAATAAATACACAGTATTGTAAGCAAGTATGCTTTTCCTGGTTCTTGGTTATAAAGAATCAAGAGAATCAATGATGACATAAATGTTCCTTAAAAAATGTGTTCCTGAAATAGCTGTAGTATTGATTCCAGCCTGAGACAGAGCTCAGAGCTGAACTGTGAAAAAAAAAAAAAAAATAAAAAAAAAAATCTGAATAGCTGACAAACTCTTGTATCCATTGTTTGAGGAAGAAATGGATAGTGTAGGTGCATTCTTAGATCTTAACTAGCCTTTTATTACAATGACTTTCTGAAGATGTCCTGGACGTTTATAGAAGATCCTAAAGAAGCAGACATTTCACTATTTACATTTCACTGAAGAAGTACCAGGGAGTATCTCAAAAGGAGAAAAATAAACACTCCTCTGGTAACAATGCTAACATGTGAGAAAACAGGAATGTTAAAAAAATATCCTTTTAGCTCTTGTGCATTAGGAAGTGCTGGCACACAAAGCTGCATTTCTGTGTTATTGGAAAAAGACAACAAATAATTGAGGGCTTTTTTGTTTGTTTGTTTGATGTATAAATGTGCGTAAAAGAAACAGACTTAACTGCAAAATTAGAATTTGACACATGTGTCAATGTAGTCTCCTTACACCAATCTGACTAAATCGGTCTAGAACATCTTTAGCAGTAGCATCTAGGAGAGGATTAGCTAGAGTTGTGGTACCTGCTGTTGAGGAAAATACATTTCTCTTTCTACCCAAAAAATGTGGTTACCATCTAAAGGACACAGGAAACAGTTCAGGCCAGAGCATTCCTTCCCTTGCACATCAGATTTCAGAACAGTCTTCAGAGCACCCTGCCTCATCCTAAGAGATGATGTACTGCTTTGTGCCTGGGGATTAATCCCTCCCAGAGAGGGAGATTCTGTTGAATGACCGAAGAAAGTCTTCCCACTATCATCCACAAAATATAGTTATTCACAGATCTTCTTGTGGGGTAACATACCTTATCCACACAATCACTTTATGTTGGTACTGGTAATGTAGTATTTTTTTCAATTCTCTCTTCTTTTTTTTTTTTTTCTATAATAAACCAGGTTTTTTTTTCAGGCAGAAATTTTATCTTCACAGAGAAATATAATTGCAAGCCTGATACTTATACAAATTGGTTCATTGGGACAGGTATTGTACCAAAAATCTAATTTGGTTGTAGCACAGAGTTCTGTAAAACAGACCTAATCAGTGTGTCTGATTATACTCAAAGTCTGAAGGAGGAAAAAAAAAAGTGACTTTCCGCTTTTTGTTATCCAGCCCAGGTATTATATTATTGATTCAGAGAGGAAATGTGCTGAGCAAGTGCCCCTGATGGAACTGAAAGAAACCCTTGGGACCATTTATGAGATAGAATTTGAGCTCAGCTAAAGAGCTATAGCACATGCTGTTCTTCTTATTGACAGGGAAGGAGTTTGCTCTTTTAGTAAAATCAACACAGTAACACCTGCTTTAGAGATTTAGGAAAGAGTACAATCCATACATACTTAAGAGCTGGACAGACACAAGTGAAGTCTGAAGAAAATGAAGAGTAGAAAGGTAGACATGGGTTGGGCTGACATAGGCCTATACCCTGTAGAAAATCATAGAAGATATGAGAATACCTCTGCACCTTCACAATATCACCACACTCAGCTCTGGAACAGTTATTTTTGTTTCTTTACCTTCACAGAGGGAACAGTAGGGGAAAAAAAATAGGTAAAAAAAAGGAAGCCTCCCATCATGCAAGTTTGTGTATATATATATATATGTATATATATGCTCATTCTCATTGGTGTATACATATAGCGATAAAGTGACAGGAAAAGGAAGAAAGGGGAAAAAAATTGAATATGTCAATGGAGGGCTATCTGAGCAAGACAGTCTTTGGGAGGTGCACTTGCTTGTGGCTTGCTCATCAGCCCTACACTTTAAGTGGATACTGGAGCTCTTTCAGAGTGTGCTTATTTGGATTCAATGATAAAGTGGCGGAACAAGTGCTGTCTTTTGATGGTAGGAGCTTTTTTGTAGGCACGCAGGCCTGAGCAGTGGAACATTAAGCTGATGAAAATTAGGCATAGGAAAAAAGAGAAAGGAAAAGAATAATAAAAGTAAAGGGCAGAGACAAAGAAAATTCAAGGAGAGGATTTCCAGAAGGAAGAATAAGAGAAGATGGAGAGCAAGATTACTGTGTAGTGCAAAAAAACCCCATGAAATTGTAAGAAGAATATAAAAATATGGAAAAATAGTAAGGCAGATAATAGAAGAAAATCAAGACGCAATTAGAGCATTAGAAAGGGATCAGTCCATTACCACATTTCAGAGTATTATCAGTAGCGCTATGACAGAACTTGCAACCTGAAATTTCAAAGTCTTTCTTTAATAGACAGTATCAACTTCATGAAAACGAACACACAAACTGTATGTTTTTCAGATGCTAACAAATCCTGGACAAAGTTCAACAGCTGCTTTCACAAGTGCATGTTGAAAATGTGACTGAACTGCTGGCATTGTGATTCAAGTGTCTTGAAAACAACTGCAGTGTAGTTTTAACTGCCATCTTCTGTCTCCTCTCAGCATTCTTCCTTCTGGCTCACAGAAGGTTGTCAGACACACAAAATTCTCTGGACTTCAAGTAACAAAATAAAATGTCTAATATAAATTACCTTTGACTGCTGAAAGACTTTATTTACAGCTGCTCAGAGCTGCATCTGGAGAGTTTAGGTAGAGGCTACGACTGCCAGATGGCGGCCAGACTTACCCAATTAGCGATCTCTCTCATCCTGTGCCTGGGTTTGCAGTGTTACTCCTCACATCACGGTTGCCTGACTCAAGCCAGTACTTCTATGGTCTAAAATAGTAAATACTAAAACAGTTGCAATGTCGTCAGGTGAGCCAACACAGAGATCTGTAGGCTTGGCTCAGTCAGAAGATGCTCTTTGGTATGGTTTTTCTGGCTGTTGAAATTAAGGAGGTAGCTCTTGATCAGTTCAACTTCTGGACAGTTAAGGTCTAATCCTGGACTGCTTTTTGAGGCAGCGACGTGTTTAAAAGAGTGATGAGGACTGGCCTGAGTGGACAGAAAACTGAAAAAGCAGGGAGAATGGGGAAAAAAAGGTTAACTTTCTCAAGTATATATCTCTGTTTAAAAAAATAAAATAAATCAACAGTAAGGCTCATGACATCAGGAAATCAAAGCGCATTCAAGTCCGAAAGGGTTATCTACCGAAATCTCTGCTACATATAAATTGATTAAAATTTATCATTTATAGTTGTAGCCGTGCTAAAGCGCACTATCTAGATTGATGCTACTTATATTTGGAAAAACAAATAATGACCTCAGGCTTTTCCAGTGCAGAGTTTAGGAAAGGCAGAGACATACAGACTGAGTAAAAGTACAGACCCATATGGGACTTCTGGAAAACATCCCCTGTCCCACCTTAAGAAAGGACAGGTCTTATCCAAAAAGTCTAATTAAAATAGCAATGTTTCTCTGGTTATGTGCTTGAGGTGATTAGGAAGACAGGCTCTTGTATTACAGCATGAAGGTGGAAAGAGGCTGATGTTCGCATTTCATTAGATAGAGTTTCTCCTGTCTTTCTGACCTGCCCTTGGCACAGACCAAGGACTGGGGGAATGTCAGCTTCAAGCCATTTGTCTACACTCAGGTCTCTGAGGCCACCTCAGAATCACTAAAGCTTCGTCTGCATCAGGATGCCAACTCCTCTCAGGTGGAGAGGGAAGGAAGGGAAGGGAAGGGAAGGGAAGGGAAGGGAAGGGAAGGGAATAGTGGGTTTTAGGTTTCTAAAATGTGTACATAACCTGGGAAAAGGGAAAGTGAAGAGCTTTAGTATGAGTACTGCAAATTCTATGAGGAATCCAGCATGTTGTAGAAGTCAGGTTTCCAGCTGTTTCGTGCTGCAAGAGTAACTAAAAAATGACTGCCGATGAGGATTGAAGATATCTGGCCTCCTTCAAAAAGCCTGCGACTTAGCAGCCTGCTATTATGCTCACATGAAAACCATATTCCTTCATCCACACCACCTTTACGGCTGCTTTGATTATGGTTTTATGGACAGAAGGCCCATAACTTTACTTTGAACCTGAGGGACAAATAAATGCAAAATAAATCAATGTGAAATTTGGAGCGTGTCAGCAAGTTCCACCACACTAATTTGGAAAACTCACCAAGTTTCAGCAGGTGTAATATATCAGTACACAATTGTACTGGTCCTATTATAAGCTTACAACTAGTCACAATGTTAGTTTTGATTTCTGATACTTTTGTATGTAAAGTATTTTAGGGATTTGATAAGGGAATTCAAACGAGTCAGCCAAAGAAACAGTAGGTCACTTCCAACCTTAATGATTCTATTCTATTCTATTCTATTATTCAGATACAGCAGAAAGGCTAAAGGAGTGCTTCATTGACTCTAGTTTTATTCTGTTTCTAGCTGCTTGCCATGCCATCCTCATTTCTTTTGTTCTTCTCTTACTTGTTGTTTGTCAGATGTTAGATTTGTTATTTTTCTTTCTTTGTGTGTAGAAAGACTTTAGTAGAAGTTATTGCTTTTTAGCATATATCATATTTTTAGAAATTGTGACCCAGAGAGACAAATTTAGAACTGGAGTGTTCAATTCAGAAATCATCAACAACTATAAAATTTGACCTGAAACTGATTCAAATCCAAAAATTTGGGGAGATTTAAAAAGTACTTCTGAGCCAAGGTTTTAACCTCTGTAACAAATTTGGTTATAACTTAACACAAAATTGCTTGCCAAGAGCAGACATAGTTATTCACTGACATTGTATTATCAATATCTAGCCCAGGGAGGTTATACCCAGGGAAGAGGTGGGAATCAGACATACTTCTGAGGTCTAGCTCTTTTTCTGCTTCTGTTCTCTTCTGGAGAGTAGCTTTTTGCTGTAGCCCAAATTTGCTGTTCATGATAAAGTCTCAGTCTGCGTATTATGTGTTGTCACTTGTCCAAATTGTTCTCTGCCTCTCATCTCTCCTTGCTCCCCATTTCCCTGGCCTGTGGGTAAGGGAATTACAACTTACTCCTATGCCCTGCAACCTAAGATTTAAGTATTATGGATGGTGATATAAAAGACAGTCTCATTCTCTTTTATTCCTCCCAGCATATGACCTCAATCTCTATCCCTTAGATAGCTGGTTATCCAGATCGTCTGACTCTCTTATAATCCCTTCTCCTTCATTTCACTGAGATTGCTCATGGAGTAAAACAGGATTTACCTTAAGTGAGGTGGAATTATCTAGCTTTCTCAAATCATCAATGTATATTTAGCTAGCCACTGGGCTGATCAAAACATGATTGTGATAAGCTGTGCTAAGGGTTCTGAATCTACAGGTTTATTTGTCCTACTTGCTTTCTAAATAAAAACCTGGGGTTTTTTTTTGTTTTGTTTTGTTTTTAAGTTAGATATATTTGAGGTTGCTCATATACGACCCTAAGAAGACACAGTAAAAATTAGCAAGGGACTTATTCTGAGTAAGTAGATCAAGAGTGGGTTTTGTTCTTCATGAGGGAAAGAAATAACACAGCTTCCAGGAAATTGATCAATGCCTCCAGAGCCATATTGTGAATTTCTCTTCTTTCATCTTTACACATGGAAATAAAAGGACCTATCTGTTTCAACTGGAGTTTTATAGGTATGCTTTACAGCACTGACTGAGTTATCTGTCTCCTTGTTGGTAAGGAAGTGGATAATTCCCTATCTGAAAGTGTTTGTATTTTTACGATCAGCTTTTTTTGGGCAAACATCAGAAGTGACCAAAATCTCAAAACACAAGGAAGAACATAAATTGGTAGAAAAACACAGCATAATAGACCTTCTCGTATTGTGCTCAAGGGGACTCCAGGGACCAGCCAATCCATACAAGAAGAATAGTGTGAGCTAGATGGGACCCAGTATGATTAATCACCAGAGCAATGCAGATTTAGCGCATTAGGTGAAAAGATAAATGTGTAAAACGCTGTGTCAGAACCCATGGAGTGGCCCACACGGTAATTCAGGGTCAGTAATTGAACTTCACTCTAATTATCCTGGGGAGATAATATTAACTTATAGTTGAGTGTGAAAGAGAGAGTCCATAATTCATCACTCGATGGGGCTGCTCATTGCATTGTGTTATTGAAATATGATGGCTCCATTTTTATCCTGTCATAATGACAACTGATGTGCTTATTTTCTTTCTCTGTGCCTCCAGGGGATGATGAAATAGTAAGCAAACATTCTTTCTGGTGAAAGAACAGCACTTTATCACACTGGCTTCAGCTCTAAAAAAGCATTCACAAACTCAGAAACAATTTCTAGAATCAAGGCCGGTCATTTCCCCTTGCATCTGGTTACAGACAGCTAACCTAAACAAAAGACAACACTTTTTCTCTTTATAAGATGCAGTTTTTCCTTCCCTAGTTATCAATTGTTTAAGTTTCTTGATTTTTTTGAGAAGTTTCTTTTCCATTTCTAATTTTCCCAGGATACAAACTTCCAGAAGTATTTTAGTTGAGGCAGAGAGGTCACTGCACAGCATTGATGGGTTCTAGAAACTGGAACTGTTCATTTTCCATTTCACACCTACGTAGCTTTCATACTGTTCCTTTCAAAAATGTGTTTTCATCATGAACAATTTTAAAATTTGAGTTTTACTATATTCAACACTTAAAAATAATTCAAGTTACATCTATGTCAAGAACTTCCTAGCTTTTGCAAACTTTTTCCACAAGTACAATATCAGCCTACAAAATCTATCAGTATTTAGATCAGAGCAGATTTCAACTATAGATTTACTTTAGTGGTATAAAGCATATTACAAAACAAATCTCTGGAAATTTCTTTCATATTACTCTGTGGCTTTTACTGTCCTGTTTGAACAGAAAAATCAAGATTACTCCATATAAACCAAATCTGTCTCATACTCATGACTACACATTTAGGCATAATTACATCAGGTCATGACTTAATAGTCTGATAAGGCATTAAGAAGATATGGGCTGTGTTGGACTGGACAAAGAAAGAAAATATTTAAGAAATCTAATATAAATGCCAGGACAAAGAAAAAGGAGGTGAAATTCTAGAAAGGGAAATTCTAGTTACTAAATATTGAGTGACAAGCACTGTGAACACTGCTCAGGTGACTTACAGTGCACTGATGATGTTGACAACAGATGACATTTGTTACACGATAGACTTATGTCATGATTTCACTACAGTAACTTTGTAGTTGATGACTAATGGGAGATGCTTGACATTAACAAGATTCAGTTGGGATTCATAAGTTGAACTGCAGTTTAATACATAGATATAGAAACATCAGTAGATTTTAATGAAACTTTTTTTTCATGCCTCCCAGTCAAACAATCTATGTGTTTGGTTCACACTACAGTAGTGAAGGTGACTATATTTCCTGACGAATTTTCAGTGCAGGTGTATACTCCCAATGGAAGACATTGAAGCTCTTCATATTGCCTTGTCTGGCAAAAGTTACAAAGCCAAGAAAAAAACCTGGGAGATGGTCAACTACAAGGCAAGTGGTAGACAGAAAGTAGAAAAACACAGCTGAATACTATATGATGTTGGAAAAAAAAATAACTTGCTTTACTGAAAGATAAAAAAGTGAAAGGAAGAAAGGTGTAATTCATCTACACATTAGCAGCTGCAATCACGCTAATAAATCAAACTGGGCAAAAGTATGGTTTTCAACATTACCCTGATGGAGTCAAAGTAGTTGATTTTGGCATATTTCTTGCTATGGTTTTGACACAGGTCAGATTATACTTTTCTCTCACAAAAATGCCCAGGCACCATTCCAGCATGGGCCAGGGTCAGTAGTGCCCAGTCAGCATGGACAGCTCAATGATTTTTAGGGTGTAGCAGAGTGGAGGTGAGGCAATAAGGGACTTCAATCTCATGGATGTGAGCTGCGGAGAATTTCTGCTTGCTTTGTGCTGCTTTGGAGTACAGTCTTTAACAAAATGAGAGGGAATGAGTCAAAGATTTTTTCAAATTAAAAATTAAAAAAATCCCACCCACCACAAACAAACAAACAAACAAACAAAAACCCCCCAAAACCAAATCCTTTTGTCATTCCCACTCCAGATGCCTTAGCAGCACCAAGTTCAAATGTGTAATGTGGAGGACAAGACAAGCTGACATTTAACTCAGGTTTTTGTCATTGTGGATGGACAAATAGTTCTAGAATTCAGGGTTTAGGATTGATTCCCATCATTTTGTTTTAGTTTGATGGCAGCAAATTGACAACAGGGTGTTTGCTGTGCAATATTCAGTAACAAACTGAAATTTTAACACACAGAATGGACCTGTTTTCATTTCAGAACTGTGACAAAAGGATGTTAGGATGAATAACATTATGGAAGAGGTTGTCTTTTATGCCAGGTGTGACTTTATTTCACATGTAACCCTTTTATTTTTGGTATTGTATTGTCTTAACACTAATTGTCAACTGTTCTTTAACTTCAGTTTAACCTTATTGCCTTACACAGGCCTTGACAAGTTATTCCTTTGAAGACACCTTTCGATGTAAACACTGATTTTTGATCACCAAATCAATGCCACAAAAAGTAGAAAGGACAGTCACTATGAAATGTGAGAAGACAGAACTGGCCCACACTTATCAAAATGCTAGTGTCATGTCATTCTATCAGGAAACATAAACATTACAGTAAAGGTGAAGATTTAGAAAGTGACTTCAATATTTAACATACCATGTGGACTCACATTGCACTTAATATTTGCTATGCATAAAACCAGAAAAAAAATTAATTAATTTGATGACCAAGGAAATTATTTTCTCTAGAACAGATTTTATTCTTACATACACATATTTTTCTTGTAATACTGAAAAATAAATATATTATATTTGACTATCCAAATGTGACTTTTTAGCATTTTTGCTGTATTTCGTACAGTTGTTTTTAAACAGAAAAGTAACTTATACATAAACCGTGCCTTTTTCATTTCTCATATATTTTAATATAAAATTAGTTTGAAAAAAGCTTTCTGACGCTGTTTTCTGATATGTAGTTTTATTGTGCACACAGAACTCTGTATTTTGTTGGTGTACAAAATTTAAAACTGTACAGTGAGGATGTAAAAAGCTACAGGTACATGTTAAAGAGCATCTTAGCTCCCGTAATCCATTCTTTCTTGCTGTTGGACTATCTGATTTTAGAACAGATGCTTTAAAGAAAAAACACTAAGAGTAAATGTCCTTAAAGTTTTCCTAAGAATTCATATTAAGTTACATATCCAGATATAATGGAACCTTTCTGAAGCATGAAATAGTTGCATGTAGCCTTATGTCAAATAAAAATGGTTAGAGTATTGAGCTAATTAAGTCACTGATGTGTACCAGCGGCTATGTTCATCATTTCAGGTTCCTGCTGTCTTTCAGAATAAGTGGGCTTCTGTGTATGTCATCCATCTCTGGTATTTCAGAAGTCCTACAATCAACATAAGAAAGTGAAAATAAAGGGTACAACAGTATTTTCCACTAGTCTCACAACCTAATCTGTTTTATCTTTTTAAAAAAAATGGCTACATTTACATTTAGTGACTCCTGTATACAAGTCATAATGTCAAGAAATCCATTTGCTCTTTAATAAAACTTATCATAATGTCTGAAGGCTTGATTTATGGACAGGTCTGCGTCACCTTGACTGCCTGAACCCTTTCATTTACTGCAAGAGTTCCAAGACGGGTCATGATATTTACACTAGGTCAGAATAATAATGTCACCAAGATCAGGGGCCCTGACAATAGCCTATTTGTCTCATTTAAATAATGAACATCATTGGTGAAAATTGCAGACTGAAACCATAACACACAAAGGACAGCAGAACATGACTGTGCAGGATATGAGAACCACTATTGACACAAATCGTGACCTACTTGCTCCAATTTGCTGGCCACCTATTTTTTGTTCTTCTTTTCAAAACAGTCTCCAGCAGTATTCAGACGATCATAAGAAAAAAAATAATTTTTCTTGTACCAAATCTAACAAAAGAATATTACTTCTAATAAGTATGAGGGTATGTGTAGTGCTGCTTTTCTCATGGCACAGTAAATGCCATGGTGAATATATACATTATATACTTTTCAGATACATCAGAAATAATGAGTATCCTCATTCCCACATCACTCGCTGATTGAATTTGCACTATAGAGCCTGAAAGGTAAAGGCTTTGCCACCTGCAGTTTTCTCAAAATGCTCTGTTTAATGAATGCTTTTTTGAGTTAATACATTCTAGTGGGGTGGTTTCTCTCTTCCAGAGCTCCCTGATGATAGAGAAGGAAGGAGAGAAATCTAAGCCAAGAAATACTGTTGGTTTTGTTCCTAAGAGCACTGTTCTATCACAGTTCTGTCTCAGGAAGGCATGTAACAGTTTGCTCCAATGTGGACAAAGCGTAAATTTTGAAGCCTCCGATAGAGCTGTGAAATAGAAGTCTGTGCATGGACAGTTCCAAGAGCAAGCAATCATGGAAAGGTCTGTGGTTCATGGGGAGCCTTGCATCCACCTTACATCTCTGTAGCGCAAGATGGCACATGCATGATACGCTACTTCTCATTTTCCTTGCTTTCATTTTAAATAAAAGTGTAATTTTCACAGCATTTATTGAAATAGTGGATATTTCAAAGCTGCATTTCATTTTTAACTAGTTATAAGGAGGGTCCTTTAGATAATAAGTCAGTAATTCCTTCAGAAATCAATGGAAAATGCTCAGAGCTATTATTATTTTGACAGCATATTGCAAGATTAGTAGAACAATTCCACTATGGTTATAACTAACTCATGCTGGCATTTGATTCCCATTTGTCCTTAAAATGAAAACAAAGAAAGTAGTTGCACTATTGCTCTTAGTTTCTGTCTCTCAAGCACAAATCATTCTATCAACTACACTATTATTTTCTTCAAAGTAATGAAAAAGTTCCCGCTAAAGACATTTAAAAGTTAAAATGGATTTTAGGGAAATGACATAAAAAAAACTATGTGAAAGAAAGAGTGATACAGTTAACACCATACTTACAAAAAGCACTTGTGGATTAACTGCCTGTGTCATAATCCACTTTAAATGGTTAAATTCCTAACCATCAGGTGCCTTAGTTTGGGGAAAATTACACATTTATTTGGGATAATTAGTTTTATTTATAGATTTGTTTAGAAATGTGGAGACATGGAAACACTGATAGGAGGCCTAAATCATCTAATGTGATTTTCCATTATTATTGCAAATCTTTTGATGTATAAGGAGCAAAGTGAGTGTGGAGTTCTCTTTGCATCAGAGAAGCACAATAAAGAGTCCTTGAAAGCACCTCAGGAAGTCATCATATCCATTCACCTTGTCAAAGACAGGTTTAGCTACTCCTATATCATTCCTAAGAAATATTTGTCAAACTTGCTAATAAAATTTCCCCCACTGATGGATTTTCCAGAGGGGCCCAATCCTTGCAGATGCTTCACGGCCGTTGTCACAGAGAGCTTTTCTTATCCCTGAATCTTCTTGCTGCAACTTAAGTTCATTCTTTCCATACTAACTATCTCGCACAAGGTTAACAGGTCTTTGCAACAGCTTTTCAAAATGTTTAAGACTGCTTTCATGCCATCCTTTCAATGTTCTCTACTTTATAACTCTCTCTACAGTTTACCTTTTTCAGATCTCCAATTAGCCCTGCCACTCTTATTTAGATTCGCTCCAATTTATCCATAATTTTTTGAAAGTGGGATACTTAAAATGGAAACTACTCAGGATGAGGCTTCACTATTAGCAAGTACACCAGAAGGATTCTGTCAATTCTTTGGCCAGCTGCATTTGTATTAATGCATCCCAAAAGGGCATTTGTCTTTGTCTGGATCAGCATAATACCACTGATTCATTTCCAGCATGTGACCACTAGAATATCTAGATTTTTTTTCTGTGAAATTTATCCCATCTGTCCATCTTTCATTTAGTTAGCTTGAGTCTATGCTCACAAGAAACTGCCAGCTATACTTTAAATTTTCTTTTCTCACACTCATCTCCAACAGTTGCCAACCTTCTGAGGACATATGTCTTCCTGACAGCCTGCTTTTTTTTTTTTCCCCATGCCATTTTACCTCTTTCCCCTATCAGGTCTTCCGTACTGTTGGCTTATGGTTATTCACATTAAGATGGCCTTTCAACCTCACATTCTTAACCAATGTTTCCATGTTGGCTGGAATCAGTTTTAACCTGCTGTATCATTTCCCCAACTCTCCCATCCCTTTTGAAAGCAAATTCTGTGCTCTGAATGGTTTTACCCTCTCTTCACAGAAAGCCTTATCCATCTGAACTTCTTTACGTTTTGGACTGTAGTATTCCTGGTTCATCTCAGAGATTTTCAGCAAGCTTCTCGCCTTTTATTTTCTGTCTTGCCAAGCACATGCATCCTTGATCTTCAAAGCAATATTCCTCCTTCTTTTCATTCGTTTCATTCATTCCTCATTCATTTCTGCCTTTCTTGTACAAGCTACTCCTCTTTTATATTAATTTTTCAGTTGTAAGAATTATCCTACCATGTCTTTATTATATTAATTAAGTCATAAGCTTGACCATCTACGTAAGAATCTCAGCCCTTCTTTCTTCCCCATACCTCTTGGATTAAAATACCTATAGCAGAATGTTTTGCAGACTGCCATACTACTCCTAATGACCTTATACTATCATAGTTAGAAGAATCCTGTTCCCTTTCCACAGTCATAGGGTTTTTCCTCATTACTGTTTCTTACTGTCACCTGGTTATTGGAATTCTCCAGCTACCCCTTCTAGCTCTGTTAATCCTCATTTAAAGCCCTTTTCATAACATGGTTCCAAAGCTAGGTTTGGAAGACAGTACTGTTTTACACAAAACAAATTACCAAAGTGATCAATTATTCCAGAGATCATAACTGGATTTTGGTCTGGGGGTTGTATATTTAGTTTGCTCTGAGTTGAATACTCCCAGAGTTCTCTTCTCCTGATTTGTAGCAGTTTTTAGAAAGAAATTCTACACTTTTTATCAGTGTTCAACACTTTCATTCCATACTGACATGCCTCCAGACTGCTTGGACCTTCACTCTGCAGTTATCCCTTACTTCTCGATTTTTACTTTCCGAGCTATAGTCTCTTTTGACACCTAACTCTCCGCAAGTACCTCAGCATTATTACTGAAGACTACACTGAAGTGAGGAATTTCTCCTTTCAAAGCTGTCCAAAGAAAGCAAGTTCTCAGTGATAAAGCTGCATATATGTATTTAAAGAGAGAATTCTTATGGATGTGTTATACCAGTTAGATTTTAATTTTTACATATTGATTAAATTATTTTTCTGATGCATAATGTTGTGTCTGTAAAAATATACATCGGTAGGCTGTTACATCATACATTTCTGCTATAAATCACTATTACAACTCGCAAATATTTTTAATTTTTTTCACTGCTGTTCCTTTGATACCACATTTCTTTTACAAAAAAACCCACATAAACAGAAAATTATTAACCCAAAATAAATAATAATTTACTTGTAAAAATGTCTCTGTACTGTACTAATTTACCATTCCCTAAAATAATGTATCAGCAATGGCACATCAATACACTGCTATCTAAAACTATCGTGAAAGATTATTTTAAAAGTAAAGTGGATCATCTGGTTTTAGATTTTTCATAAACTTCTTTTTGTTTCCTGACAAAAAGTTAAAATAGCTTTCTAAGTAGAACTCTTTGCGGAGACCAACAAGGATAACATATGCTTTTTACATACCCTAGCCATGAGATCATCACTAAAAACATAACGGAAGAGGACAACACAGAGTGCAAATAGCAATGTGTAACTGTGCAGCAACAGTTTCAGTTTTGTTTATTCTTTTTGCCTTTTAATACAATCAAAGCGCTTCTTTTGCTGTTTTGTGTTTAAGATATTAAAGAACCAAACTAAACTTAAGGGAAGCTATCATAAACCTTCATGATGAAATACACTGCATCTACAAAATTATGTATTTTTCATAGGGTTATAAAATTAATGACCTTTTTGGTAAAGTTAGTGACAGACACAGCTTGAAAACCAAACTTTTGCAGAAAACCAGAAGTGACACGACAAAGGGCTGGCACAATGTCCAAGATACTTTTATTGTATTTGATATCTGTTCGGACATGTTTGACACGTCTGTTTTCACATCTCTTCTCTAATAGCAGCTGTGCTCTGATGAGATATAACACCTTCAATTTCCAGCCTTTTTTCTTATTCTTCTTCTCACCAAAGTGAAAAAAAAATCTGACAATATAAAGGTAGCCATCCCACCCATTTGAACTGAGTCCAAATTTCACAGTTTTGACGGAAACTTCTAACAAAGTAATTAATGCTAAAGCAAACAGTTATCAAGAATGTCTGTCTGCAATAGGAATGCCCCTGATTGAGGCTTTTATTTACTTTACACTCGTATCTACTTAACCTTCTTTAACCTACCCATCTATCAAGAAACTATACAGCTATGCGTAGTGACTATGCTTCAGTCTAACAGAAATTTTGAAGCTCAGGGAAAACAAAATTTATGTAACTTGCATTATGTCTTCATAAATTTTATAACTCCGAGAATGATGATACAAGTTTAACTGATGAACTGATTTAAAAACTGTGTTGTTGCTTAAGAGTGTTAGTGCCTAAGCAAAATACCTGGTCATGCTGTCAGAACTTCCCAAATTGCTTACGTGAACTAATTCAATCTTTCTGCTATACAAAGAAGTTTGTATAAAGAAATCAAAAAGGACTTCCTAATATTGCCTTCCATGCAGGAAAAAAGGCCATAGTAAAGGGAAGAATTTAAGAAAATTCAATGAAGTCTTGAAAGCCTTGGGTATTTTTCTTCAAGCTGTATGCTATTAGGAAAGTTTTGGTTGGCTGGTCTGTTGGTGTGAGAGACTGCCCGCTAAGGATTAAACACTGTCAAAATGCAAAATAAAGCCAGTTTACTTCATTTTGCATGGAGCTTTTAAAGCTGTGGTCTAGGGAATGTGTTTTATTAGCTTATAACCACCTGTCACTTCAAACTATATAAACCATTTGCTAGAGAGAGCAATTAAACCAAAAATTCTCAGAGGATCATTTTAAGAAATGAATTATAACCAGCAAGGGAAAGGAAGTTGATATAGACAAATATTATTTATATCACAAATCAAACCCTTCTTATTTACAATTCTTAACACTGAAGTTCTCTCATATTTTACAGTTGTGATCAGAAGCAGATTATTTTTTTAATTCTGAAATTATTTTACTCAGTACATGAGTTCATTTATGGACATGGTTTTGTGTCTTGAAAGAATGTGGTTATATATTTCCAGTTGTTTTACTTTTCCATGTCTGCTGGTCTTTTACTTTGAAAAAAGACAGGTCAAACAGGGAAATGATGAATAATTCAAAACACTGAAATCAGAAGACAGTGAAAAGCCTAGAAAGGTCTGTTTCAGACAATTCAGGGTATCAGCTGTTTCCTCTCATTTGGTAATTTGCAATTTTCTTTTTTCCCTGGAAAGAAGCTGGAGCTTATATCCCCTTCCCATTCTAGGACAACAGTTATATAAGTGTGACTTGATAAAAAAAATACCTTGAAGATGTTTATGCTGACATTTTTCTATTGAGATTAACAAAGAAGAAGAACATTTTACATTGGTACTGTAAGTAATGTGTTGACATTTCCTGTAATATCCAACACACCTGTTTTACATGGTTTGTTGTTTTGAGTTTACAAAAATAATTTTACCCTTAGATGATTTTGTTACTGTGTTTGCTGATATGCTTAGGTCGTACAGCAAAACAACCACTTCTAAGTAATTTATGACAACACCTTAATAATTTTATTTAAGTAGAAAAAATCCTTAGCTTTTTGGAATTTCATACAATGTTTGTTGAATAGACATAAAACAATAAGTAAATCAGTTATCAATGAAACAGTCTTCTCAGGACCATCATGAATATACACACTTAACATAATCACTTAAAGTTTTCTTGATATTTAGTTCCTTATGTTTATAAAGATGAGGCAGGCTTCACATTACACTTAAATTCAGATTCAGAAATTTTTTTTCCCTGCAATTGTGAAAATGTCTAATAAAACCATCTTCTAGCACATTTCACTATTTTCAAGCTACATCATTTCAAATAATACTTTGTTTCAGTGAACACAGCGATGACAGGTCATGCCATAGTTTAAATAAATTTCTTCCCTTATATAGAATTCCCAGTCTAGCCTTAGCTTTTAGGCATAGAGGTGGCACTTGTAAACAGAGGCAAAACCACTCAATGAATATCAATCGGTCTTACCCGGTTGGATTTCTTCTCTCCTATCAGTAAGTTTAGTCCTTCAGGCATGACAAGTCACATCAAGGGGTTTTGTGTAGTGCTTAAGCTCCTTAGGTCATTTAGATGTTCTTTCTACTAAATTATCTTTTGACCTGCACCTAGGGATAGCTTCTTTTCCTCACATCCCTATATTCAAGTGAATATAGTTCACATTCAGCTTCTCCCCTTACTGTTGTTAGAGGGATACCAAACTGCATGTTTCGCAGAGTCTTAACTTCTAACGTGACTCTAAAAATGTTGGAGATATAACAAAGAAATACATCCTTATGACCCCTATGGCAAGCAGGTCAACCTTTTCCTGACAAAATATACTGGACTTCTATAATTACAGAATTCTTTGTCTCATTAAAACCAATGTCGCCATTAGTTCAGTAACATAAGGTGAACAAGAAAAGCAGACATCCCAGACTGAAAATTTCAAAAATACCCATCTAAGCACTTGAGGATGAGGCAGAACAAGCAGAGGTGAGAAGTTGTTATGTAGCAGGACAGAACAGAAAGGCTGGAAGTAAATGTCTCAGAAACTGCAATTAAAAAATGAAGATGAAAATATTACTCTATCCATGATTTCACCCACAATTCTATCTTTTTTTTTTTTTTTACTAAAATGATGAGTTTCATCAAACTGCATTGTATGCAAGTCAACAGTTATTTTTATCAAAGAGCATGCCTGAGCAAAAAGAAACAGTAGTGTGTCAGTGAAACACCTATCTTTCTCCCGTGCTCCATACAGTTCTGTAGGTCCTCAAAAACAGAGCAACCTGTAGCCAAAAAAACCCCCAACAACCAACCAACCAAAAACCAACAAAACAAAGAAAGGAGTAACTATGAAGGATTATAGATACCTTGAGATAATGTTTATCACTGTATTAAGCTTGTAACTTAATACTCTCCAAGTATTATGTCGTGGTAACAAAACAGATGCTGTAATTCTTGTTTAATAATTTGATATTAGACACTCATTAATCTAGACAATAATAATAACTAATTATAATAATAAATATAATGTGTTAAGCGTTCAATGAAAATAAACTTTTGTTTCTGACTGAATAAGAAAATAAGATTTCAGATTTAAAACTTCCAGTAGTACCACGTTCCCTTGAAGGCAGAAGATAAATTAGAAAAAAAATAAGTCAGTTCAATAACATTTTTATAGATTTATAATTTTAAGAGACCTCTTAGGGAATCAAGTGGACAGAAGAATGGTAAGGTTTCCAAGCCTATATGAGAACTGCACTGGATAGCAATATCCCACTTTGGTTGCATAATGGATGGTGGACAGCATGAAAAATAGAGGCAAGTACCCTTCAATCTGTGTATAATCAGTATTAATAAGCTCTGGGAGTAAGATGATTCAAAAAACACAGACCTGACAAATCACCAATACATCAGCAGCAGCATCTTAGGACACTAGGAATATATGGAAAGGCAATGTAATTTGTGTGAACTGCCTGGGAATGTAACTTTAACAATAAGTTGAATAATTTCTATGTTACAGTAATTTCTATGTGCATCAGAATTTAGCCAGCTACGTCTGAGAGCAAACACAGAAATTAAGCTCTTTGGGTTCTATCTGCTCTATGCAGAGTACGCTGTCAGAAGTTTTGAAAATTATTTTTTGCAAAATATTTTGCAAACAGAATTTTCCAATCTGAATGCTGCTATAGCATATACCTTGACTACTCCCTGCGACTGTCGCAGCAAAAAAAGAGAAAAAAAGAAAAAAAGAAAAAATATCAGGATATCACGTTGCCATAGTTTTATGACTAAAAAAAATACATATTTTTATATTCTGCTAACCAAGTAAAATAATTTAAGGCGGATTTATTTCACGATGATTAGATCCTTACAGTGCACATGTGTAGGTAGGTGTGTTTGTGTGTCTGCACACATATATACATAAATATGTGTATGAATATATCGGCAAAGAAGGAAAACATTTTTCTAATATAATAGGTTTTCTTGATTATCATTTGGAACAGAAGCAAAGGCATAGGCCAGGATTTTTGAACTGTACTGGTTTAATCTGGAAGTCAAATTCTTAGTGGTATATATGTACAGGAAACCCTGTTTCACACTGTGAGCAAAATAAAAATAAAAAAGACAACTGCTCGCTCTGATCAGCTCTGCTATATTTTCCAAAAGTCCATGAACCAGAACAGTGGGTTAAAAGGAAGCTGACCTGACACATCCAGGTAGACTGATAAACTGAGCTGAAAACATTTCATCTTGCAGCTGATGCTAGGTGAAGCATATATGACAAATTGCAATGGCTGCAGGGTAATGGATCACCTGTAGGGGCTCAGCGCTCATTTGCTCACTAACCAGCTCGTGCTCTCTCTCCTGCTTTCTCCTACACGCGGCAAGTAGCTTTCCCTTCTTGAGTCTTGGGTCTGCAGGGGAAAACCACGACGTTGGCAAGTCATCCAGCACCCTCTCCAAAGCAAGAGCGCTCTGCCTTTACATGGATGCCTTTACAGCAGGACAGGCTGCGCACTCAGAGCCACAGCTGGTGTCCCATAAGTTCTCCCTTTGGGACGATGCGTGAGTGGCTGGCGCTGCTGGTCATGTCTCTGAAGAAAGCAGTACCTGCAGCATTGTTAGTCCTGAGAAACCATTTCTACCAGTATACCGTCACGAGCCTTCACTAGTTATCACAGAAGAAGATGCATTCGCTAGAAATGAGGGAGTCCTGAAGAAAACTATGTATTCCTAAAATATCGAATTGTTTGACTAGCCTGAGCTATACTCAGCTGGGGTTCCAGCTCAAGGCTGAGCAGCTTATACACTTTAGCGTATGTACAGATAAGCCAGACAGCAATACAAATAGCACACGGTGTCTGACTCACTGTCTCTCAAACTGCCTGCCTCACAACCTAGCTCCCTTTGGGCGCAGGCTGTTGACTCTACCAGAGGAGTGGCTGACATGGGGCACCAGCCACAGGAAGAAGAATATTATATACATGCGACTTAGAAATACTGAGTAGGGTCTGCTTAGAGGTCCCTGAAGTATGTCATACCTGTTTTAAGTTTAGCGCTAACCTTCATCTCTTATTATACCTAAGAAAATAAGTGCTGCAGTTTGCTGCATGTCCATATAATGAAAAGTACAAGTTTTCCGTGCCCAAATGTATAAATTTTAACCTACAATTTATAGCAACTTAGTTAAACTGGGGTAGCTTAATATGCAGATGTGCCAAATACTTATCTGGCTTGTCCTACGCAACCATTTTTGTATAGTACTCTTTTAGAATAATAGATGCATGTGAAATCAAGGCTAAGATTAAGCTCGGCAACAGTGATCACACACAAAAGTTTCCCCTGTTTTTCTGAATTAAGAAAGTAAAAGTATGTAGAAAAAAAAAAGTTTTAAGAGATTCACATGGGTTCCTATAAATGAGCAATATTTAACACCAGTAATGTTTTTGGGTGTTTTTAACACCCTGGAGCCAGGTTTGTATGAAAGTTGTCCATGGAAACATTTCCCAGACAAAATGGTTTAAAAATTAAGCATTTTGTCTGTAAAAGTAGCTCCCTAATATATAACCAAAAGATCTGTAAGCATCTCACATAGATGTTCAAACACATTGCAGAAATATTCTCCATTTTTCCTTCTCCTCACTTACTTTCTAGATCTTGATTCTAAATGGTATTTTGTGGATTATATATTATCACTTATTTCACCTAAACAGGGTCCCAACAAATATATTTTCCATCTGCAAAACCTCATAGACTAAATTCACCTCGTTGTAAATTGTAAATGAGGCTGTTTATGGAGCTGGTAAGTTGAACGCAGCGTTAGTCACTGTGAAACTAAATGACACGGCAGACATCCTCTGTTGACTTTCCCTA
The DNA here is from genome assembly GCA_013399095.1 of Psophia crepitans. NCBI lineage: Eukaryota > Metazoa > Chordata > Aves > Gruiformes > Psophiidae > Psophia > Psophia crepitans. Next base: position 302,083 of record VWZZ01003014.1, read on the forward strand.
CCTTGAAGCTTTTAATTTGACACAGCACATGCCCTGCTTCTCCCTTCCACCTATCCAGAGAATCCGTCAAAATTAGTGGCATTACTCTGCTATAAAGTGGCTTCAGTGAGACGAAATTATTTCCAGAATTTGTAGTGAATAAGCTATGAAGAAAATTATTTTTCCAACAAAATGATTTTGTACCAGCTGAAAATGAATGAGCAAGTAGCAACGGGGGATTCAGAAGAGAAGAAATATAATTTCAGGTTATCACTCTTTGCTACTATCCTCTTTATCATCTCATACAGTCAAGTTGGAAAAAGACCTACTTTTCCACTTTTGGTATTTTCACATTATATATTGCAAATTTCCACATTGTTTGCATCTGTAAAGGAAGCAAGCAGCAAAACCCACCCAAGACAGAGTCAGTGAGAAGTGATAGGATAACACAAAATGACCTCAAATTGCGCCAGGGGAGGTTTAGATTAGATATTAGAAAAATTTTCTTCTCCAAAAGGATTGTCAGTCACTGGAAGAGGCTGCCCAGGGAAGCGGTGGAATCACCATCCCTGGAGGTATTTAAAAGCCATGTAGATGTGGTGTTTAGGGAAATGGTTTAGTGGTTGTCTGGCAGTGTTAGGCTAAGCGTTGGACTTGATGATCTTAAAGGTCTTTTCCAACCAAAGTGATTCTACGATTCTATGATTCTACGACATATTTTCAATATTTTTAGATAAATTTCAGTTTGGACAATACTGGACTTCAACTCATATTGAACCTTTAGCCTAGGTAGTAAATCTGGTGTAAGTAAAGAATAAAGTAAGAGAAAATTAAATTGATATTTGTATAATTAAAACAAGCATAACAGAAATAAATAAAAAAATAGGCCAGGTTTTGATAACCAGAAGACTAATAAGAAAATCAGCCATTATTGCCTAAGGTTTAAGATTAGGTTGATGCTGATTCACTAGGGCTGACTCTAGAACAACTATTTTACTTTGGTCCTTAGTAGCACATAGACAGTCCATATCAACTTCATCAGGATCTGAAATGACAGCGAAGAGGTGAAATGCTTATCTTGGCTAACTGCTAACCACTGGCAGTGTCATCACTAGCTCCTGTGTACACCACTCTGACTCAAAAGCATTGCATTGTGTTCCAAGGTTTGCCATCCTTTGACTTTGAGAATAGCCACCCTTACTTATATATTATGCTGTTCTCTGTGGTGGGTAAGGTATTGATACTCCTGTCAGACAATACACAGGATCTGAGAACATAAAGGGCTTGTGATATTCTGTAGAGCAGTATTCCAGACAACAGGAAGACTGGCAGCTCAGCTTTGTTTTACGGTAAGAAAGCTATTGCTGTGAAAAACAATATGATGATACTCTAATCAGTTTCTATGTCAAATTATTGCTGCTTGGTGGAAATACAAGGTTGTAGCTGAAATATTTTGTTAAAATATTTACATGTTCTGTCTGCATACAGCATTTCTGATGTCTGTCCCTGGTATTTCCTTCTTATTTTGTCTTCTTTAGAAGTCAGAGGGTTGTGGTCAATGGGGCAGAATCTAGTAGGAGGCCTGTGACTAGTGAGTCCCTCAGGGGTTGGTACTGGAACCAGTGCTGTTCAATATTTTCATCAATGACCTTGATGAGGGAACAGAGTGTACCCTCAGCAAGTTTGCTGATGACACTAAACTGGGAGGAGTGGCTGACACACCAGAGGGTTGTGCTGCCATTCAGCGAGACCTAGATAGGCTGGAGAGCTGGGCAGGGAAGAACTTCATGAAATTCAATAAGGGCAAGTGTAGGGTCTTGCATCTGGGAAAGAAAAATCCCATGTGCTGGTATAGGTTGGGGACTGACCCACTGGAGAGCAGCGTAGGGGAAAGGGACCTGGGGGTCTTGGTGGACGGAGGGATGACCATGAGCCAGCAATGTGCCCTGGTGGCCAGGAAGGCCAATGGCATCCTGGGGTGCATTAGAAGGGCTGTGGTCAGTAGGTCGAGGGNTGAGGGAGCTGGGTCTCTTTAGCTTGGAGAAGAGGAGGCTGAGGGGTGACCTTATCAACGTTTATAAATATGTTAAGGGTGAGTGTCAGGAAGATGGAGCCAGGCTCTTCTCGGTGTCATTAAGCGATAGGACAAGGGGCAACGGGTTCAAGCTGGAGCACAGGAGGTTCCGGGTTAAAATGAGGAAAAACTTTTTCACCGTGAGGGAGACAGAGCACTGGAACAGGCTGCCCAGAGAGGTTGTGGAGTCTCCTTCTCTGGAGACATTCAAAAGCAGACTGGACACGTTCCTGAGTGATGTACTCTAGGTGGTCCTGCCTTGGCAGGGGGGGTTGGACTAGATGATCTTTCGAGGTCCTTTCCAACCTCTACGATTCTTTGATTCTGTGATTCTGTGATTTCTTTCTTGTTCGAACTTATTTTTCTTCCTAAGATATCTTCTCCATCATTTTTCACTGGATCAATTTCTTCTTCCTATTAACTGACCAATAATTTTTTTTTAGATAGTGTTGAAAGGTAATGTAATTTCTATAATCCCAGTTCACTATGTGATATTGGGGGTGAGTTGACCTTGGCTGGCTGCCAGGTGCCCATCAAGCAGCTCTCTCACTCCCCTTCCTCAGCAGGACAAAAGGAGAAAATATGATGAACAACTCGTGCATTGAGATCACTCACCAATTACCATCAAAATATACTCAACTTGAGGAATGATAATTTCACTTATTGCCAATTAATAACAGTAGGATAGTGAGAAATAAGAACAAAACTAAAACCACCTTCACCTCACCCCTCCCATCTTCTCAGGCTCAGCTCCACTGATCACTTTTCTGCTTCTACCCGTCCCTGCTCCAAGCAGTTCAGAGACAATGGGGAATGGGGGATTGTGGTTAGTTTGTAACACTTCATCTCTACTGCTCCAGCGTGGGGTATCTCCCACAGGACACTGCTCCACGAACTTCTTCAGCGTGGGTTCTTTCCATGGAGTATAGTCCTTCAGGCACAGACTGCCCCTGTGCGGGTTCCTCTCCACAGGCCACATCTGCCAGGAGCCTGCTCCTGCATGGGTCCTCTGTGGGCTGCAGCTTCCTTCAGGGCTTATCGACCTACTCTGTTGTGGGGTCTTTCATGGGCTGCAACTTTCCATAGGTGGCAGGGCGACAACCTACTTCACCATAGTCTTCTCCAGGGGGTGCAGAGGAATCTGCTCTGATACCAGGACCATCTCCTGCTCCTTCTTCTTTACTGACCTTGCTGTCTCCAGGGCTCTTTCTCTCACATTTTTCTCACTTCTCTCTCTCACAGCTGATGTGCGGTGTTTCTTACCCTTTCTTAAATATATTATCCCAGATGTGCCACCAGCTCTGTAATTGGTTCAGCTTTTGCCAGTGATAGGTCTGTCTTTGAGCTGGATCAAATGGACTCCATCTGACATGGGGGCAGCTCCTGGTGTCTTCTCACAGAAACCATCCCTGCAGCCCCTTCATTCCCAAAGCCTTGCCGTGTAAACGAAATACAGATATGTATGGCATACAGTTTTTAAAGACTGTGACTTGGCAGTAAGGAACAAGGATGCCTCTTTGCCATGTCCTGGCTGCCAAACTACAGGTGAGAGGCAACCTGGGGATGGAAAGAGCAAGGGAAAGAGAAAATGGCAACACGAAGACAAAGCTGGGAGTTGTTTCTGGAGTACAAAGTGGGCAAAACATGAAGTGAAGGGAGAAAGAAACAGAAAGCCATGAGGCTTAAGTAGCTCAGTATGAACTAGGAGATCTACATAGGGCAAGGACACTGATGTACAGAGCGCGAACACACAAAAGCATGCTGGATAGGAGGCATTGCTAGGGATCCAGGGCCAGAGCTAAGGTTTGTGCAAACCTGACAATGCTGAGAACTGTCGGTGTTTTAGCCCAAACTGGAGAGGAGAATCTGTCCTGTAAGGCTACTGTAGAAAGAGAGCAGGATCATTCAAAATTTTATCTGATCTTAGTCAAGAGTACTGAGCTTTAGAGTTACCCTATTCTATGCAATGTTTCTGTATCCTACTGAATCTATTTTTTGATCTTGTGGAAAATTGTGGATTCCATTAGAAAGATTAAGGCAGACTAAGGTCACAGAATCACATGCTGCAATGCTGCAAAAAATAGTCTTCATTTTATATGAGATTGCTTATTACTGAATCTCTTAGGACGTATTTTACAGCAGGATAAAAATAGATTCCTTAAAGTAAGAAACGTAAGAGTAGATCGTAAACTGAGTTTCCCAATTTTCTGTTGCCAAGATACGAGAAATCCCAGGCCAAATGATCACTCAGCTTTAGTAGTCGAAATGATTGACTGTAGAGTACAGTATAAGTGTTGACAGAGAAATTTAAACATTACTTTTTTAAAGAGAACATTACATCTGACGTAATGATAAAGGTAAACAAAACGAATTTTTTTAAAAATTCAGCTTTTTGATAATTGTTACATTTCATGTGGGTTAGAACTATTATTAAGAATCATTAAGAATTATGCCGATTTCTTCCTCAAAAAGGTAAGATGGTACTGAAACAAAATGATATTGAGAACTTTTTCATTATTCTACCCACTGACTATCTCCTTGGCATGTTTCTTGCTCTCTGTTTTAGGAGTTTATGCACTTGAGTATTCCAGCAAAGACACCTAATTTCTTTGAAATTTGCATCTGTCACAATGATTATAAGTCTGTACGCTCTGGCTGAGCAATGAGATGTTCAGAATCATTCTAGTAGACTCGGGTCATGTCAGCACTATATTAACACATCCCACAGAGTGTCCCAGAGAGCTTCAGTACAGCTTGCAGGTGGATAACCTGGACATCAGAAACCAAGACATGTTCCTGAACAGAATTCCTCTTCTAGAATAACATAAGCTCTGGATGTGATTTCAGAAAAAAATGTCTAGATATATTTGCAAGTGGAACTGAACAATAACGAGGATGAGGGTTCATCGAGCTTGGAGGTGTCACCAAGGTTAAGTCATCTACACCTTACATCAAAACTGCTTCTCTAAAGAAAAAAAGGCAGGTCACTGTCATAGGTGATTCTCTCCTGAGTGGAACAGAAGGTCCAATATGCAGACCGGACTCATTTCTTAGGGTTGTCTGCTGGGTCCCTGGGATCCGGGTTAAAGGTGTGAGGAGAAAGCTTCCTACCCTAGTACAGCCCTCAGATTACTATCCATTAATGGGTTTTCAGGTCGGCAGAGATGAAGTCGCAACAAGAAGTCCAAGGGCAATGAAGAGTGTCTTCAGGGCCTTGAGACATCTTGTTAAGGGATCAGGAGCACAAGTAGTCTTCTACTCTGTCTTTGCAGTTGCAGTGAATGATGAGGGAAGAAACAGGAAGAGCCAGGAGATCAATACCTGGCTCTGAGTCTCGCGTCATGGGCAGAATTTGGGGTTATTTGATCATGGGTCAGCTTACACCACACCAGGCCTCCTGGAGACAGATAGGTTACACCCGTCTCAAAGAGGGAAAAAGATCTTTGCAAAGGAGGTAGCAGGGCACACTGAAGGAGCTTTAACCTAGATTTGAAGGGGAAAAGAAATAAAACCAGGGTCACTAGAGATAAGCCTGAGGGTGGCACACCAATGTTTGAGGGATGGTGTGCTAGGTCCTTCATTCTGCCATCTCAGTGGAAGTAGGGAATGGAAATCCATGCAGCAGCAAAGACGCAAGGGTTATTGATGTGTTAGAAACCACAGAAGTGCCCAAGAATTGTCATGGAGGAATTAGGGGAAGACCAGTTCTTCTCTGGGTCCCCAGTCCCTGAGTTGGAAGACAGGGAAGAGGAGCAGAATGAAGCCCCCATAATCCAAGGGGAAATGACCTGCTACATCACTTAGACCATAATTTTCTAAGGAAGACCATGCAATGAAATGAATCATTTCCTGTTTGTCTTCACTAAGAATTCTGTGCTGAGATTTGCAACAGAAATGCAATTGTATCAATGTCAACCACATTAGAAAATAAAGTAGTGGTTAATTTTCTGAAACTGCCAGTCATTTTTGCTACCTTTGGCAACTAGAACCACTAACACTTAGTCCCATTGGTAACATGAGAAACATAATTAGAAAGAAGAAAGATTAAAAATACCAGGTAGAAAAGAGGCAGATAAGCTGAAAACTCAGACCTCAGAGCCTAAACATTTTCACATTAAAGGCATTGGTAAAAATCCCTTTGTCCTTAACAGTAGCCAAGTGAGGCTTACGTTTTCTGTCCAAAGGACTTGTTTACCTAAGAAAGTGCTAAAGAAGTGGCAAAGTACTCATTTCTCATTGAAGTACTACTGGGAAGAAGTTTCAAGGACGAGGGGTGAAATGAACATCCTTTATTGAAAAAGTTCTCCCAGTTGACTAGAGACCTTCTTATGTCATTTTTTCAAGTAAATAATTTAGAATCTAAAAGGAAAATGTGATTTATTATGCATAATTTCTACAAAGAAATACTAAAACTGGAGCAAGAAACATGCAGGTAAGTTGTAGAAGGTTATTTGAAATCATGATTAACAGTCTACATATCACAGCCACACCACATGCACATGACATTTAATATGTTCTGTTGGCAGTTAGATAACCTCACAAGTGGTGGCTGAAGAGCCCATCTATGTTTAGGCTTGCTCTCACAGTATGCATTTAAACTGAGATTCCTGCAATAACACGGTTACTCAGCCTCTCACTTTCTCAGAGAAAAACAGGATAGCCAGTGTCTCATAACACGACTGTTCTGAGAGATACTCCTGATATACTTTCATTTCACCCAAAAATGAAAACTAAAAATCAACAGTAGTATCGTCAGCACCAGTAGGCAGCTGATTCAATAGTCCCGAAGTCCAACTAAACACATGTTCCTCATTAATGGAATAAATCTATGGAGACCTATAAAAAAAAGTGTTGAAGATCTAGCTCTTCTCACATATCCAACATATACTTCCTGTACAAAGGTCAGGTGGCTAAAGATGGAAATTCTTGTTTGGTTCATAGCATTCTCCATGGCATCCATCCTAGAAAACAGCATCTTATTTAGGTTGATATTATTTTCTTCTTAAACATAGAAAAAACATACTTGTAGCATCTCTACAGTCTAGTCAGTGTTTAAAAAACCTTGACATGTTTTCAAAAGCATGATCAGCAGACTGGTAGCTCAGCAATAGTCTTTCTAAAATTTTTAAACTTTTTTTTTTTTTCTGGTAGTTAACAGAGTGTGACCAATCCAGAAATGTTCATTATAAGCATCTTTGATTGTTGCAAAAAATGTAACTAGACAAATCTGCAGGACAGAATGATTCTTGTTTCACAGCCTAACGTAATGAGAATCGCTTCAAGTTTTGTGTGTTTTTGTGTGCATTTTTATTATTTTTCTTTTATTATTCATAGCTTTTTATTTTTCTTCAATTGCCTCTTTCATTTCATCTGGCCATGAAAGAGGAAATAGCAAGATACCAGGAAAAATGTCTCATGTTATCATTAGGCCAAAAATGCTGGGACATATGTGTATGGGTCCGTACGAGAAAACTAAACTGGATACCAAACAGTACCTAAACTTGTGCCATAACGAAAAATATTTTCATTGAATCATATTAAAAAAAATTACCACAACACAAAAAAATATTGCTATAGTTATGAACAGGGGTAAAAAAACACCAGTGGGTGTACTGCCAGTCTGACCACAGGAAACTTAAAAAACCCCACCAAACCAGAAGTATTTCAAACTGGTCTCTAGACTGTGGATAACTTAATTACCATTTTCTGTTATTGTTTTAGGTTGATTAAATCCTTGAGTTTTGTCTTAATTTCAGCATGAGGTTGCTACCAATTTCCCAATAATGAACTTCAAATGCATACATATGTGTGTGTATATATATATGTGTATGTATATATGTATATTTTCAGCTTTTATTTGTCAGGGGACACTGTAGTTGGTTTATTTACTAGTTAAAATATGTCATTAACTGTTTTAGTAAAACCTTAATCTAAAGTTAGAATTTTCTTCGGACTTGTATTCTTATTTTTCTACCCTCGTTTATTATTTGTTCTTATAGTAGATTTAGGAACAAGAGTGTCAATTAGCTGATTGAGTCCCAGTAAAATATATCGTGACTTTATGATTCAAAGTATCTAAGGAATTTCTTCGATTTTTTTCCCTCCACTGGGATTCCACTACACCTGTGAAAAACCTTGCTGCTGTAGAATGATGACAAACATTCCTGATGCGATTAGTCCAAAGCAGCACTTTAGATTATAAACAGTAATACATTTTGCTATTCTGATCATACGATGTTTTATTCCTGTGTACAAAACACTGCTGTTCGAGATTCACAGAACTGTAGCTCCAATTTCCCTTAACCGGCCAAGAAAATCCCCCTGGTTCCCTGAATGAGTCTTTCCCATTACAATGTGGAGCAAATTACCAACTCCACCGAGGCAAATGGATAGTCAAGTCAGGATGTACATATAAAATGGCATGGGTATGTAATATTAAAGGAGCTAGATATGGCATAGGTCAGGTACTTCCACCTCAGTTAAACGTTGTCAACCAAAGAATAAATTTCAGTAACGGAATTCCTATTTTTTGCCATATGCAATGAGTTCTAAATGATTTCCAAGACTGCGGAAGAAATTAAAAAAAAAAAAAAAGAGAAAAATAAAAAAAAAGAGGAGGATCATTTTTTACTGGAAGAGCAGCAAAAAATAGTGATAAAGGAGTAAGAAGGTGGATTTAAAATTATTGCAGTATTAATCATGTCTAATTACTGCTGGTAAAAGTTGTATATGGAGTGATAGAAAATGAAATTATGAAGAGTTTAGTCTCTGAACCCTACAGCTGTCAGAATGCCTTCTTTCAGTAAATATGTGATAGGTGTCTACTAGTGGAATCGTTTAGAAGGCATACATGAGACAAGAAAAAGAAGTCTGGATGAAGTGTATTTGCATGCATATGAACACAAGAGGTTTTCAAATGTTAAAAAATCTGAAAGTTGAGCAATACTGTAATTATGTTCAATCCAATATAACTCCATTATTTATTTATGCACAAGTTTATATGCAGATATTAGTCCTTAGTCTGAAAAGCAACATTTTTTCGTCTTCCCTACTTGCCTTACTAAGTGGGAACTTGCATATGTATCTGTTAAGCTGCAGCACAGATATTGGTAATTATTTTAAATTAAATTGTATTTGTTTAGCAAGTTTAAAACATTGTGCAAATTTTGATAAACACAGAAGAAAGACATTCTTAAAAAAATACCTGAATCTAAAAAATGTAGACAAGATGTTTATTTTCTTCCTCATTAGCTGTGTGCTAGAAATAAATGGCTGCAGCACTGGCCTGGAAAAGAACCATATGTTTAAAAACCTGAAAACTAGATCTTTCAGTTTTATTTCCATTCTCTGAGTAATTTGATGTGAAATGTTTTGAAATGCTAAAGCATATAGAATCATAGAATCATTAAGGTTGGAAGAGACCTCAAGGATCAACCAGTCCAGCTGTCCCCCCCACACCTATTAACCACTAAACCATGTCCCTAAGTACCACATCTAACCTTTCCTTAAACACCCAGGGATGGTGACTCAACCACCTCCCTGGGCAACCTGTTCCAATGCCGGACCACCCTTTCCAAGAAGAAATTTCTCCTCATCTCCAACCTGAACCTTCCCTGGCACAACTTGCAGCCGTTCCCCCTAGTCCTGTCACTAGTTATCTGCGAGAAGAGGCCGACCCCCAGCTCGCCACAACTTCCTTTCAGGTATCTATTTGCAGACTTTCTGATCTGAAATATAGTACTTTCTATACTTCTTTGGGCAAAAGTATAGAAAGGGATAAGTATAGAGTAATAATACTAGAGCAAAAAGGGAAAAGAAAAAAAAAAAAAAAAAGAAAAAAAGCGCAAGCTTTAAACAACAGTCCCAGAGGGAAATATGACCAAAAATCATTGGACATTCTTGAGAGCTTTCCAAAAACATGGTGCAAGTTATATTGTGTGTGGTTTTTCAAAATTCTGTTATAATTGCAGTCACCTTTCTTATTTCCTGCTCACTTAAAGAAAGGCTTTATAAGCTGGATTATTGCTATTTCAGTTTGTGCTTGGTTCTTAAATGTACAGCATTTTCAGGTCGACAGAGGAGGCATTTGAAGTATGGAAAGAGTACATGTTTTCTGTATGGTATGTTAGCAATATCCACATACAGCGGCAATCTTGGGATTACTAAAGTTAGTTGAAATTTTATTTTGTTTTAGATGACAGCAACACTCATTCTTGTGTATGACATTAAAAAAGAAAGACAGACAAATTAAGACACTTTAAGATTATTGGGCCATGCAGTAACATATAGGGAGGTGCAATGAATTCCCTTTATGCCTTCCACGTGAGCCTGCACTCCAGAGTCATTAACAATGTGAGTGATAGGCTGAAGCTTGCCACAGTCTTTGTGCAGCCAGCATCTTCATTTACAAAAAGAATTTGCCTCCCATGAGTTGTTTCAGTGTGGTTGAGTGCATCTGGATGTAAAGTGCATACATTTTAATTAATGCATCTACATGATAGCAAGCAAATCTCAAAACGTGCATCAGAGATCCAATTCGAATAGGTGTCTGGTTTCTGATAGTGTTGGAATAATCAGTGTGCAACAGATCAGCATAAGCCCAAGGAAGTTACAATGAGTAGCAAGGAAGTTACGTCCTTGACCTTCATTTAAAGACCTGAACTTGGTATGCCCATGTAAGCATACCTAGCCAGGTTACTAGCTGACATAAATCTTAGGTACTCCATAGATTTCAAAGGTGATACCTCTGTTTATGTTATCTGGCAGCCTCATTGACACAATCCAAAAGTGCAGAGTGAGTAAATCTGACACAAAATATAATATCAGAAATCAGAAGCTTAACATGATGCTATGGTCCCTTTAAAAATCAGTGCCCAAACTCACACTGACATTAGTAAGTATAGGCTTTCAACCTCAACCTTTAATTGAATTGCTATCATGAGAACTGCCAAGACCAAATTTACAGTCTGTTTCTGTAGCGTTCCAATTTAGACTTTAAAACATATCATTAGACCTGCTTACACACAGACACAGACACCCACATCAAAGTTTCAGATGCCCAAATAGAGGTGTACCGAGCAATTTTTCCCTTTGTTTTGCTGACAAAACAAAAATCAGTATTTTCTCCTCTGCATTTTTCCCTGATCTGCTCTGTAAGCCTGGTCTTGCAGATGAGCCTTATCTTCCCACCAGTTGCTTTTCCTGCTATTTATTTCGGTCTCTGAATCAGAGTGATTTAGTTTCGTGCTAAAACAGCTTGAAACCTTTCCTATATTCAAGTAAAAGTGGGCACACTAAAAACTGGACTGTAAGAAACTAAATTAATTCAGTATGAACTGGACTCATATTCATTCATCTTAACTTGATTCCCCATTAAGTTAGGCTGAAGTGTCAAGAAATGGGTCTGCCACACTGACAAATCGGCATTGCACCATTTCAACTGAAGTCTGTTTTAAAACAACTCACTGGAGCTGATGCAACTCTGAAAAGCTGATCAATCCCAAAGAGTTGCAGAAAGGCACCTCTGTCAGCTAAGTGGTGTAAAATCACCATGAGTGAAATGTATCTGTTAACTGTAGACAACGACTGCATAGACTTTCACATCTACGCCAGTTATCTGGACTCTCTTTGTAGTCAGTAAAGCGAGCGGCACTTTGAAGCCATGACTCATTTGGCTTATTTTAGATGCCTGCCATAGGAGAGGAAGCGTGCCCTAGAAGCCTTGCTTTCCCACCACCAGCTACAAAGACAATGCATGTAAATGGCTCAAATACAGATGCATGCTTAGGAGATACCTAAATGTGAGCAGAGGGAGATCACCCTCCAAGTATAAATTAGGGTGTGATTTTGCTGTCTATTACTTTGAGCTGTGCTTTGCGGTATTTACTAGAGACGTTCCTTTCTAGGTAACGCTTAGTTTGACTGAAATTAACAAAATTAGGCCATATGAGTCCAGGTGGATATACCTAATGGTATGTCAAGCTAGACTGTTTAGTTGTACTTCAGTAATTTAGAGAACAGAGAACATGTATTTATGTAAATGCAGCTGCATAAAAGATGCTGTTTTCTTTGCTGACACACCTATTTAAATTGAACTTTCTCCTTTACATGTATGTATAAATACTTGTATAAGCATTTTATGGTAATGTCTACATAATTCTGATTGACAAGCAGCTTAAAACATATTATAGGGAATAAACAGAAGTGCAAAGTATTTTAGAACAATTACTAAATTATACCCTGGTCTTATATCTTACCCCTGCAAAATGAAACAGGTTAAAAACATCTCTAATAGACAGTCAACTGAAAAAAAAAAAAAAAAAGTTGTGTGTAACCCTTGCTGTCCTTTTTCTTTTATGATTCACATCACAAAACTGCTTCTATTGGGCTTCTGAGTGAAAAAAAAGTCTTCGATGTTATTCCTACCACTTTTAACCATTAATGTAAAGACAATAAAAGCAATTCAGAACCTAGAAATGATATGCTTTATCCTATAATATCCTAGCAGCAAAATTGACTATATCAGATCTGCTGCTTGCCAACTACTCTACTCAGGTTTATGATCATCTAAGTGGTCAGACCTTAATCAAACAGTGGTAAATGGTAAGCAGTCTTTTGTTGTTGTTGTTGTTGTTGTGTATCAGCTCAGCAAAATACAAATAGTTTGGCTTTATTTTCATCTTTCAAAGAAGAATTTGCAAGTGTGCAAGGCCAATATGAATGCCATTTATATTTCTATAAATGAGATTATCTACGTGTTTGCATAACATGAACATTAAATGAAAGATATTTTATCTGTTCCTGACTTTTCAAATGCTTTGCTTTCAATTTTCAGTGTCAACAATGGTTAAGTAATGGTGTAGGCCCTCTGGAACTGCCAGATAATAAGGAACAAGCTATATTTATTTATTATTTTTTTGTAATTTCTTCAGATCATATGCAACACATAAAAGTGTACCAGCAATCACTCCTTGGTAAAGAATGACACAAATTATGGAAGATTTTCTATAGAAAATCACAACAACAACAAAATCAGCAAATGATAGATCTAGCCAGATGACTTTACCTGCCTCATTCCAAAAAGATATGTGTACAATACTCTACTATTCACACTAGAAGAAAAGGCAAGAAGCATTCTCTTTGTAAATATTACATTGAGAAAGCAGATTTAGTTTTAATTTTGAATGACAAGTCAAGAATGTTGTTTAATGCAAATCCTTTCCAAAAGAGAACATACAACAAGACACCATTTATTATTCATCATTCGCTTTCTGTACTTCATTATATATATCTGCTATAGGGATTTATGCCATTGTTTGGTCTAAAAAGATGAGAAATATAAATGTACTTTCAGGGATGAACCCGATCTGTATTAAAGCAATGCTATTCATTTGCTTATGGTGGTTTATATTCCTAAAGTTACTCCTCATTCTATAACTGTAGAACCTTCCATTTTGCTGCACTGGAATGAAGAATATTTTGCAGAGAATATATGAAAGTACAGTTTGAAACCAGTAATTTAGCACCAGTAATCTACTAAAAGAGGGAAAAAATGGTTTTCTTCTTGTCTTCTGGAGATGTTTTTTGGTTTTATTTTGTGCTCAATGTTTGTGCAACTCCTAGCACTATGTGGTCCTAACTTAGGACAAGCTCCCTAGAATTTTGCAATAATACAAATAAATTGTCATTGCGTCATCATTTGGTGGAAAGAAAATTTTTACTTTTCAGAAAATTAGTAAAGCTTGCTACCTCATAGTAAAAGAGAAGAATCCCATTCTCAGCTTTGCTTTGTGCCTTCAGAATATCTGTACATCAGGTATCAAGGCTTGTCATGCATATAAAATCACAGCGAAGCCTTGCACAGGATAAATTCTACTTAAAAAAAATAAAAAACATCTAAAGGTAATTCTAATTATAGCATTTTGTACTGGAAATGGTACTTTTATTACCATTCCCAGAATTCTTCAGAGGCTGGAATGTGTCTGTGTTTGTCCAATAAGCAGAAAATGCTACAGACTTGGGGATGAGTGGCTGGAAAAATGCCCAGCAGAAAAGGACCTGGGGATACTGGTCAACAACTGATGGAATATGAGCCAGCAGTGTGCCCAGGTTGCCAAGAAAGCCAACAGCATCCTGACTTGTACCAGAAATAGTGTGACCAGCAGGAAAAGGGAAGTGATCGTCCCCCTGTACTCTGCACTCATATATGTTCAGGTTTGAGCCCCTCACCACAGGAACATACTGAGGTGCTGGAGTGCGTTCCAAGAAGATCAACAAAGCTGGTGAAGGGTCTAGAGAGCAAGTCTTAGCAGCGGAAGGAACTGGGGTTGTTTAGCCTGGAGAAAAGGAGGCTGAAGGGAGACCTGATCATTCTCTACAGCTCCCTGAAAGGAGGTTATAACCAGGTGGGTATTTGTCTCTTCTTTCAAGTAACAAGCGATAGGACAAGAGGAAATGGTGTCAAGGTGCTCCAGGGGAGGTTTAGATTGGATCTTAGGAAAAATTTCTTCACCAAAAGGATTATCAAGCAGGAGGCTGCCCAGGGAAGTGGTGGAGTCACCATCCCTGGAGGTGTTTAAAAGATGTGGAGATGTGGTGCTTAAGGACATGGTTTAGTGGTGGACTTGGTAGGACTAGGTTAATAATTGGACTTGATGATCTTACAGGTCTTTTCCAACCTAAACGATTCTATGATTATATGATTCTAAGGCTACTGTTTTTACATAAAATTATTTGTGGTGCCATATACCAAACTCCATTTGACAGATTTGGAAAGAAAAATAATATATTATGAATACACACAATACAATAAAAGGTGACAGCATAGTCAAAACAGTCCTCTATTCTACCTGAATCAGAGATTAATACAGGAAAAAATGTCTGTGATAAATGAATCAGGTTTAATTCATCACTCTTTAGTTATACGGGTAGTCTGAAAAAGTGAATTAGCACTACATGTGATCCCTTGAAACATTTTTGCATCAATGAGTGTCCTGGTTCCAGCTGAGAGAGAGTTAATTTTCTTCACAGCAGCCAGTACGGGGCTGTGTTTTGGGTCTGTGCTGGAAGCAGCGCTGATAGTGCAGAGATGTTTTTGCTGTTGCTGAGCGATGCTCACACAGAGCCAAGGCCTTTGCTGCTTCTCGCCCCGCCCCGCCGGCGGGATGGCTGGGGGTGTGCAGGGAGTTGGGAGGGGACAGACAGGGCAGCTGACCCCAACTGACCAAAGGGACATTCCATACCATATGGCGTCATGCTCGGTTTATAAGGGGCTTGGGGGAAGAAGGAGAGGGGGGGCAGCAGCATTCAGAGTGACGGTGTTTGTCTTCCCAAGGAACCATTACGCGTGACAGAGCCCTGCTGTCCTGGGGATGGCTGAACCCCTGCCTGCCGTGGGCAGTGGGGAATGAATTCCTTGTTTTGCTTTGCTTGTGCACGCGGCTTTTGCGTCACTTACTAAATTCTTGTATCTGAACCCACGAGTTTTCTCACTTTCACTCTTCTGATCCTCTTCCCCTTCCCAATGAGGGGGACTGAGTCAGTGTCTGCGTGGTGCTCAGCTGCTGGCTGGGGTAAAACAATGGCAATAAGGTAATAGAAAATATAATTCTGAAACAGAGTGCATTTATGTGCACATATTATTATTTTTGTTAGACAAACATTTAAATATTAACTTTAATATATGTGCAGTTTAAGTGGTTGCAGCTTTTTGATAAAGAAATTTTTCTTTTCCTACATGAAGTCTTTCTTTTAAAACTATTATTAGATCAAAATTTGAAGGAACTTCAAAGCTCACTTCTATAGGATAACATTGCTCCTACCAAAAATGACTGAATTCAAGCAAAATATTTTAGTCTATGAAAGGCAGAAATCTGAATCTCCAAAGAAAGAATATACTAGTGACAGGACAAGGGGAAATGGCTGCAAGTTGCGCCAGGGAAGGTTCAGGTTGGAGATGAGGAGAAAATTCTTCTCTGAAAGGGTGATCGGGCATTGGAACGGGTTGCCCAGGGAGGTGGTGGAGTCACCATCCCTGAGGGTGTTTAAGGAAAGGTTAGATATGGTACTTAGGGACGTGGTCTAGTGGGTAATAGGTGGTGGGGGGATGGTTGGACTAGATGATCCTTGAGGTCACTTCCAACCTTAATGATTCTATTCTATTCTATTCTATTCTATTCTTTTTCCAACAAATCCACTCATAAATACAATGGAGGTCGAAGAAGAATTTTTAAATTATTAATATTTATCATTCTTTCTGTCAATAGATGATGATGTATTCTTTACTGAGGAATTTTGCCAGTGCTAACCAAATACTACTTTATCCCTCATATGTTTTTTTGAAACTACACAAATATTTATTTCAGATCATTTTCTTACTTTAAAGATCAGAAAAATGAAAACAGTAAAACTTTCCTTTTTGCCTTTTTACCAAATCAAGTGCTCGTATCTGAAGCCAAAATTAACTGGTTGCCCCAACTGGATTTTTTTTTAAGCAATTTTGTATTTCATTCTTTTCATCTAACATGAGCTAATGTGGCCGAATCTTGTATGACTGATTTACTCTTCCCATTTTGACCATTTCCATAAGTAATAGAAAGCATTAAGGATTTACTAGAAGTTGACAACAAGACTAATAGACCATTTTGAAAATATGACTGGAAGTTCATTAAAAAAGTAGTGTGTGGGCAATCAAAGATGATGAGCCAAATATTTAACAATGACGCATAGTGTGACAAAAGCACATCCTTACTTTCCTGGAAAACTTTGATGTTCCAGCTTCTCAGAGTATTTTGGACCAGTGCACTTTTCTTTATCACACAAGTTCTATGATGGGTCAAATGGTCCTTATAAAAAGACTCATCTGAGTGCTGAACAGATGTTCACTCCTAAATCCAGCTCACCTTTCTGTAACATAAAAAATGAAATTGAACTCCACAGTTATAATTTACTATTCCAATTAATTATTTAACTTAGCTGGAAAGAAAAAAATTGGAAATAAAGAAGGTATTCAGCAAATTCAAGGTTTGTATGCTACACTGAATTTCAAGACTCACCAGATTTTTGTGGTAGCAATTGGTCTAGTTAAAAGGTTATTGGTATTCTACAAGTTTATTTTCTAGATTATTTATGTGTATTTTCAGCTTTTAAAATAAAGTATATTCTATTTGTGTTGTAGGGTTTGAGGTAGCTTTGAGTTCCCATTTTTTCAAACTGATTTATGTTTTCCATTTGAATTTTGTATGTTTGCACTAGCTACACCAGAGTTCCATTTTTATACAAATTTTGTTTAAACTATTCTACATCTTTGCCTATTGGGTAAAAAGCTTGCATAGACATGATAAAATCTCCTTTCACTATCATACAAGGCAAACGTGTTTTTAAAGAAATCTTTTTTCAACAGATTTTGCTCGCTGTTTTATTTCAAGTAGACAGAATACTAGTAATAAAAAAACCCCACCTCCTCCTTTTCCTTAAAAAAAATCTCAAAATCTAAAATTTTGACTTAATGCAAAACCGCTGATGGAATGATAAAAGATTAGTGGTCACAAACACATCCTTTACCAGAACTGATTCTACAGAGGTAAGGTTTAGACGGGCTATTAGGAAAAATCTCTTCTCTGAAAGGATTATCAAGCACTGGAACAGGCTGCTCAGGGAAGTGGCTGAGTGTCATGGTTTTGCCCCAACTGGCAACTGAGCCCCACGCAACCACTCGCTCACTCCCCCACATCGGGAAGGGGGAGAGAATCAGAAGAGTGAAAGTGCGAAAACTCGTGGCTTCAGACACAGTTTAATAAGTGAAGCAAAAGCTGCGTGCACAAGCAAAGCAAAACAAGGAATTCATTCCCCACTGCCCATGGCAGGCAGGGGTTCAGCCATCCCCAGGGCAGCAGGGTTCCATCACGTGCAATGGTTACTTGGGAAGACAAATACCATCACTGAATGTCGCCCTCTTCCTTCTTCTTCCCCCAGCCCCTTACACGCTGAGCATGATGTCATACGCTATGGACTACCCCTTGGGTCAGTTGGGGTCAGTTGTCCTGGCTGTGTCCCTTCCCAATGTCTTGGGCACCTCCAGCCCACTTGCTGGTGGGGTGGGATGAGAAGCAGGAAAGACCTTGGCTCTGTGTAAGGGCTGCTCAGCAATAACAAAAACATCTCTGTATTATCAACACTGTATTCAATAAAAAATTCCAAAATACAGCCCCATACTAGCTACTATGAAGATAATTAATGCTATCCCAGCCCAAACCAGCACATTTAGTCACCATCACTGGAGGTATTTAAGAGATATGTAAATGTGGCACTTAGTGAAATGGTTTAGAATCATAGAAACGTAGAATCTCTAAGATTGGAAAGGACCTCCAAGATCATAAAGTCCAATTGTCAACCTAAAACCACCATGCCTACTAAGTGGTGGAATTGGGAGTATTAGGTTAATGGTGGAACTTCATGATCTCAAAGGCCTTCTCCAACGTAAATGATTCTGTGATTCTATGATTCATCACAGTGAATGTTGACTAAAGCCATATAGTGCTATAATGATGTAACCCACAAGCTTAATGTCAGAATGGATTTGGATGCAATATAAAATGGCTTATGCTATGAAGTTGCTTGTGCTACACAGGAAGGACAGTGTACCAGTGATTGATGATTGACCTTCTGTGCTGAACTGCTTTATATGTTTATGATGTAAGGCTTTCGAAGACCAGTGTTTCATTGCTGAAATTCTGGCCTTTCAAATGTCTCATGGGGAAGCAGGGGAGCTTTATTGTGCCTTACCAACCAGGTATATTCAGCAGCCTGCAGAAACAAAGACATTTACACTGCATTAATTCATCTAATATAAAAATCACAATATAAAATCAGTACCGAAACCACATGCTTTATGAATTAGTTTCTACTTTACTTTATTGTTTAATCAGTCACAAAGACTTTAGCCCTGTTTCTGGACAGGAGGTAATGCTTTCAGAGAGCATAGTGAAGAAATCTGCCCACAGCTTCCCTTTTTTCTCTTTTCTTGTCCTTCTTTTGTATTCCCGTAAAACGTTAATGTGATAATTTTACCAGCACCATTTCCTAATCAGTAAAGAGTATCCTGAGACAGAGCTGCAGAGTTTGTCTGGTCAAAACAGTTTGCATAGCCTGAACTCCACAGTCACGCTGGGACTTTGCAACGTTGAGTTCGTTGGTTTATTTTGGCTCTGAGTTGATCATCACTGAATTCTGCCTTCTTATATTTTACAATGGTGGGTTTCTGAATAGGATGCACTGTGACCCCAATGGAATTTTATATCCTTGCAGTCAAAGAAAAACTTCTGACTTAAATAGGTGAGCTGTGACTGGTAGAGAGATGCAGATAGAGTTTTAGATCCCTCAGGTCCTACAAATAGGATTTTTTTTTAATCCTCTTTCCTGACTAAGAGACCATGTCATGCTCCCTGTTTTGTTTCAGGAATAGGTGGGATGCTCCAGCCCTTCTGTATGAATGGGGAATATGAGAAGAGGAAAAAGTGGCTGGATTAGGTTTGGGCTGAGTAAATGTTGATCTTTCCTCACCTGCTCTGCACAAGTCTTCACCTCATTGAAACACTTTTATTAAATTTTAATCAAAAGCACAGAAAAGGTTGTTGATTGTAGAAATGTCTAACTCCGTTCTAAGCTTCTCTGCTAGGCCAGTTTATAGATCTTAACAGTGCCACACTGACATTGAGTTTAATGTTGTTTGTCCTATGAATTGTCACAGAATCCAAAAGGATCAAAAAAACTCTGTGGCTACATAAGTATGACAGAGCGAAGAGCACAAGCCTTTAAGAGATGCTAAAGACTAACTTGTGTTGAGAAGGTTCTCTCTGCATTTGTTGTTCCTGATGCCAGTCTCTTGTGAGATCACAATTTGGTTACGGGAGGAGGGGGGAACTTGTGCTGAGACCCCAATTTAAGAGTCTGTCAAATATATATTTGGGGGAGTGTAAGCTTGCATCTCATACATGAGATCTTTGATCACAAATAGATGGCCTGCCTCTTTTTTGGAAGTCATACACGATCAAAGAGATCCTTTATTTAGAGATGCAAATGCTGCTGTCAAGCCCATAAAATACATACACATGACAATTTTTTACAGACCTGCATTGTACTTCAAAAGAGCGCTTTTTATTTAAAAGGTCATGACCATTTTGATATCAGATACTGTTATTTGTGAGCGGAAGGCTCAGCAACCTTTTCTTCTTCTGAGTTAAACATCATATGAATATTGGTATTAAAGCAAAGCTGGATCCCTCAGAATGAGGAAATGAATTTTTTAACAGATGTTAAAAGGCTAATAAGTTCACAACTCTTAGCACCCAGTCAGAATACCAGATTTTTATATTACAATAAAAATTTACAGATTTCTGAAAGTATGTGATCTGTTGAAAAGAAAAAATCGTAAGAAACTTGGATCAGATGTCTTTACAGTCCACTAAAGAGTGCTTTTGGCAGGGAAGTAGGAAATGAGTTGGAAAGCATTAATAAACTTTCAGGATACTTGAAAACACCAGCTTATAGTACTTGATCTTTAAGTGAACTCTAGATTACTTCCATTTTTTTGAAACCATAAATAGTGCTTAGAAAGAAAGACAGTTTATCTAAGTAAAAAAACAGAAGAAGGGGAAAGAAAGTTTAGCTTGGACAAAAGCTAGAAAAGACAGAAAAAGCAGTACTTGGAAATTATTACTTTTTGGCATTGAGATTGATTAATACTTTAAGTGCTCCACAGAAAGAAACATAAAATTTCAATAGGATTCCATTTTAATTTCACTTACATGTTACTGAAGTGCATTTCACAATGAATTCATGACAAAATGTCATCAGTCTGGCACAGCAGTACAAGACAGGTATGTCAACTAGTTGATAACAAGAAAAAGAGGGTACATAAACTTTGGGGATCAAAGAATTGATTCCAGAACAGCAGTTCCACTGGCTTGACAGACACTGATTTGTTCAGGTATTAAGCCAGATCTACTTTGCTCCTCCATAAAAATGTTAAGTGGTTCAAATTCAGTACAAAGCTATGTAGAGCCAGAAAACCTCAGTGAAAATACTAGCCTCTGAAACTCACTCTTTCTAAAAAAGGTAACAACCTTTGGAGATCATCCAGAGGCTTTTAAAAATTGGGCGTTCCCAGGGTTGTTGCTTCTTTTTGCAAAAGACCTGAAAGCTGTCTATACATATTAATACCTTTTTTTTTAAAATAAAAGAACCCAAACAAAATTCCAAAGTTTCTCTCCTTTTATTTAACATAAATTTGTCAAGACTACCGGTTTTCCTAAAAGCTTTTTCTGAGGATTGGAAAGCATGTTTTATGTGAACTCAAGCACCTTAATTGAAAGGTGTCTATGAGTGTAGTGAAGCCTTAATAATGCTGCGTTTTATCCAGAATGTTAATTAGGTGTTGTGCTAGATGGGTATTAACAAGAAATAAAAGCAAAACAGTTTTAAAGAGTACGTCTATAAATCCCCTAGCTCTCAACTTTTCTTCCTGTGATCTTTTTTATCAGTTCTTCACTCAGTTTAGAATTTTATAAGGTTGAAAAGACTTATGTTCGTCATTAAAAACAAAACAAAAATAAATTTTTGAGAATAATCTTTCTGGCTGACTATGTATGCCAATAATAAACAAGAATGAGATCAGGACAGCAGCTTGCTTTCCTTTTGCTAAGTGTCCTTAACATAATGCAAATAAGACAATTCTCTGTGACTATATCAAAGCAGCAGTCAAAGCAGATTTGAATAGATAAACTCTGTGCAGTAGAAGTACTTAGGTATAAATCTTTAAAAGGCTAAACTAAACCACTCTTGTGTGTATGCTGATGCAACAGATACCAGCCTGCCTAGATAATTCGATGCATATGACTACTTTCTGCACAGAGTAGAAGTTGCAGAACTCAGAAACAACATTTCTAAAAGGTTTGAGAAAGCTTTCAGAAAACACTGTATCAGAGCTCCTCTGTTCTAAAAGAGACAGAATCCATTCTACTAGAAGGAATGATATGCTGAACCTGTAATTTCCAATATTTGCAACATAAGAAGAGAAAGAAAAGCTGAGTATAATAGACTTTAGGAGATGAAGAAAAATGAAGAGATGGAGGTGGTCACCATTCAATGAGCAAGCAATGTGCCCTGGTGGCCAGGAAGGCCAATGGCATCCTGGGGTGTATTAGAAGGGCTGTGGTCAGTAGGTCGAGGGAGGTGCTCCTCCCCCTCTATTCTGCCTTGGTGAGGCCGCATCTGGAATATTGCGTCCAGTTCTGGGCCCCTCAGCTCAAGAAGGATAGGGAACTGCTAGAGAGAGTCCAGCACAGAGCCACAAAGATGATCAAGAGTGTAGAACATCTCTCTTATGAGGAAAGGCTGAGGGAGTTGGGTCTCTTTAGCTTGGAGATAAGGAGGCTGAAGGGTGACCTCATCAATGTTTATAAATATGTTAAGGGTGAGTGTCAGGAAGATGGAGCCAGGCTCTTCTCAGTGTCATTAAGCGATAGGACAAGGGGCAATGGGATCAAGCTGGAGCATAGGAGGTTCCGTGTTAATATTAAGAAAAACTTTTTCACTGTGAGGGTGACAGAGCACTGGAACAGGCTGCCCAGAGAGGTTGTGGAGTCTCCTTCTCGGGAGACATTCAAAACCCAGCTGGACACGTTCCTGAGTGATGTGCTCTAGGTGGTCCTGCCTTGGCAGGGGGTTTGGACTAGATGATCTTTTGAGGTCCCTTCCAACCTCTACGATTCTGCGATTCTGTGATCACCTAGAGTCTGTTGTTTCTTGCTGTAAGGCAAAGGGGAGGTCAGAGCAAATACTGAACATTTTTTTCTACTACTCTTCAAATTCATCCTGATAAGAAGCTTACAGTCACCAGGGAGATATTTTAATTAGCATGGTTCTTTTAAATTACAAGTTGCTTACTAAGACTTTGAAATTTTGATTTTAAACTGATGTAGGGAAAAGAGGGAGAGTTTTAACTCAAAACCAAGATTGTTAAAACATCATGTATCTGAAAACACAACTGTGGAGTGCAGAGCATCCAGTTTGTGTTTGTCCCCTGTGATTATTTATACTACTACAGCAAACCACTGTCACAAAATTCCCAAGAGCTAGCAGTGGTGTGGGATTATAAATCTAATCACCACTGCCTCATTTTTGCCAGAACAGCGCCCTGCATGTTTAGTACCACCAAAGTCAATGGAGGAGCAGCCTCCTAATGGACAAGTTGACAGTGACACATCTCATTAGATAAAATGGTGCAAAAATCTTTGGGACAGACAGGCAGGCAGACAGACAACAGGGAAAGAGAGAGACACTGCTTTGATAGCTACTGTTACTGTAAAAAGTACCAGTGGTTTAATTTGGATAATAATGATACCTAACATCTCTGTTTGCCATTTTGATAGCATTAGTGTAATTTTTTCTGCACCACTTTGTGAAAACCCGACTTTCCAAGGCCATGCATTCCTCGGGCATCACTTAGCAGAAGGCCAAAAATGTTGAATTTTTTAAAAAGCCTCAATTTTTTCTTCAGAATGATAACTGAGCCCAGAGGTGACCCTTATATACAATTGCAGTTATTCAGGTCTAAAAAACCAGCAAATTCACATGTAACTGTATCTTCCAGCTTCAACAGTAGGGCAGACTGTCAGCTCCCTCATCTGTCAGCACTTGTTCAGGCTGGTAAATGGAGACTGGTGCATAGTAGCAATATCTATTTGCTACAGGATACACACTCGAGAAAGTCACGAAAAAGAGTTCCAAGTAAGGGCCAACACCAGTCAGTCATTTTCTCCTGTCAGTGATAAGAAAGGCAACATAAAAGAGAGAAGTGTTTGTCCCAAAGGTAGTATCAGTAGCAAACTGTCACCAAATAAAAATAGTTAAAGTCCTAATGACCGTACTAATTCAATACAAATAAGCCAGGTTCTAGTTAGCTTAGCATTTCCTCTTGATAGGCCTCAGGTAGAAAAAAGACAGATGTCTTACTGTTCAGAGGACAAATTATGTGCAACTTGCTTTGGGTGAAAAAGAAATGCCCAACCGGTGGGATACCCAGCACTTCTTATCTCCTTGGAGCTGGACTCCTTGAAAAGCAAGCTGTACCTCATTAAATTAGCAGAAATCTTCTGGCTCTTTTTCTTCTCTGTGTTGTGGGAGACTCAGCCACAGCTACAGTCCTCCCCATGCTCAGTGTGTATTTAATTTTTCACTGGTTTACCTTGAGGCAATGGAGAGTTATGCCATCACCCGGGGAGGCTGGAGGAGGATGGCAAAGTAGAAAGGGTGCAATGCAGAGGAGCTCTGCTCAATATGCATGTTTCTCCAGCAGTGAAACTGGCTGCTCATTGGAAGCATGCCTTTCTATTGCCCAGCACCGTAAGTTGAATCCCTCCATAGGGAATTAAAAACTAACACAAAAAAACCTACTAATCTGACTTGATATGATTTTATAACAGACTTCTGTGATTCAAAAAGACCACAGAAGGTCCAAGACAGTGGAAAATTAGGTTAAAAGTCTTCCAATTAGGAGTAGATTTGTAAGGAATGACTGACTAAGGCTCCACTGATGCTGCCCCATCTGACACATACGATCCCAATCATGTTATGAGCTGCTGTACATCTCTTCATGTCTAGGCTGAAGCTGTCTCTGGCTTTTAAATTGATTGTGCTTTTCCAGTACCATATAGAGTGTTTGATACAACTTAATCATACATGTGAAAGGAAAAGCTGCCTTGATAGTTCTTTCCAAGCCTTTATGCATATAGCTATCTTCTAATATTGTGTAGAAAATATACCACCCAGATACTGAAACAATTTTAAATACTTGAGTATTTGCCCCCAGTTCCAAAATAATTACAGGTCTCTATGATAATATTTCATTAGAAGTCAGTGAGTGTTCTCATATTAAAATGTCTATCATAAAGGTATTGTCTACGTTGGTAATCTGTATCTGGAAATGTGGTTTGATACAATATATATGAGGGGAATAGTTTTGTCGCTGACATTAAAACAACAGATCAAAAAAACCCCTTTCTATATATTGAAACTCCCCTTATCCTAACACTTTTTCTTACACCGTATTTGGACCATTAAAAAAACACAACAACAAACCACCAAAAACATTCAAGTGATGCTTTCAGTAGTGGGTACTCTATTGAAGTTCCATTCCTCTTTCATTTCCCCCTGTCAGCTTCTTGCACTGATGTCAGTAATTTACCTTAGATCTGACTTGCTTCACACCCCACCTTTCTGAACCCTTACACAAAAGATATTCAGAAAGAGACTGTGGTATAGTGATTTCATTCAACCTAGATGTTTGATTTCTGCAGCTCTTTCGGTTCCAGCTTCCAAAAACTCCATTCTTCAGACAGCTCAGAGAAAGGACGCTTTTACTTTACAGCCTGCTGCCACTGCCATCCTGAATATAGATGCTTCCTGTTGTGTTTCCCTTTCAGCCTGCAGCACTCAGATGGCTCATAAACTATGGGTCTTTTTGTCTTCTCCAGGTTTTTTCTTCACAAGGAACTTTGTGGTTGACTTGTTGCCCGCTCTGAGATGCTGGCCACCTGAATATGGTAAGTAGCCCCGAAGAGGGAATGAAAGTTACTGTATAATTGTATTTCTCAGAACCTAGATCCTCTGGTGACAGAAATAAGCACCATAATGAACATGATATGACACAGGTATTGTGTCTCCACATTTTTCTGAGGTATCACTCTTAATTCAAGATAAACTATACTATATTTGGGGCACTCCAGGTAGTCTAGAGGAACCACATCAGAAAATAAAAAGCAGAAGTTTTAAGGATCTTTTTCTCCCTCACTTTCTTTCTGCCACACAGAAAAAGATGGTCAGCCATTTATCACACTGTCAAACCAGCAGATGTCTTCAAGGTCTGCACTGCTCTCTGGTGAAGTCATGGAAGATAAAAGCAGCCTTTCAAGGTGGGAAATGGTTCCAGGTATTAGAGGTTTACCAATCACTTCACAGAGTAGGCAATTCCCCTTCTAGAGATTTGTGATAAATTAGTCTTATCATTTGCATAGTACGCCAGAATGAATTTTTTAAGACCTGTAGAAAAACACCCCCTTGAATCTACCACAAAAATGGTAAGTTACTCCAGTAGTAACAGTTCTTACCTAATTTCAAGTCTGATTCTATCTTCTTTTACTACCAAGAAATAGATCTCATTCTTTCTGCACTGGAATGAACAGCAGTTTACTATTGTGTCTTCACATCTCATGTGGGGGAGTCCAGGCTTAGCTCAGGTCATCTCTTAATTTTTTTCTTTGATAAGCTAGACTGCTGGAGTCTTTTGGTAGGAACTGTATTTTCCAGTCTTTAAATTCTTTTCATGGCATGCTTAAACCCTCTCTGAAGGCTTTCCGTTTTATCAATACCCTTACAAACAATAGGTGCAGGGCTGCAGTAGTCACACTACCAAAATGAAACATTGAGGTAAACTCAACTGCACTTAATTATTTCAAATTCACTGTTTATACAGCAAAGAGTTGCTTGAACTTGTTTTAGCCACTACGTCATGTAAATGATCAGCCTATTATTATCCACCATGACACCCAATTTCTTTTTTGAGATGTTACTCCAGTAACAGATCTTGCCATCCAGTATGACTGAATTCATTCTTCCTAGATGTTTGAGTTTGTATTTCACCAAACCAGAAAATGTACTACAGAGAGTTTTGGTCAAGTTACCAGCAAAGCAGAGCACTCTGCCTAAGCAAGCTATCCTCTTCACTACTAACAAACCTTCAGGTTTTGTATTTGCAGTCAATACCAGTCATTACTCTTCCTTTTCTATATACTACCAGTCATTACTCTTCCTTTTCTATATACTTAATGTAACTCCTAAATAGGGTAGGACAAGCATTAATCCCTGTAGTACTCCTCCAAAGACACATAAAGTGACAAATGCTGGCCCTCAGTTTCTTAATGAAAATGCCCTGTATTACCAGATAAGTGCAAAGGCCACATACACATATCTCAGATTGTATTATCTTTACATATTTTTAAGAAAATGTGCTACCAAGATGTTATGAACAACTCTGAAACAAAGGCAGCGTGTCTCTGAAGGAAAATCGTACAGAAAGGAGAATTCACCAAAAACAACAACACTAGCAAACTGGTTCATGAGTTGAGTGGCACTGTTAATAATGCATAAAATGTTCTTGACAAATATATGCCTAGAGATGTACTGGGGGTTATGAAGACCAGGGCAGGATATTAAGAAAAGATGTACCTTCTGCAGTGAAGCCAGAAGCATGGAAGAAGTGTGTTCAGTCACCTGTGAACCAACCAAGAATAGCTCACATATCTTCACTCTTCAGTGTTCAGATCAGCACTCAGTATGTTGATTTTTACAAATCAAGTTTATAAATATCTTAGGAAAAAAAAAAGGTATTTTTATAAGCTTATTTATGCCCTTTTCAATTAATTTTCTATTAATAAAATTGATCTCATTAATATTCATTACTCTCATTTATTTCTTTCTTTTCATAACTTATTCATTGTTTGGGAGGTTGCCACATTTTCATAGCTGCTTTCACTTATCCTCTAAGGTAGCTTACTATTTGCTTTGAGTTTTGACCAGGTTGTATTTTTGCTGATAGCATTTTAGACATCTAGTTAAAAATTATTAAATAGTTTGCAATAATAATTTAACTTTTCCAATTGAGTTCCATCTCCCAGTTGATTTGTCTCATAATTGTTTTCAACTTTGTTAAACTGACCCTTTTAAGCACCAAGTGTATAACTAACTCATTCGTATGTCTTTTATTCTGTTTGCATACAGTAGTGAAATCAACTTGTAACCATTTGCACCTAAGAAACCACTAATTTTTAGTTCTGTGATCAGGTCCTCTTTATCTTTCAAGATGAGATATAAGACAGAATTCCTCTGTGTAGGATAAAACACTCTCTAAGTTAAGAAATTGTCATCTATAATTTTTAGAAATCCCTTGGACATTTCAGTACTGGCAGCTTGAGTAACCCCAGCATATGTTGGGCAGATTGAACTCCTCCCCACCCCCCTTCCCTTTCCCTGACAAAAGTTTTACTTCCTACACATTATAGCTAGGTGTTGAGGGCAATCCATAGCATGGAGGAGAAAGCGTGTAAGAGGAAAAGAAGAAAGTAGATAGGTAGATTAATTATCCTGATAAATACTGAACCAGAAAAGGGGATACTCAAGATGGTGATCCGCTCTGCTCCTAGATTTCTTGCCTTGGTGATCTTCTTCCTTTGCTTCCTAATGCACATCCATGGAAGAAGAGCACCCCCATTTCGACAGGTGTTGCACACACATTTTTTAATTTTTACTTCCCAAAGGTGGAAGGAACAATAGGCAGTGTACCAACACAGAAGCTATTTCAAACCATCAGAGCATCTGTCTCTAAAAAGCACATAAATAATACATTTGTACTGAATGTATATATCTGATACCTTATCATATTTTCACATTGATTCATGATTCAAAATCATTTGCCTTAAGACAGTATCATTTAAATTGGAGCTGTATGTTTTTCCTTTCCAACAGTGAAATTATCAGTAATGATGAGAAGATGGAGTTTAACTAAATTTTGGAAACTTGGGGTTGAGACTTCATTCCAAACATGTACTTTTTTATTCTCAACAGTCTTCCATTTTACTCTTATCGTTGTCTCTGTCATTACTTTTACCTTTCTCTCTGATATCACTCTGGGTTTCAAAACTGGATTTCTGAGTATACTAACAAATTAGAGTTCTGTGGGTTTTGGTGGGTTTGTTTGTTTTGTTTCTTTGTTCTGTTCAGGTGGCTAAAGAATTATAAAAATATAATAGGAAATAATAGCCCAAAATAAAGACAATAAACATATTAAATACCTAAGAAATTTAAGTTGTCTGGGCCTGATAAACTACATCTGTGGCTATTCAAAGATGTATAGATGAAGCAGTGGTAATCACATTAATGAGATCCTGAAAATTTGTGAAGGATTAAACTGATGAAGTATTGAAAGATTGGAAAACTGAAAATAACACTTGGCATTGAATAAGTAGATGAAGAAAAGTAACCATCCACAGCTCCTTAACTTCCATTCATATAAATGGGATTCATGGGATATCTGCCAGCTTGAAAGCACCTAGGAAAGGGAATCAGCTAACACAGAGCCGTCAGGAGCAAACTCAGTCAAGCCAAATTAATCTCTTTTTGCAAGAGTGGAACCTCTCAGTCAGAAGAGACAATGGACATCTCATATTTGGGCTTTAAAAAGGTTCTTACATTGTGTCTCATAGTGCTTTCATAAATGGCTTTGCAAAAATATAGCAACAGTTTAGCTTCAACCTTACGTAGGATAAATAGGTTGATGGCTGGAAAACCAGCTGAGTATTGTTACTGATAGTTGACCATCAAAGCAAATGGTAGTAGATGTATGTGGTGGCCTATCCTGAGCCTACCAATACTGAAACCTTTCCCTAGCAATGTTGATGATGGAATAGACATCATTTGCTGATAATACCAAACTCAGAGGGATTAGGAATATGTTGGAGAAAAAAGTTGGTAAATAAAGGAAAAATAGCATATATTTCAGTAAGAACAATGCTGTATACCGCTGAAACCAAAAACCACCAACTGACCTTTGGGAGACAGCACACATCTGCATCGCACACAGGAACTGCTGAAACAGTCCTTCCTTACCTTCGTTTGCTACTTTTTTGTGTCTTGCACTCATGTCATGACACTGACACGTATAGACGAGTAACAAGGAATTTTTTTCCTCATAGTTCCTCCTAATTTGTTCCTACTTCTACCTGTGTTATCAGGACTCATTTTGGTGATTTATATTAATCTGTAGAAGCAGGAGGGATTGTTATCATAATTCTGTGTCCATTCCCTGAGGATCACTAAAATAAAAGAAAAAATACAATCACAAACACAAAACTCTGTTGGTCAAGTTTAAATAAAAAGCTTTGTTTTGGTAAGTCGCTTCCTTTTAAATGTTCATTGAGTGTTCCTGCAAGATGACACCTATTTGGAGGCACATACTAAATATACCAGATATATATTATGACAGTATTATAGCTGTAGACAATTTATCAAATCCATTAATTATAAGTAGAAACAGAGAAATTGGGAAATAGGAATTTCCCAATGAGAAATAATGAGAATTATCATTTGGGATTTACGAATGAATTGTAGGAATAAAATGATGAAAACGATAGCTGTATTTGATAAATTAAACAGTTCTACAATAATATCTACATAATTTTTAAAATATCAGGAAACCTGTGCCCTGTTGACATATTCCACAAAAAAACAATATTAATTTCCCTTTCTTTTTATTAAATTTTTAGTTCTTGAACTGTGGACACATATCATTTTACTGTTTATCAAAGATCACATGAAACTGTGTGTGAAACTAAATGCATTTTACTGGCTTTAAATTTGCAATTAGAATGGTATGTTTAAATTGAAAAATAATATCTGAAGCATAAGATTAAATGGAGAAATGATAAACAGGTGAAAACTTGCTAAGAAAATTATTAAATTAGTATCAAATTGTATAGTCTTTGACTATTGCAAAGCACTGTAAGCAAAGTGATTGCTAAGGACTGAACAAGTCCTCCTTCGTGTGTATCAATTTGGCATATAGAGAGGGAAATTTCTAAGACATGAGAAAAATCCAAAGAAAGCAGAAATTAAAGAATTCCATTAAAAGACAACATTGTACAACTTTTTCTTCAACTGAAAGTGTGAAAAGGTATTTAAATAAGTAATAAAAAATTAATAAATTTCATTACTACTGTATTACCACTCTATCACTGTGTAGAAAAGGTTTTTAAAGGTACTTCTGAAAACCTAATTTAGGATACATAAAATCCTCTAAGACTTCAATTGCAAAAGTATTGCACCAGTAGCTCTGAGACTTCAGACATTACCCACACAGTCTGCTTACGATGTTATATCCAAGAGAGACGTTCTGACCTCCAAGTCCTTTCTTTGAGAAACTTCCTGACAGCTCTGACAGCAGACCTATGTTCCGTTCAAATGCAGGAAGTCTCACTAGAAAGGTTTATTGGAAGCAGACTTGACTAGAAAAGCAACAAATAGTGCTACCGTTCAACAGTTTGATTTCAGCTGATCCAAAACAGTTGAGCCTTTCCCACTCTTGATGACATTAGGAGTAATATGCATCGCTGAGGAAGGAATTATGTATAAACTTACAAAGAAAACTGGTATCAGAACTTTGTAATATTATCAGTCTCCCACTGCAGCACTTCAAGGTGATTTTATTCTATATCTGCAGTAGCCTAATCTCTGCGTCATAACTTATTTTAGTAACTTTATGATTCAAATGTAAAAAAAGGCAAGAGTTTTGTGCTGAGGTTGACAATGACGTTATTGTGAAAATTAAGAGCTGAATCATGCTTGTTTTATTCTTACTGCTTGCCTCAAATCCTTCAGATTTAAATTCTACCGATTTGTTTCTTCTCTAAACTGGGAGAGATCAGTATAACAGCAGTGTGCATTTTCTGGAGAAGTCAAGAACTTCTCGGACTACCCATCTCTTCACTTACACTTTTTCCTAGCACGCTCAATTCCAAATATTTTTCTTGACCTTTTAACCTGCACCTTCTTGCCACAAACTTTGCAGAAAAAACCTAGACCCATAGTTCTTGTTAACCATAGACATGATGTAATCCTGCCTACATTACTTCACTATTTTTTTCACTATATGCATGTATATACATATTCTTCTTAACTAGTCATCTGGGGGAGGATGTGAGACCATTTTCTAAGGTTGGGCCAGAGTGGAATTTAAGGGTCATTTTTATAAGCAAATGGGCAGCTGCAGTTAACTCTGTGTGAGGAACCAGTCTCCAGATATTTGTCTGAATTTCAAATCCTCGGGGTACAGTTTAAAGTATCTATGTATATGCATATTTATAATATTTAAAAGAATAAAACAGCAAAATACAATGAAAGCTAAGACGGTACATAACTACTCAGTGACTGCAAGCACTTCTGGGCTTCCAAATACATCCACCAGGTCCATTGGCACTACAAATCTGCAGGGGTTAGAATGTTTGGATATTATTAACATAACCATTCATTCCAGAAACTAGTCTTGGCTGTTATAAAATCAAGCAACAGGATTCAAGTTTCAGAAGCCTTTCTAATTTGTGGATTTCAAAGAGAAATTCCAAAGTCTTAAATGACACTCATTTTAATGTTCCAAGCAGGTGATAAGCCATAGTAGCAGCCTATTTAGCCAGTTTTTATAGCTATGGTCTTTACTCCACTACTGTTACTCATATAGTTGCAGTACATGAAGGCGGCAGTTGATTTCATCTTATTTCTTAAGTGGTGGAAAGCAAGGTTGAGCAGCCGTCATGCAATACAGTTAATATGGCCCCTTTCTGCTTTTAATCCCAATGATGCATGTGCTGAGAGCATTTGTTTGTATAAGCAGTCCAGATATTTGTCTAATGCCTGGACATGTAATGCTGTAAGAATCCAAGTACTGTGCATGTGATATAGCTTATAGATATTCATTGGTTGCTAAGACATTGACCTTATGCCTCTGCATTTAGTCAATACTTACCCACACAACAATAATAACATTTCATTAAATACATACGCAAATTTTCTGGGTTTTGTGTATCCAGTCGGATTTTTGTTGGTGATAGTAATACACTAGTTCCTTTTTCATTCTTCAGTACCTCCTTTGCAGTCCAAGGGTCTGTCAGGATGACAATGTTCTCTTCACGGATTTTTTGCCCTCTAGCAAGCCTTTCTGACATTTGTAGTGGAGCTATGGGATGCTTTAAACAAGGAGATCCAATAAGCTTATTACAAAGCAATTTTTATGTAAAAAAAATACTTATGAGAAAATAAATTCATTTTTAACCCCTACACACCATATTTGTGTATATATAAAAATAACATCTGTTGTTGAAAATTCCAGTTGTTTTTACTAAAAATCTCTACAGTTGAGTATGGAATTGACTTTTTTCCAACCTTCATATTAACTGTAAATTCTGTATAGGAAGTCCTAGGGGCCCTCATTCTATCTTTCATTTAAATTTCCTCACACATATATTCTTTATGATGATTCTCAAGAATGTCTTAGTGAGGAAATTACATTTACAAAAGCTATTTTAACATGAGCCTAGGCAGAAGTGATACACTTTATTCAAGCAAATTAAAAGAAGAAAGCAGAAATTTGCAAGTAGTCTTAATTTCACTGCACTTTTAAGTAGGAACCTCCGGAGTAAACAAGTTGTTTCAGTAGAGCTGGCCTAAATTAAAAAGGCTCCATATGCTAATTTTAGAGGTGTTCAAAGTAACCAGACATAATTTCAACAAGTCTGTCATTAGCCCTGATTTGTTTCTCTTGGTTTCAACTGCCGCTATTAATTTCTCAGCCTGTCAGCTTTTATATAAAACAAGTTTTGTCATAAGAAAATATATTTTCACCTTCTTTTTTCTCCACATACGTGGGGTTGTGGCTGTAAGGAGATCTTTTTCCTTAAACCTTCTGAATTCTGTTCTAGTATTCATTCAGGGAAATGCCAGCTTCTCTTCTGGAAGCACATGACAATTACAGAGTCAAAGCTTATTATTTTTGGTATAAACCTTTGGTTCTATACCTCTTAACCAACAGTGTTTTAAGAGAAAATACACTTTTAACAGAAATTTATACAGCAATGTTTTCTCTATGTCCTTTCTTTTAAAAGTGAAATAAACCTTTTATATTTTTTTCAGATGCACTCTACTTTCTCTTATCCCCTCAGCTTTGCCTCATTTGTACATATGCCTCATACACATATGGACATATGTATAAATTATTAATATACTGTATATTTTTTCTCTCAGCAATGGTCACAGAGCTGGAATTCATTTTTATTGTTCAACCTATGTTCTTCATACTATGTTCTCTTAGTTCTAATTGTAATTTGCCTATATATTGAATAGATAACTATTTCCGAGATTCCTGACAAGGATAAAGACCTTGTGCAAAGAACCCCTCCAAAACACCAGCAAGTAGCACATCTCTGGAAGCATGCATAGAATGGACTGCATTTTGAGAGCGCTTAATAAGAAGTTATTTTGCTGCTGCTCTCTAGAACGTTAGTTTTGCTGCATTGTTTCACAAAATTATCTATGAAAACATTGCTGTGCTGTATTTTACTCCTGTTTAATCATCTACACACCATTTTTTCATATTTTCTTTAAATTCTGCAAAATTCATCTCAACATATCAACAGAAAAAGAGCTATAAGGGAAGGTGAGAAATTCAGAAGCCATATGCTTAATAAAGAAAATACAAAAATACAAGGTAAGACTGTTAAATGTGTTCACCTGTTGTCCCAAAAGCTCTACTCATCCAATAGAAAAAAATATCGTAAAAAATATAATATTGCCCAAAGAAATCTATGTTTACAAAATTTAAATAATCAGCATAGCACATTCACTTTACAGCCTCTTCCATCTGTACCACTAATACATAAACTCAAGATTAAGCTCCTTTCTAATACCTGTGTTCACTAAAAGACAAGCACTTCTTAGTTTCAAAAGCAAATCCATTTTAACATATTTGGATATAACACAAAATTATTTTCAAGCAACTGCAGTTATAAGTATCATATAAAACTATATAAACAACAGTTGATGTAAACTGTATGATATTTGACATGCAGTCTCTTGAAAAAAAGAGATTTTGAAAGGCATATTCTAAAAATAAATTAGTAAAATTAAGTAATCCCATCTTTAAAATGTGGTAGTTATTGACCTCATAGTCTTCACATCATCTTTGTACACTTGATTTCTATACATTAAAGAAAAAAATGAGTCAAATTAAAGAAATAACGTCTATATCTTTAGCCTCCATATGGAATCAATGTTTATCTCATAATACATTTTAAAATTTATTTGAATTCTTTTTAAATTGTGGATTTCTTTGGCTCCTAGAAAGACAAATGTGAGGGATTAAAATTTGGTGGATCTCATGTGTGCAATTTGTAAGGCTTAAACCAATACATAAAACATTAAAAAAAAAGTTCTGTGGATAGCTTAACCTTCACTATATTGATTTCTATTATACCATTCTAAAACTTTTAAAGTATGACCTTTTCTTATTCAAAGATAGAAATATTTTTAAACCTGTCAATTTTAGATTGCAAAATAATATCATACAGGCAAAATAATGTGCTCATCATTGAATAAAAGTGGTACTGCACAAGTGTATGAGGAAAATGTTAACAGCTTAATGTTATGTAAAGCATATGCTGGGAATGTGGAGGAAACACACAGTTCTTATTGTTAGTTCCTGAAACATGGAAATAGTATAGCTGCATACAAGTTAATATAATGATTTTCTGGCTTGTGCCCTGTAGGAGGAAGTATCTTCTACAAGATTCAGGAAAATGGTTAGAGCCATTCTTGAATGTTACTTGATGATTTCTTCAAAGTGTAGATCTGTTCCTTTTAGAGTCTGATGTTTCTTTGACTTTCTTCACTACCTTCCAACAGTTCTATGAGTTTACAAACAATATATGCATTCACAAATAAGGTTATTTTTTTCCATGAGGAGTCCAAGTGATTGAAGTATTACATATGAAGATGCACTTTCACAACTTAACCTAGAATTTCCAAATATTCGAGTGATTTCTCACATAGACATTACCTCCACTTCATGATCTCTACTTGTAGGTGTTGGGCTTTTTTTAAATTCAGAGCAATAATGTAATCTTAGTAACTATATTTCCCAGGACATTTGTGGGCTAGAACTATAGGTTCAGCCCTTCATCTTGCTAAGAGAAACTACTTTTTCTGAGGCTTTGTAGTGCATTGTGAATTCTCTGCACTGGAGACTTCTGTTAGTGCCTTCTCCTACAG
Source organism: Psophia crepitans (assembly GCA_013399095.1). NCBI lineage: Eukaryota > Metazoa > Chordata > Aves > Gruiformes > Psophiidae > Psophia > Psophia crepitans. The sequence continues at coordinate 338,057 of VWZZ01003014.1, forward strand.
TACCACTTCTTAAAGGCTACATTATGTAGTCCTTCCATCAGGGCAGGACTCAAAGAAGTTGTGAGATACTAGAAAAAGCAGTTGGCAGCAACTCATTTCTTCCATGGCAGGGTGTTTGTGTCATAGCAGGCTAATATCAAATGCCTTTTATTGCTTTAATGGCAGTTAAATCCAGTTTCTCCATGAGAAAAGAACAAATATTTACATTTATATTTGTGATTAATAACTAGGGTCTTCTCACTTTTCTTTTTTTTGTCTCTGATTAAGAAGAACATGAGAATACAGGGGATCTAAAATTTCATCTCAAAGAGGTTGTATGAAAAAGTACAGGGGAAACTCTCAAGGTGTGAATGTGTGCACAGGTGCTAAAGAAGGTGAACGGGTGTATTTGTTTTCTGAAGATTTGCAAGGCTCTAACGATTAACTTTTTATCAAGACAACTTTACACTTGGGGTTGAGGAAAGTAATACTCAGATCAGCTGTTAGGAAGCCCATGTTACACTGCTTTAATATTTCACAATGTCTGCAAATAGTTGTAAAATTATGAATGAATTTAAAAGATTTCATTTCTAGGAGAACCAGAGTAGTATGAAATAAAGCTTACTCAGACAACCTGAAAGTTTACACAGACACTCTGAATATTCAGATTCAAGCCCATAGCCTTTGACTTCTATCTGAGATTAGTGCTTCTAAGATGGAGTGAAAGAGGATCTTCGGCCAGGACCATAAGCAAAATAGCTTACCATCCTTTTGCACCAGTTTGGAGTGAGTAGTATGCACCCTGGAGAAGAAAGAATGTCTTGAACAGACAAGGGTCGTGTATGCATCTAGGTAGAAAGACCAACAGAGATAAAAACAAATCAGTCTTTCTCTGGCTGATAAAGGTTTTAAACTCTGAGGTTCAGGCTGACAAAATACTAAAAGGATCAGTTTGCCTTGGAATGAGAGGCAGTACTCCAAAGCTACTCCAAAAGGCAGTACTCCAAAGGGAGGGTAGCAGGGAACAGCCTATCATGAGAATGGAGAAGGTGTACTCCAAAAAAGATCCATTAGTTAAACCCAATAGAGCATTTCTTATGTACTTGGGTCTTTAAGAACAACGTGATAGAAGGAAACACCCACTTTGTGATTTTGATTGTGCTTGCTAAGGAACTGGGTAGTAATCTTCCTTCAGGACTGAAGAACTAGATATTTTCTTTCTCTTTTCTGTGAGGAATAGGTTGAAAAACCTTCCTTGGCCATTACCTGGTCTTATACTTGATATACATTACAGAGTAACAGAGCTGAAGTGAGAACACAAACATTAAATGGGAGGCTAGCTTGAAGAACAGGTTCCTTGACAAGCTATGTGTCTTTAAGAGTCATAATGGCCACAGTGGGAATTAAAGTCCAAGCTGTTAAAACCAAACCACATACTGCAAAACTCAGCTCCAAAACCACCAGTGCTAAGCAAGACCAAAAGGTGTTAAACAGCATGAGATACCCACTTGTACTGAACTTGTAAGGAGCAGCAGGTTACAGGAAGTGAGTTTGGTAAAGAAATCGGTCTGTCTACATATGCATTGCTGGAAGGCAAAATACAGTTGCTCTACTTCTGTAAGCAATTAATTTAACAGAGATGAGTTAGTTTTATGAATCATGGAATCCTCTCACCACTCACTCATTACTCTAACCAGTGTGTATGAAAAACCAGTTTCCACAAAACAGAACTTTGCCTACATTTTGAAAGTCAAAACAACATTTCATTCCTAAGATAGCCATAATTTGATTTGCAGTGACAAAGATTTTATGTCACTTTAGATTTATAAGTGAAACCAGCTGAATTAAATGAAATAAATTTGCAAGCAGAGCAACTCAAAGTAATTACTTCAGTGTGGCTCAGCATGGCCACAGTAGTTCTCCTGTGTGTTGAGTCTTATCAGATCTGTGGGGATGGACCCCTGTCCAAAGACCTTTCAAAGTCAAAGGGGCTCTGGAGTCCAGTCAAGATGCTGATTTCTGACCTAAAAGCCAAATCTTACACATACCAAAAATGAGCTTAATGTGAGAAAAGATATCCCTATATGTCTTAAAAGACAAAGGGAGAGATATTTACATTAGGAAACTGGTAGCAGAGACTGATGAGCACAAATCAGACGAGCAGGTAGGTAAACAGCACTTGCAAATCTCAATAAATTATGGAAGAAGCAAAGAAGTTTTTGGACAACTCAGATAAGGCATTCAAGCTCTAGCTGGCTATAAATAAGAGTGAACTACAGTTATGATCAATATAGTTTCTCTACGAAGTTTCAAATGGCAGTTTGACAGCCTGTTTATCAAAGAAAAGGGATTGATTACCACTATCCCAGAAAGCATTTATATTGCTCTCCTTTTTGCTATTACAGTATTGCTTACTTTTAGTAGTAGATTGAAATTGAGGTTTAGTTTAGATATTTAAATGACAAATCACATGCTAAGGTTTAACTATTATCAAACATTTCACAAATGGGATGCTGTATATCCAAATCTATTTTAGTCATTTCATGCAACTCTTAACACCTCTGAAAAATATATGCCCTATGACTGAAAAAACCCACAAAATTTGGAAAATCAGGTTTGTAAAGTATATTTAGTTACATCATTTGGAAACATCAAAAATAAGTTTTAAAAGGCACGCTTAAAAAACACTACCGTAAAGATTTGAGTCTGCCTAACTGGTTGGTCTAGACTCATTAAATGTCAAAATACTAACTGTCTCTTACTTTCAGAACACAAAAATGTATATTTTTCATGTCACAGATGCCAGAGGTGAAAAGCAATTCAATTCCAAACTGGCATGATATTAAAAAGAACTGCTGCAGAAATTTCAGGAACAACAAACCCACTTCAGGCCTAAGGGAAAGCCTGCAGAGAAGTGTCCTTACTAAAATTTAAAAAGAGAGGCTTTGAACTTCAACATGGAAACAAATACGGACATTTTCTGTGAGCTCAAAGAAAAGAAAAGAAAGAGAATAGATTATTCCAAAACGGAAATAAGGTCCTGGCACCTCAGCAATAAAAAGCTCACAGGACCAAATATGTTTAGTCTCTTCCCTTCATGTTTAGCTTCAGTTTTGCCTAAGAAAATGTTATCCTTTCAGATCAATAAATCTTGGTAATGGCCTCTGCAGAAGTCAATTTCCACTTTATTCTATACAGTAGGGAACACAGTATGAGAGACTCAAAGATTTATAAGGCATATATTAGGGTTGGGAAGAACCGCAGGTTAAGTGCAGATCTTGCCTCTTGAAACTTCAAAAGGCAGTGAAAGAGGGAATGAGGGAAAATGAGGGGCAAAAGCAGATGCTGATTGAAATGGGTAGTTTAGGTTCTTCATTCTTAAACTGAAGGACAAAAGACCCTAACAGTGGTTCACTAGGAAAAGAGCCCTGAAGTGGGTTTAAAGCTGTAATAGCAACCTTTTTTTTTTTTTCTTGCTTTATTATTATTGTTTTTAATAGGAGTCTTTAAACACTGGGCAGTACTCCCAAGGCAGTAACCAATGGACTGAAGACCAACAACCAGCTATATAATGACTTACTGACATGAAATAAGGGCTTCACAATTTGGCTTCAACCTAAATGGCACATGCCTACCTCCTCCAGTTTATCAGGGAGTATCTAAGAAAATGAACAGCCTTACTATCACCCGCAGAGAAATTCACAATACTGCCAATACAACTGCCAAAATAACCTTGAAAACTAACCATCAAATTCAACCAACAGCACACGACTATCTGGGTGATATGAGTTCTGGCATATAAATCAAGCTCTAATATTATCCACTTCATCCTATATGATGTTTTCATGCAAGATGGAAAATGACAGCACAGAACCACAGGGAAGTGTAGTCTTGGGTGCCTCTACATATGGGGAGAATGGTGTTGTTGGGAGAGGATTAGCTGAAGGTAAAATATTTCGCAGCTAAGCTCAGATGAGCAACTGTCCCTACAACTTGACTGCAGCCTGCCTGCCTGACACAGTTCTGGCACAATTGCACAGTGTCTGCAAATTACATCCTCTCAGATACGTTTGGAGTTTACTGCTAGGGCAGACCAGGGACAGTAAGTAGTATATATGAAGCCACATGCTTTGAAGTGAGAAGAGAGTTTTGCCATGTAAATGGGCAGTGTGCCACCCACAATCTGGATCGGAGAAAAGGTGCTGAACATTTTATTTGCAAGCATAGGTGAGCTGTATGGCCAAAGGAATAAGGATAGCATCAGGTGGGTCAGCCAAAGTAGGAGCCTGCAGGCTTTAAACTGTATGTACTCTGAAGGAGACCATCTCTGTCCAGAAGACCACATGGAGAGTACCCTTCTAAAATTGGCATCTTCGGTATCTGAAGGCAGTTTTGTGGAGTTTTACTGAAAAGGCAGTAAGGCAAAACTACACAGCTGAATGTAGAGGCATAGGTTTGTATCTGGGCTGTTGCAGGTTAAAACTAAAATAAATAACGCTAGATAAAAAAAATTGCTACCTGAGCCCACCCGAACATTAGCTCCTGCCCTAAGTCTGGGTGTTAGTGGAGTAGTAGTAGATGTGGGCTCTTTATTTCTGTTTCTGTTGGCTATAATTACCACAAGCAGCAACAGAGCTTCTGAAAGGACTGTAGAGTGATCTACACAGCCTCCTGGGGTCCTGCATCTCCTCCCTCCCAGTGATACACCACATGAACCAGCCCAGAGCTAACAATGCAAGTAGCCTACAGGGTAGTAGAAGACCAATTAGGAATGGACAGGGATGAATTTGTTAGCTTCCCAGATAATACCTGCTCTTGATTGTTCTGATATGTTGAAGAGAAATCGTTAACTTATTTCATTAAACGTGCTCTAAGACTTTAGGACCCACTGTGCAAGTCTTGTTCATGTGAAGGAACAGTTGCGCACATGAATAGTCCTGTTAAATTACCGGTGAGTATGTTCGCATCTGTGCAAGCTTTATTCATATTATCAGGCTCTTTTAAGCTATATTTGCATAGAGTATTATGAAGAATGTCTTTGCAAGTCCCCAAAGGGAATACATGCACTTTCATTTCTGGCTTGCAGACACACACAGGGGAGTGAAAGAAACAGTTTGCTGTAGGAAAAATTAGTATTTTACTTTTTTTTTTTTTAACCTAAGAGCACTTATCTTATTACTTCTTACTAATCCTAAATGCTTATTGCGAAGACAAAATTTTAATTGACATTGGAATTCATCACTGTAATAAGATATGTATTACCATAAAGGCACCGTGAACCATTATTCCACAGAGCTGTTAACAAGGCTTCCTGATGGCTCTCCAGAATAGCTTTGTGGATCATGCTCTATGGAAGCAGAATTTTTAGGAAAACTTCATGTATTCTGATGGACTATTCAAGGCAGAGGACAGCAAAGAACTTAGAAAAGAGAAAATGTCATCTTACTGACACTCAGGTCTGGTTTAATTTCTTTCTGTCACAGGTATATAACCATGATCAACTGACTAAGTACCACTGGCAAATTACAGCAATTATTTTCCTAATTCACAAAGTGCTTGTGATAGGATTGTGTGAAAAATGTTAGCTAGAAAGTGAAGAGGACAAGGTGCTTTAGAAGCAATACGTCAAGGATTGCTCAACTAATTTTACTCAAAAATCAGAAGTTTTTCCTCCTTTTTTTTCTGGAAGAGATGCTTGGAAGACTGTTAGTACCTTTCAGAAAGTTATGAGCATTTGGAAATAACAAGACAAAATAAAAAAGAAATTGTCTAGCATGTGGTATGAATTCAACTCATCTACATTAAAATTTAGCTATAATAACAATTTTCACCACTCATGAGCGTACTTGCTAAACACTGAGCAGTGACGCAAGATAGGATATAAAGAAAAACATAGTCAGTTAGTTTCAGAAACACTGTCCTACCGTTCTTGACATGCCACCATTATAGCAGGTAGAAAAGCCAGAGAAAGAATTCAATATAGAAGGACAAAAGAAAACAAAAGCTATAGAAACCAATAAAAAGGTAGCTGAGAGACATATACGGATACTAAATGATGAAAACATGGAAACACGAAGTAATCTTGTATTAGCTAACGCATTTAGAAAACTAATTAAATTTTCTGAAGATGTGGATCATGTATGTTAACTTTTACTTTCATAGAAGTGGGACTTCACGTCAATTTAATTGATGTTGTTATGAAAAGAATACGTACATTTGTAATTTTGTTTAGAACTGCACTGAAGTACACGTTTATTTCTATGCTGCACATAAACCAACAAGAGCTGTCGTATGAACTGAACTGTGGATTATGTTCAGAGCTGAAGGAAGTCTCTTTTTTCAAAAGCTTGCAAGCTATGCAAAGATAGATGAAGAAGGATTAAACATATGTTGCGGTTTAACCTGGCAGGCAGCTAACAACCACATGGCCATTTGCTCACTCCTCGCCCCCTAGTGGGATGGGGGAGAAAATCTGAAAAAAAGAAGTAAAACTCGTGGGTTGAAATAAAGATCATTTAACAGGACAGAAAAGGAAGATAAATAACAGTAATAATAGTAGTAGTAGTAGTAGTAGTAGTAGTAATGATGATGATGATTATTGATGATGATGATGATGATGATGATGATGATGATGATGATGATGATAATAATAATAATAATAATAATAATAATAATAATAATAATAATAATGATGTTGAAAGAATCAAGTGTTATACAGCACATTTGCTCACCACCTGCAGACCACCAGGGCCCAGCTAATTCCCATGCTGTGATCTAAACCCCCGGCCAGCTTCCCCCAAATCATATACTGAGCATGAGATCATATGGTATGGAATATCTCTTTGGCCAGTTGGGGTCAGCTGTCCTGGCTATGTCCCCTTCCAGTTTCTTGGGCACCCCCAGCCTCCTCACTGGCAGGGCAGTGTGAGAAGTTGAAAAGTCTTTCACTTAGTGCAAAGATTGCCTAGCAACAACCAAAACATCAGTATGTTATCAACACTATTCTCATCCTAAATCCAAAACTTAGCACTACATCCACTACTAGGAAGAAAATGAATTCTGTCCCAGACAAAACCAGGGCAACATACAAAGTAGAATGATCAAAATGATCGTGACTCATGTCAGACAGCTAGTATATTTTTTGGTGGAAGGAAGAGGTATAATGAAAAGGGAACTAATTAAATGAAACAGATTTATACAGACAGAAAAAGTGAGAAAGGTAAAGCAGAAGATATGGAGGTGAGGTGAGGAAATGGTTAGTCACTGAGTCTGAATAAGGGAGTAGGCAAACAGACAATGTAAGAAAAGTTCCTGTTCAGACTGTGGTACACATTTTGAGTACTTAGTAAATCGACAAAACTCTTTCAGTTTCTGAGTGGTGTTTCCTTGATCTTTTTCCGCCCTGAACATTACAGGGGTGGGGAAGTTATGTCATGTGCATACAATCACTTCCAGTGACAATATCTTTTCTGTACAATGTAACACAGGAGAAAGCATACGGAACAAGCCTCAGCTGGTCCTATTTTACCCTTCTCTGTGTTCAGTGCTATACAAATAATTTGTAGGCCTTTTCACAATCTATGTGGAAATAAAAAGATTAAAAACTCTGGTTTTCCCTTTCACAGAACTATTTGTAGGAGGAATGCAGGGATGATCGTGTGTGTCCTCTGTAGAGCATCAGATCAAAACCTTGTAAATGGCTTTGTCATTAGAACAATATCTTGTAATGGGGAAAAAATAGAGTCAGGCTAAGGAGAAGCAGGTTTCTGGCTTGCTTTTGTCTACTTAATACCCCAAAGAGTAAGCAGGAGTATGCTTCATCTTTAAAAGAACTATAGCAAATCAGACTCCCCACTCTACCTGAAGAGTTCCCCCAACAAGGCATTGTATTTGGTTGTGATTCCCCCAGTGGAGTAACACAGGACCCTGTCTGCCTTCTCTGTTCTGAGTTTGGTCACAGCAGCACCACCTTAACTTAAATTTTTCTGTTCTGCTATATTGTTCCACTATGTGAACTGTGTAACTTTATCTGCGTTCCATTCTAATTCTGTACTACAAAAGAACACTAAAAATATAAATTAATTGTTCTATAAATTGTATTTCTAAGGAGCCTCTGAATTTTATTGAATTCAGAGATATTTAAACCATGCAGTACTTTATTTACCCTTTTCACTTCCACTTTTCCAGCAAATGAGAGAAGTAAGCAGTAGTTTTATTTGACTTTAAAAAGTACTTAGTGTCTAAAAAGTCAAAACAATAGAAACAAAGTCTGCTAGTAATGAAAAGTATACATAAAATAAGTTTCAGAAAGTATCTACTGCTCATTATTATACTTCCAGAAATAGCACAGAAGATGGAACTGTCCCATTTCCCCACAGTTTTAATTCATTAATCATGTAATTTTCCTTCAACGTTGAAAATTAACTTCTTTCCTTTCCCACTTGTATTATGATGTCATACCACGAAGTAACTATGACAGGACATCAAAGAAATTAACAGATCGCCTAATTCTGTGATCTTGACAGCAGTGTGAAGAATATTTTCATGAATCCTCTGTTTCTACTTAATATGCAAAGGGGATCATCTGACATTTTGTAAATGCTATCATCTTGATTTCCAGAATTCTGTTCAGTGGTAGTAAATCTGTCCCAAAACAATCAACAATACAGCTGCTTTTACATTTACATGCATATTCAGATGAAAATGTTTGATCTGGATGGTTTTGTAGTCACTTTGCAGAGAGTTCTTCTTTTGTTGGTCTGGTTTTGGTTTTCTTTTCCCCAAAGATGTATGGTGAGAGAAAAATGAGGCAAGTTACAAATCTTTTGACAGTGTTTGTGCAAAGCAACCGGTTTTCTTTTGTTGGACTATTTGAACACCACCTGCCACATTGAATATCACATGCTCATTCTTCCTTGCTCTAACTTTGCAAACCACAATCTGTTTCAAACAGAAAAGTAATATTGAGGAGTCCTATATTTAGTCTTCTTCTAATATGGTATATCAGCAGGAGCAGTTCCATCACTCACCTGGAGCTCTGCCATTTGCTCGGTTGACAGTATCTGGAAAATCTCTTTTCTTGAGAGGCGTAGAATCTGAAAATGACTCTTTAGATACGACCCTGATGTCATAAGACTTCACTGTGCTGAAGTCACCAGTGGATAATTATAACACATGGACTGAAAAACTTACTGACTTTAGAGAAGACACACAGAAATATGCTCCAAATTTGGAGCATATGCTTCACCATTTCCAAAGAGTTTCAACAAAACTTCCATTTTATTTCTATTTTAAGCTTGCTTAAACAATGATAATATGTATTTTCTTCCTTCTTTTGGGGACAAAAAAAAATAAATTTCACTTCCAGAAGCAGGATTTGGAATATCTACTCTCCCAGGAAAAGCATGTTTAAGAAGTATAATTTTACGTGGTTTCACAGGCCATGAGTGATTGCCAGCACTTGCAATAAACACTGGACAATACACTTATCTACCCAATTTGATGAAATCAAATCAATAGAAAATCCAAATTTAGATGCCATAGAGTCGTAAGTGGAAGTATCCTGCTACTCACATGTGGCTCCCCATTCTGACTGATGCTTTGGGAATGTGAGGCAGGCAAGCTCACAGGTCGATGCTGAAAGGTATGACCCTGCTGGCCCCATATTTTGAAACATGCCAGAAGCCTGTGTACAAATAGCGCTCTTTTCCTCACTTCACAAATTTCAGCAGTTTAACAAGTCCCTGAAGTGAGGCAGAATGCAAAGCCTCATCCAAAGCATCACAACAAGAAGCTGGAAGCCCTCTGGAGATCTGCAGTCCGCCAGTGCCTCCACTCTGCTGATCTTGTCTAAGCTGTGCTGAATGAAGGTCAACCTTTCAATTAATGCCTATTCCACCGTAGCAAATTGCTTTTTTTTTTTTCCCCTGAATTGATATGATATAGGAGACTTTTTTTCATTATTAATAATTTAAAGGTTCCATCTTTATTCCCTTATCCAATGGCCTGCTTTAAAGCATTAGTGGCGAATACTAATAGGGCTACTTTCGCATGGGAGAGGCTGGTGTAAGAAAGAGTACCTATAATAAGGTTCAGCACAAGGCATAGGTAATCCCTAGGTACTTCGTGATATTTGATTTGATTTGTGGTCCTTTGCAAAAGAGGCAAAACATGCTTGAACCTGACAAATGTGCTGTAAGAGAAACAAAAATGTCTATTGGCCATAGAACAAAATTACTCCCAAAGGGATATGTTGCTTTAAGAAGGAATATTTTCCATATCCAACTTATTTCTAATAACAGGATGAGCTAGAGGAAGAGACACAGAAAGGTCAGATTTCGATGACTCTTCAAGCTTCTTCTATTTAGTCTCTAATAATGCAGTATAATAAATTTTTATAAAGAACAAAATCTTCCCAGTAAGTATCTTATCAACTATCAGCAGCTTTGGAGTGGTTTAGTTAAAACACTGCTGCCTTTATGCTTATCACACTTTTCAATAAACTTCAGAACTTTTTTAAAATTTCTTTTTTCATTATAAATTTTCCTGGGGAGAGTCTATATTTTCATTTATAGGTTGATAACACCTAAAATTTTGGAACCCTGAACTTGCTTGTCTGCAGTTAAATTATTGTTATGATGAACAGCACTGCAGCTAATGTGGCAAGCCTTATGATTGCATTCTTCAAGACTCGGACCAATATCTTCAGCAAAGACTGTAGGCAATGTTTTTCCAGTTCTATCTGTCAAACAAAAGGGATATTTCTCATCAGCACAAACTCCACTTAGCATCCAAACTCTGTGCCACGTGCTGATCTTGTGAAAGAAAAAGGAGGATGAACCATATGAAAATTCTTAGCGTTGCTCCACAGGATATTTTTATTTTCCATCCCTTCCAGTTTGGCTTCAAGTGCCTTGCAGTTTGTGGATATTAAACTATTACACTCCTGGAGAATAAATACTGATACATCTAATAGCGTAAATATTTTTCTTTCTAAAAGACAAGACTTGTCCACAGGCACAAACAATTTTTTTGATTTTTTAATGTCTTTTGCTGATACGGTCTCCAGTGCACTCACCAAATAAGGATTCTAGGTTCTGCCTGAATCAGTTTCCTAGTTATTCAGATTTCCATTTAGGAAGCCATTAGCTGTATCCTTCACATGTTAAAGGACCTCTCCACTATTTGCAGAAGTTAAAATTATCGAGCAAAGAGAAAATTAGCTGAATATTTGTGAGACTGATACAGTACAATACAGACATCTCAGATAGCATGTGAAGAGGATCCTGAAAGAAAGAAAACCTTCTGGAGATGACAAATGAAGGAAAAGACTTGAATGGCATCTTTATGATTTGCATAACTGGACTATTTTGACTACTCATTGTTCAAATGCCTTTTTTTTGCAATGAAGATAATTTAAAGTGGGGAAACATCTAGATGTTTTAAGTGTGTGAATGTCAAAACACAACTGATGATAAGACAGCATATCCTAAAAGAATATAGGACTGAAGAAGCCATGTGCCTCAGAAGTGAAGTATCTAGTGTCCAGTAGAATGCCAGTCTTGCCACCCCTAGGGTAAATCAGTATATTTTCCCCTTTCCATAAGCTAAATAGGTAACAAAAGACCCCATGAATTATTTTAACTAATGAATATGTGTCTTTAGGAAAAAAGCTTAAAAAAAAAAAAAAGGGAAGCAGTGCTTGAGAAATTACAACATAAAGACGTCTTTCATGTCTTGGTGTTACGACTTGAAGCCTTAAATCACTATGGGAAAGGAAATGACGGTGCTTGTCCTATCCTTCTGGTTAAACTGCCTGACAGAAGGACTTCCTCACACTGCCCGCGGACATACACACACACACACTTGTATAAATGTGCAGAGGAGACTTGTACTAATCTTTCTTGTTATCGCCAGCACTGAAAATGCTACTCGTTCTTTCATTCTCTTCGATATATACTGCAAGCAGCTCCGAGTTTTTCTCATTAACCTCTCTTTTCTATACTTATCAGCATCTTTTCCACATTGTTGGGGCCATTTTCCAAAGAATTGTTCAAGGGGAGGGGAAAAGCCAAAGCAATAATGGGCTCAGGATCACAATTGAAACTCCTCCGTATAATAAGCAAACCTGAAACAGTAAACTGAGAAAGAGAGAGGCAAGGAGAAGGAGAGAAAAGAAAATGCTGACTTGGGTCAGGGGTCAGCTCTCTGATCTCATTGTCCGTGCCTCTGCCTTTTGCGTTATGGAATTTGTCTTTCATTACCCTGTCTGCCATTCCTGTCAATACACCCTGAAAAGACTTCTCAATAGGAAATTGTAAAGTTCTGGTTGAGGTAGCAGGGGGAACTGCCCACCGAAGCCAGCTTGCGACTCACCGCCGCTTCCTGCGCCTCCGGTCTGGTGCCGAACTTCCCTTGGCATCACCCAGCAGAGGGTTACCAGCCTTCCCCAGCAAAACACAGGCAGGGCACCCCTGCTGCTCGAGGTAATGTGTAACTTTAATATGTGAGCCCCTCGGGTGCTACAAAGGTAAACAATGCAAGAATTCCCATTAATAAATAAGAATATAAAAAACTTGTTTGTTTCACCAACAGAAAGAACATAATGCTCCTCTGAACCAGGGGATAGGGTAAAATAAAAGTTCTGAGAGTGTTAAGGGGAACTTTATGCATCATATATCATGAAGATATCTAATACTGGTTTATTCTCTCTAACTTCCTTCCTTTCATTGACTGGGGATTTCCATCACAGTTAAAAGACTCATAATCTCCCTGACATTTGTACTATATCAGCGTATACTGAAGGTCTTTCCAATTGAGTAGTCAATTATCATTAGCACTGATGAATGTCCCAGGGAGGATTTTTATTGAGTACAAATTCATGAATACTTCGAGTGTCCAAACCAAAACATTTGGCCATTAATATCTCATTTGAAATGTCAGATTTTCTTTTGTTTTCAGTTTATCCTTCAATTTTAGATACACTGTTTTAAAATACTTTTTTTTTTTATTTCAAGGCTTTTCTTCCAAATTGGTGTAATCTATTAAAATTTGTGATGCAAAACCTAAAATTAGTTGACTGGCAAACTTATAATATCACATATATACTCTTTGTTTCTGAAGTTTTGACAAACTATAATTAAACCTTCCCCACACCACCTCCCCCCACCCCCCGCCAAATAAGAAAAATTATTCAGAGGAAATCTTTAGACAACAGTGAATTTCAAGATTTCAGTGTCCTTGCAGGCAAATACAGATCTCTGAAGCGAAAGCATAGTCTTTACATGGTTCTACTCATAAATGTATTATGTCACTTCTAGCTGCAAAACTTAGAAGCAACAATTGTCTAAGTTCACCAAAAAGAGCTGCAATGTGGCTCACTGAATCTGACCTAATACAAGTTCCACGGGAATCTCTGCTCCGGCGTCTGGAGCACCTCTTCTCCCTCCTTCTTCACTGACCTTGGTGTCTGCAGCATTGTTCCTCTCACATATTCTCACTCCTCTCTCAGGCTGCTGTTGTACAGTAGGTTTTCCCCCTCACTGTTAACTGTTATTCCAGAGGTGCTACCACCACCACTGATGGGCTCAGCCTTGGCCAGCAGTGGGTCCATCTTGGAGTCGGCTGGCATTGGCTGTATTGAACACAGAGGAAGCTTCTAGCAGCTTCTCACAGAAGCCACCCCTGCAGCCCCCCCACTACCAAAATCTTGCCATGCAAACCCAATCCACATACTTAGGAAGAAGAATTAACAACTCTCAGAGGGTCATGGGACGCTCTCCATGTTGGGAAAATTGAGACTGGACTTTTTTCCCTAAAATTTATATCTTCTCGTTCAAAGTGAAATGAATTTTGGCCAATCCTATTTTATTTTTTTTTCAAGAAGTCAGGTTAGATAATCACAACGATTCTTTGCATGCTAACAAATCCCTAAAAGCAATGGAGGACTTGACCCAATCTGGAATTTTTGAAGTTTGCCTTAGAAAGGAGAGCTCTCAATTCTTATTTAGATCCCTGAAGATCTCCTTGCTCCTTATCTCAGATGCATCCAATATGGACAATCAATTGTGCTTCAGAAATTACGCCTCATAAAATAGTTGTGCACTACAGTCTATTGTATTTGCTGATGTGTAGTTATTGGACAGACTGTCCCACTTTCATAGTCAAGTGTGTTGGCAAAGCTCAGTATTTGAGGAGGCTTATACAATAAAGCCCTTCAGGGGCACTGAAGTAAAACAAATGCCACCAAGTTTTTGAGTTCATTTGGAGAAAAAGTAAATGGCACAATGCACACACAAGTCCCACTCCCCAGACCTAAGCAAACTAGATTATGTATTACGAAGTAGTACCAAACTCTGATAGAAAGGTAAGGTTTGGAATGTGGACAGCTGGCTTTTTCCTTTCCTGAGATCCTCCTATGCGCCTGTACTGCTGTAGGAAAGTGTAGTATTCTATCTTAGAAATTAAGCACTTCAGCCATTTATTTGTATCTTACTGGTGGGTAAAAACTCTAGCTCAACTCAAAAGTCTGACTGTGTCATTTCAGTACACAAAAGTGAATTTCACCCACAGCAATCCCACTAGCCAATTTACCAACAGATGTTGTTTTACAGGGAGATCTATTAAATGAATTTGTCCTTCATTAAGAGACACTATGTTATAAAGTTTCCCCCAATAGCTTTCCCAAGCACACTTGCTCCCAATTTGGTTGAAGTCCAGTCTTTGCTATAAAGTGCAAAATACTTGGCTGCTAACTAAAAATATATAGCAAGCAAGAAACACTTTTTAATTAATATAAAAGGAGTAGTTGTATTATTAATAGTGGTACTGGGAAAAAGTCAGTTTTATTTTTCCTCCTAAATTATTATTATATGTCTCCCACTGCTGGCATTTTCTTTGAAATAATCGTCCTTTTTCCAAAAGGTAATGGATACTTTTACCTTCCATACTTTCCATTTATGAGCATTTATAAGCCTCACTGCACATACTTTATCCAACAGGTAAGGTTCTACCTTATAAAAAAGCAATTTAGCTTTATAGATTTGGCAATACTGAACACTTGGTTAAATGAAGGGTGCCTCATTTAAGCAATGGCATATATGAAAGGGCCTGTTATCACAGTTTTAAGTCAGTATAAAACCACCATCCAATGCACTACTTTGATACGGATGGAAACTATTGCTGCTGGCATAGTCTCACATTGGTGAGTCCCTGAAAATCTTCGAGTATATCTTTCAATTTAACTGGAGAAAAGTTGGTGTGTATCTTCAGGACGATTTTTTTTTTTAATTTGAAACTGTGTTCTTTTGTATAGGAAAACATTTGTACAGAAATTTGATACATTATTTGCTCCAGTTTTTAAGATAAATTGCTTTCCAAAATAAGGGACATCAAAGGAAGCATTTCTAGAACAAGATTGAATCATAATGAAGTTTTACAATATTAAATGTTACGCTTTCTAAATTCCAATTATAATCAATTTAAAATTCAGACATACAAAAATTGTTTTCATTTGAAAGAAAAACAAGTCAGAAATGGCAGAAAGTTGTAATGAAATACTAGGTTTTATAATGTTAATGAGATTAACATTTTATAACAACCCCAGGTTATTTTATATTATTTTAGAGTTGGCAGAAAATAAAATATGCAAATACTAGGGCATTTGAGGGTCACTTTGTCAGCTATGCCTATGGTCATTTTTTATTAGAACATTAACTGATTGACTTTAAAAGTTAATCTTTTAAACAGAATAAGAGTACTCTTGCACCATTCTAACCTTAAAATAAGACTCTTTTCATTCAGCACACAGTAGTTTGAGGTATCTTGTAAAATTCTGTAATTTTTTAAATTTTTTTTTTGGTAGGTGGTAATACAAAAGTAATGCAACTTTATTTTATGCTAAGTGACTTCTAGTGGGTTTGGGGTTGTTTTTTTTTTAGAATTAGGAGTGGTTTTGTGGTGAGTTTGTTGCTTTGGGCTGGAACTTCTCTGTCTCTTAGTGTTAATTCGAAAAGGAACAGATTGTATTAGATTTTAGTTTTCAAGGTAACAATTTCTCCCTACTTTTGAAACATTCCCCAAGATAACTAAATACTTTTCATTTTATTTGTCCTGGTTATCTGTTACCAATAACAAATTTGGGGAAGTTTCTTACAACTCTCCACTATTGTATTTTGTAAACAATTTATCTACCTCTTCTTTAGAGCTGTTGTCACCCATAATCCTCTCTTGTTTCCATTGACAGAGTGACCTTCATACTCACTGGCTCATCCATCATACAATGAACTTTTCACTCTACACCATGCTCATCCCTCCCTAGTAAGGAAAACCTTTGTCCACATCCCACTTTGCCATTCACTGGAGATTTTGTACTTGTGCAAATGTGTATCAGAAATGAAAAAAGAGGAAGTGGAAAAAGATCACTAGTTCAGCACCTTTGGAAGTTAGTACAGATGGTTACCTTTAAAGCACATCTATCATTCTCATTTGCAGTGCTTCACTCAATAAGCCGCCCCCATTTGCGCTCCCCCACTTGAGAGAAGCAACCTAGTGAATCAGTAACAGTGAAAAACTGATTGCCGTTCGAGAAATGCGCTTCCCCTGTGTTGCAGGGTGCTCTGTGCGTTTGCCTCACATGCTTAAATTTAAATATCCCAATGAAAAGAGTTTGCTTTTTAGATAATAAACAAACTCTTTAAATGAACCATATTAAAAAAAAATGCAGATAACATGATACTTCCTATCTTCTGGAATTGGCAAAGTTTGTTTTCAAAGTTGCTACACAAAGCGTTATTAAGGACAGGAGATTAACCCGTTCTGGCTCCTCCAGAAAACAGGTTAAAACATTTCATTTTGGTGTGGTTCTATTTGTATTTAATTCTTACTTTTCTCTGCTTTTATTGATATGACACTTGATTAAAACCTAGTCTCAGGTTTTTAAAATCACCTCTCCAACTCCTTATTCTTCATGGATATAGAACCAGCACTATTTAAAGATCATCAATGACTATGTGGTGCCCCTGGAAAAAGGCTACAAAATGTTTACTCTTAACTTAAGAATAAACATTCCATAGAATAGGAAGTGGATTATTTGATTTCTATAACTTTTTATTGCTTTACCATTAGTTTTTTAAATTGTTTTATTGTTCCAGGGATTTTCAGAAAAGGTATAAAATGATATACACTTATTAATTTTTTAAAATTATACATGAGAGAATAAATCATGGAAAGACCTCAAGTTAGAAAAGGCGAAAAGAACCATTAAGCTGCGTTTAACTATGGCAAGATATACAGCAAGCTGCAGAGGTGATGGCATCGCTGTGTCACTGACATTGACAGAAAATTAATGTAAGTACACTTTGTTATGTTTAAAGTTGCTTTTAATTTGTGTCATGACGATAGAGTTGGACTCCAAACATTTTCTATTTACTGTTCTTTATCACAGTTATATGCCAGCAAGTATGCACTGAAAGTCCCGCTTAAAAATACTAAATATTAGCTGCCTACCAAGAATTTATGTGTTTTTATTAAAACAAACAAACAAACAAAGAGCAAACAAAAAATCTTTTTAGACTAAAATCCATGACTGGAAATCTAATTAGGCTATAACTGCCCTGTGAATAACTTTTTTTTTTTCATTGCAATTGAAAGATTCTTTCTACTTTGTATTCAAGAATTTTGTTGTTTTGCTAATCCTAGAATCATGGACTTGAACTCTCTCAGAGAGATTGACATAACTCCAAAAATAGAAACTGATGTAGTAAGTAATTTGCACCAAAGAAATTGAGTCATTACAACACACCAGAAAGAGGTATCTAACCCAGAAATCATTCACTTGCCAAGGTTTGGTCAGACCTTAAACTCATTCACCAGTATTTTCTCCCATGTTGCCTCACAAGTGCTAATCTGTGAAACTTCTAAACCTTTATTTCTCAGTTTCATAAATTTCATTGCCAGAAAGCTTTTTATTTTAAAATTTGTGCCTTTTAGTTGTGTCTAAATAGAGGAAAAATATAAGGAAGTAAAATACTTTTAATGTAAACCCTAAGCAGCAAGAGTAGTATTAATAAAAATAATTTGAAGTTGAATTTTAGTGCAGATGTTTGTCAGACATTGACTTTTTTTTTTTTAAATTACACTTCTTCCTCTTTGTTTTGCTGTATATGGACTTCTTTATATGGTTTTGTGATATATACTTGGAGAGAGCTGCTCTTCTCTCTTTTTACAGGTAAATTATGTAACTAGTTTTGCTACAAGTTCATAATAAACAATGGTGGAGACTTACAAAGTGAGCTCCACGAGCTTAAGGAAAACTACTTGAGGTGAGCACCTAAAAACCACAAACGCCTTTAGGTTGTAGTTTTTTAGAGCTAACTTCCACTTCATAGGCATGAAGACTTTGCTGTCCACAAAAGTATCTGTTAGTTACAGCGGACCCCAGTGAAGAAGATGTTCCTTGTTTCTACTGATCAGTAAAACAAAGTTCTGTCAAAGTGGGCATGACCTGTTGGGCATCAGGCACCTAAGAGGAGATACACAACATCTGTAAGGGGAGTAGACTTGTTGCTTCTCTTCTAGACGACAACCACTTGCACTCAACTAAATGTTCACTTGCCAAACTTTTGGGACCCTCCTGCCCAACTCAGAGACCCAATACACACAAGAAATCAGTTTGCACCTCATCAATTTAGCTGTGAGGTTAAAGGTCAGGATTTCCTTCCCAATATGTTAATGCCACAATAAGAAATTACAGAAGTATTGTATATCACCTAAAGACAAAATCTCCTTTACAATGTCAACAAAACCACTAGCTACTGAGAACCTTAGCTTAACTGTTGAAATTAATCTCTTTATAACTAATAGAAGTCAGAGAGGACTTTACCACTGGAGTTCCGTTCATTTGCACAACCTGCACACAGGGTGAATAAGAGACAAAATTAAAATATTTTAGCATTTTTAAAGGGAATGACTGCAACAGGAGACCAGCTTTAAGCATCAAGGAAAACCTTTTGCAAGTAGAAAGCATGGTACCAAACAGGTTGAGTTAATACTGGTTTTTGCTGTTTTTCTGCCTTGTCTCTCAATCTTAAGTCAGCTGAGCAGTGGCTTTCTTAGTGGGGAAAAAACAGGAGGAGGTCAGGCGGAATGACCTTCCTATTTTGTCTCCCAGTGGCCTGCCTCCAATTTACTACACCTTTTGACATCCTTAAGTAGATATCTCTTTAAGTGTTCAGTCAGTAAAACAAACTGAGATGCAGCCAAAGGAAAGGGGGATGGGGAAAGAATTATACACTGTAGGGCTCAGATTGAACGCAAGGCATGCACAACTCATAAACGCTGTATCTTACTTCTTCTGCCATGGATCAAAAAAAGTCTATTATTCCATGTATTCAAAAAATACTAATTTACAGATTACTACTATACTACTACAGTTTTCAAACTGTGTCATTGTTACTTGGGAGAAATAGGCCATATTCTAAAATCAGCTCTGGAGTTACATTTCAGGGGCTCTATTCAGATTCGCTAATTCAACAGCAGTATTTTGAAAGCTATTAAAAATAGGTTCGCTAATGAACGAAGAGTGATCAATGTTGGTGTGTACGGTGCTTAAGGAATCCATGCAATGCATATATGAGAAATCATTTCATTGAGTAGTTGCGGTGGAACATGTGATAATGGGATTTATTGCTTGGAGAATATTCTTTTAAGACCATTGTGGAAATGTTCCAGATGTTCTGCAAAACTTTCAAGAGCTTTTTTAAATTGGTAAATTACACATTTCCCATCTCTTCCCATTATCCATTAATTAACCAGTTTAAATATTATGCTGTGAAAATAAATTCTTACATAAATATCAAGTGCAACCCAAGCACTTTAAATAATCAGGATCGCAAACTTCAACATCATTTACTGGTTGGATGTACCTGTTTTCATCTGTGATGAGATTTAAGACTGAAATAACTGGTAAAACAATTTACAAGAAAATAGATTTAAAAGATTGAAATAGGACTATGAACCATACTCAACATACCAAAAAGCTGGTAAGTTTTTAGTCTTTCAGAATTCTTATTAAATTTCTCTCTGATTCTCACAGCATTAAAGTTGATCTAAAGTTCTTATGTTAATCAGTTCATTTCCACATCCATAAAAACTGGAAGTTTCAAGTAAACAAAATTTTTGATGAAAGAGTAAGGATTTTAGAAAGATCAGACTCATATAGCTGTAATTGGGTACATATCTTTCTTTCAAGTTTAATTCATTTGAATGACTATTTTTTTTTTAATTTGAAAAATGGAATTGTATTTCATTATCCTTTTCTGAATCTCACTGTGTAGCTCTGCACTCTGCATATTTTAAAGCAACTTCCCAAGTAGAAAAACTACTTTTGCCCCAGTAATTTGTTATTCATTTTAATAAAAATCAATTGCTACTCAGAAAAAAATCCCTCGATAAATTAATTAAGCTATTGTTTATATCAGTGAAATGCATTATTTTCTATTGCTGTACATACTGCCTGATTTGTGAAAGTCAAACTAGGTATTAGTACTGGGTCAGACAAAAGAAAAAGTATTGAGAAATAAATTTTTGTTAGTAAGATGAGCAAATATGAATGAAATACAGAGATATCTGGCTTCAGATGTGCTAATAACAGAAGAATTCTGAAAAAGTCAACATCATCAATGATATATTTAAAGAAGTAACTAATTCACATCCCACAGATCTGCTAAGACACGTGTTAGCACATGGCACTGGCATGTATAGGGAGAAGGCAAGTCTTATTGCAGACCTGAAGACTCTCTTTCCTTTGAAATTAAACCTCTGGATAACAATAAATGGGACAAAAGATCCTGTCTGGATGTGGTCAAAACATTTTAACAAATATTGTTTTTTCAGAAACATGATTCTTTGGCAAAGCCAGGCATTTCTGCAACAACATAAAGCTTTTGATGGGAGGATTCCTGAGTTTCACGGCTGTGTGTTTAATCTGGATGTTTTAAACAAAATCTTTAGGGAAAACACAGGATTTTTGTTTGCTCCATGAAATCAAGCAGCTGCCTCAGTGTAATGCTTCTCACCTATTAAGTACTTCCAAAAGGAAAAGTATTTTAGCTCAGCATCGACACTGTGATGACACGGCTTCCACATGCAGGCAGAAGCAGTCCAAGACAGCCTGTGAATATGCAAACGTTCCTCTAGAAGAAAACACATTTCATTCTGATGGTTAGGCAGTCTTACAGCAGTCTCTGCCTATACTTTATTCACCAGAAGATTCTTTCTCTTAGATATATCCTTTCTGGAGAAAGGCAGAAGAGTGGAGGAATCAGCCTCTGCTTCCCTAAAAACTGTGTATGAAATTAGGAAATTCTAGAGCACTAATGAAAACATGATGACAGGCTACATAGTCTAAACAATGCAGATAAAACTGTCCCCAACATATTTAAAATCCTTTTCACTAAGAGCTGTCTTCCACTTCAGCTGTATTAAAAGAGTTGATTTATGTTATGTCCACTTTTTAAATTTTTGATGATGACCTGATCATAAAAATTTAGATTTTTGGTCCACATTTGAGAAATGAAATTTGTTTGCATATTTAGACAATTCTGTTGCACATTTCAAAAAATGCTCTGTTTTCTTTTACAATTATTTTAAGATCAGTTTACATAAAGGAAATTCTAGTAACATATTTTTCTTTTCAGTGGTTACCACATTTCTTAAACTGGCCTTCTGAACTTGGCATTTACTCTTCAAAATGTCCCATTAATTCCTATTAGGGAGCTACTAGTAAGGAAAATTGCATGTTAACTTTTATCAATCTGTATGAATAAATGTTAACCATTCCCAGTTAAAAGCTCTCCTTTTAGCTCCGCTCAAGTGAAAACACCTAAAGCAGTGCACACGTTGCCAAGTCATTCAGAAGATTAATGCACTTAGGTCTGTACAAAGAGTCAGAGATGTGTATTAGCATTATAGATTTTAATTTGAAATGATGTCAGTCTTTTCTCAGCTGCATTGTAGTGCAAGGACTGCCATCTGCTTATAATAATGAATCTGACAATCCACGTAAATGTGATTTGCTGCTCCTTTTGCCAACATAATGGCCTGGATATTGATCCTAATGGTGGAGCAGTTGCTGCCCTTTCATTCAACAGAAGTGGGAGGACAGGGTGCAAGAGTGAAATTTCCAGGACTTCTGCTGGAATGACAGCTAAGAACAGAGCTGTGGGGTTTTCACTATGAGAGGGGACGTGGATATTCTTCATCTAGTTTTCTCCAGGAACAAACCATAGAACTAACGACTCTGCAAATGAAACAAACAAAAGTAGAAGTGTGTATCGGTAAGGAAAAGGAGCTCACAACAAGAAAGCGATAAAATAAACATCTCCTCCCTGAACAGCTCTTTATTTTTGCTCCTGTTGTTGATGACAATCGAGATGGTAAAAGGAGGGGGGTGGGGGGAAGTGGTGTAGTAGTCTCCACATTGCAAGGCAAGCTTGGAGCCTGGCGGTGACTTTTCTCTGCACTGTGAGAAATTACGTGTCTGAGATGCAGCATTTTGTATCTCTGCCTAATTTCTTCACAAGCACTTACACCCTTGAAGAAGTGCGTTCGATGGCAAAAGCTAAGTGCCATCCAGAAGTCACAGATCTCAGAGGGAAACTTCTCTTCAGCTAACAGCGAAAGCAAGGGATTCGTGCCTGCTGTTTTCATCACCGCAGTGCAGAATTGTGGGTGTCCCTCTGGATGGCTTTCCTCCAGGAAATGGAACCCAGTTCCCTGGGAAGTGCCCAGACTCGGAGCTGTCTCGAAGAGAGACAAGGGGACATTTCCCTAAGCTACAACAATTATTACATGTAAGTTGACTCTAACTCCACTGTTAATGTGATTTGTGCTGGGCCCGACAGTATTACAGTACCTTTATAAGAGGGTGCACGGCTGTTTCCATGACAGCCAGAAGAGGTAGGGATGGAAAATGCCATTTGAGATAGCTCAGAAGTGTTTGATTGGTACAAGACATAAGGTCAGCAGCTTTAAAGAGTAAACTCCTGCAACAATCAGGCTGATTTTCTCTGAAAAGTGGAGGTCACAAGTATTGACATGTTAATTATTAATAGATTTTAACCAACGTAGTTAAAAGATAAAGATGCTGTTAATTTTACCTGAACCAGTTCCAGGACCTGGCAGTGTGACCTCAGTTACTGAAGTACTAATCTCCATGGTTATTTGAGGTGGTTGCTTACATCTACACTCAAATTTTATAGCATACCAAAGAGTGATATATGAAGCAGTTTATATATAAATCCATTCCATAACTGTTCCTTTACTTCGAACAGCTTTAACTACTGATTTTTCAACTTTCATTTCTAACCTTGTAGATTGTTATACTTATAAATGGAACAGACAGTGCTCATTTCAAGATATCCCCAACAATCCATCATCTTCATGTCATTTGATCTCCTAGGACTAGAATTTTGAAAAAGTGTTCTCAAAGTATAAAGCTACCTACAAGTAAGAGCTGCAATGTGCATGTAAAATTTCTGTATTATTCTATCAACACTAACCACACAGCCTCTTGATTTAATATAGTACATCCTAGAATACCTTTCATCCTCTGCCTTACTTGAAGGAATAGGTGTTTATTGTTTGTTTCCCACAGAGCAGTGCAGCAGTAAGCAAAAGTCCAGGAAGAGGCAGAGAACCCACACAAAAAGAGAGGGTATGAAAGAGGTAGAATAAAAGAAAAAAAATAAATATCCAACAAGCCTACATAAACAGCATAAAAATTTACCAAATCAGCACAAAACTTATTCTCCTAGCTTTTATCTGATTGGTGCTAATGAAAAACACCAGCGATACTCACTTGACAGAAAAACCCACCTGCCCTGAGGCAAGTAGGCAAACAGAATTTGGCATAGCCATAGAAAGGCATTATTCTCAGGTACATATAAAAAACTGAGATGACTCAATACTGATGACAGGCTCTTGTGTGACTGACACAGTACACCTCAAACTGAAACAAATCTCAGAATGGGGGAGAAAATTGTTCTCTCGTCTTTTCCTTCTTCCAGTGTTTCTGCTCAGGTAGCAACAGACATGCACCCCTAACACAGGCCCCTAGGTCTGACACCCAGTCCCCTCCCAAAGTCAACCTTCATTTTTCTATTCTGAAGAACCTCCTTTCCCACAGGTGTTCCCCAGTGGGCTCTTCAGGCTCTTCTTAGAGCTGCATTTCCAATAGTTTCCTTTTTTTCTGAGAGGAAAGGTCAGGTTAAGAAAAAAAATTAAAAAAAAAAATTATTAACACTCCAGAATTTCCCTTGTGTGGAAATCATTAGGTAAAATCTGTTTGCAGTCAGAGTGGATGCCTTTAGAGGATATGGCTTGGATCTGGATGCCTTCTACCCTCTTTGGTTGGTACCTGTTAGACATAATTCACTACTGCTTAAGTTACTATCAGCTTTCCAGTACAGCTATCCAGATGCATATCTTTTATTTTGATTCAACCTTCCAAACTTCTTTGTCATAGGAAGAAGAGCAACCATTTTGGCTAGGTACAAACCAGTAGGAAGACAACTTGTGTTCCAGTCCCTGTTTATGAGACTGCAGGTGTATAAGCTGCAGAATCTCATGACTAGCTGGTTTGTATCTCAATAAAACTGCTTTAGTAGACACACTTTTCTGGAAAAGAGGAAAAACATCAATTAAAACTGAAATAAATATCTTTACACCTGATGGATTACATGTATTACTATGGACATCTATATAATTTCTTTCAGAGTACAGCATAACGTTTGTATATGCATGTGCATGTATATAAATAAATAAATGCTCAATATACGTAGCTTATCCATATAGCAGTATGGCTTGGGTGTATACCTCAAACTAGATAATCCAACTTCAGGAAAAAGCACTATGAAAACTGTTGGCATGGTGACAAACACGCAATACTTCTTCACATATTGCCAAATACTAATTTCAGTCCAAAAGCAAATATTGTTAGAGAAAGAATAAATGTTCAACTGGGATTGGAACAAGTACATGTGTGCAAATATAACAAGTACAAGTGATGTTCAACTTTTAATATGAAGGTACCCTACTAAATCTCTCCCAAATGACAAGTGATTGTAGATACACAGCAGCACTTTCTCCACACTGTGGCAATACCTGTAAGCATCTACATTTTTCACGTTTACTGTTTTGGGCAGCATCAGCGTCATGTCCTTTTGACTTTTTTTCCAGGAAGTGGAAGAACACCAAAAGACCTAGAATACTACCCTCCAAGTTACAACTAGAAACACAGATTTTCTACTTTACGTGTAGCAGCAGGGGGTCTGGACCCGTGTCAGGTCTTAACTCTGCCAGCAGTCCCCTGAGGGGCCACACCTGAATAGACTTAATTTGTCTGACAAGAAAGGACTTTGTTTTGGAAAGACCTTTCAAGACTTCTGTCCAGGAGAGTCATGGAAAAAAAAATTAGTATATTTTTCAATTCTAATTGGCATTTTTTGTGATACATCAGTAAATACGTGATACATGATTATACCTGCCAGAGCATCTCATCCAACCCTTGCCACTCTTCTTCACTTTAACTATACCTCCTTTCCAGTAATCACAGTTATAAACACTGAGTGGGAAGTGCTTATTTTTGAGTTTACAAGTATAAGCAGAAAAGAAAGTCTTTCTGCAGGAAGAAGAAGAAACAAAAAAATGTTTGTCAGTGTTTCTTAATCAGCAGAAAAGGAGCAGCTGTCAGCCTGCCGGAATTCAGAATTTAGATGAGCTGTGAGGCCACACTTCTGCTACCCTGCATCTGGTTTGGAAACAAAGAACAACCTGTCTTTGGTTGCTCTCATCTTGTAAGTACAACTACTGCATAGGTAATTAACAGTCCATGATAAAGCTTAGTTTTGCATATCATCATTTCTACTGACTCTTCCACAGTGTAAGTCTTCTTCCCACTTGCAATTAAAACAAAGGCTATACAGAGGAGAGGAAACCTGAACTTTTTCTGATGTTGAGGTGAAATGTAATTTACAAAAAAGTAAATTTACTTTTTTGATTCATTTCCTGGAGAACACACCACGGTATATAATGCTTTAAATGAATTTTTTAATTTTATCCTTAAAAGAGGAAAAGTCCTCCTTCCCTTCCTCTCTGAAACGTTTACAGATTAACTTTCTTTGTGAAGTACATGATAACTATATAGCAGTATTTTTAAGACATCCTTCAAAAACAAGAGGTCTTGGAATGTATTGTTGCTATATAGTGAGAGCAGTATAATTTGTTCGATGCATATAGTATCAGTTCAGTTGCGTTGCCTATGATGAATAGAGATTCACCTCCACAGGGGAATGAGACTTCTCTTGCTCTCTGCTCTCCATTCCATCTACGACAAAGTCCAGGCACGGGAGTCATTCAGCACCGCTGCCTACAGGCCCTGTGGTGGATACTGGTTTTCACGGGCAGCAAACAGATAGAGGAGACAAACTCCACTCTTCCTCCCTAGCTTGTACATCACACAGGGTCAAGACAACCTAATCCTCTATGATTACAACCCATGAACTTGTTCTATGGACCATGTATTTTTGAAATCTTGTGAAATCCAAAGCTGTAGCAGGAAGGACATATTAAGGTAATATTGTCCATAAGATTTAAATAAAATAAAAATAATAAAACTGGGACTGTTCTTTATTTTAACACTTCTGACTGTTTTTTTTTCCTCTGTGATATTGGAAAGAGAACCCAAGTACATAGATAACTTACATCTTGTAAAGTGCTTCTTAACTCCTAGTAAGGAGACTTTGCTTATATATTTTCACATAAAAATGCTTAGAAAAATAAAAATAAAAAAAACCCTAGTGAGTCAGCTAACCAAAGTTTCCCAGTTGTATCTTTGTTTTATTTCAGTTTCAGTTTTTCAGAGTTCTTTTCTGCTTAACTGTCAAGTGAAAGATAAGGCTGTCATGCTGTCTGAATAACAAAAGAAATACAATTTTCCTACACTGAAGTGTGCTGGCCTTGTGCCACTGTTAAAATTAAATTTGTCCAATACCAGTTAGCTGCAGCAAACATTTTTATGGCAATAGTTGGCAAAGTGAAGAGAGCTTTCTGGGTTTTTTGTTGCTCCATTTCTCTGAAACAATGGCAAGAATTGACATTGTCTATTCAGTGTAGAAGATAGGCTGTCAAATAAAGCAAGACAAATGTGATGTCCTGACTGATTATTTCCTTAGATACTAAATCAATGAGCTTATTATCACAGCAATTACATTACTAATGTAAACAGATGTTACATGTAGACAACTGGTTAACAATAAGGTAGGCAGGGTGTACAATTTTTTTTCTCTTACACAAAAAATTATTTGGATCATATTATATTACAAATAACATTTGATCTTCAGTTCATATGTATAAGTTAACAGATATATGCTATCACATGATTTTACATGTAGGAGAGATGTACTGTAAAGGAATAGTTATTTTTCACATAATTAAAGTGGAAATTCTGTAATCTTCATTATTACCAGCATTAAACTCTCATCTATATGAACCTGTAATAAAATTCAGGGATTCTGAAATAAAAAAGCAACTACAGTTCTGCCCACAAATTAACTCTGACAATTTAGTCTCAATGCAACTTGTTATGTAGTTTATAACAAAATCAAAGGAAAAAAAGCAATATCCTGTGCAGTGGCTAAAATTATTTTCACATACCTCAACTTGAACTCCCAGTCTATTCTTCTATTTCATAAATAGTCATCTCTGAATTTCTAAACACTTCTCAGTTCTGGTCATTGTATATGTGCTTTAGAGAAATCTGGTATGCATAAAATAAATCATTATAAATATATCAGCATTTATAATGCCATGTCTTTATAGTAGAAGGTAGTTCCTTCCTATAAAACAATTCAATCAGCTGGTAAGCTTCCTGAATACAGTTTACTATTCAGACAAAAAAAAAAAGTAATGGGGAGTCAGCGTAAATGAGTATGTGAGTTCTGTAAGAAAGGACCATTAACCAGTACATGACCTGATGGTAGGATACTTCTACACTCCACCGTGGTCTTTTAATTCGAATGAAGATACAGAGCTAGTCTAGATATAGGAGAGATCATGTCAGAAAACAATTCGTCAGAAAATGTAGTTTCACCAAGTGCAAAACTTTTCATGGGAATGCTGATCACTTCACAGTGCTTTCACCACAGAGAGTTTTGGCTGCACTGAATGCAGAAAGTGAGAAACTTCAGAAATATTTGTTTACCCAAATTGGATTAAAAATAAATGGCAGGTAAAAACTTACTGCAATTTCTCTTTTCGTTACTGTTATTCAATATATGACAGTGAAAGAAGCAATCATATTTCTTACTACTGTCCTATAGAAAGAATTTACATGGAAAGTTTCCTCCTCATCATCATGTTAAATTAAAAAAAAAACCCAGTTATTTTCTAAGGCATTTTTCAAAGAGGCAAGATTTTTTCTGAACCATTTAGAAAGGGGTTTTTTTTTAGGAAAATTGCACTGCTTTTATGTTTTCTGTATTCCATAAAAAGCTGAGTACTAATTGAAAATAACCAAAAAAGAAACATTTTCCCCAAGGTCTAGGTTAAGTAAACTGTGAGTCTGAACAGCAAAGAATGAGCCAAAAGTTCCTACTCCCAGTTTTAGCCACAGGACATTTTTCTCTGTGAGCATTGCAAGAGTTTATTTTAATGAGATCTTGTAATGTTCTAACACATTTGGAAGTAGACCCATTCAGATATTTGCCTTCTACAAATCCATTATATATATANTATGTACATTTGTACCAACAACCTCAAAGTGCATTTTGCTGGTCTGGCACCTGATTCAGTACCACTGGAGAGACAGGTACTGTCACTACTGCATCACTGAAAACAGTGGGTGCAGGATTAACCTCTTAGCAACAACACACTCGAAAACTCATTCACAGGCAGCATATGATTTTTAGTCTTGTCACCAAGCTGCCAAATTATATTTTCGCTGGAAAACAGTCAAAACCGTTTTTCCTTTGTGGAGCCCGATTTTCATGACAGATATCAGTCCTAGCTGTTTATAATCATATGTTTATTTTGTGCTACAAGTATCATCTGGCATTTTTTACTCAGTAAACCATTTTTCTTAAACTTTAAAAAATCTCTCAGTAAAAAACCATAGAGATCAAGTAGAAAATGCTAATGTGTGAAAGAAAGCAAGGGTAAATTGCAGTCGTCTTGTGGAATATGTAATAAAAAATAAAGCCTTAAATTGACAAATAAGGAAAATTACAAATGTACTTATTTTTAGCAGTAAAAAAAAACCCAACACCTTGGTACACCTTTGAAAATGTCAGGGAAATTTCAGATAAAAGACTCTATCAAAGGTTACTTAGACACTACTCACAATTAAAGAAAAATAATTTGCAGAAGTTCAAAATTCATGGAGACTTCTCTATGCAATAAATAAACCTTCTACAATATAATTTGCATTTATTACATGTGGCAGATACATTGCAGTTATATCGATTTTAATATCTGTTAGCTTTGGTACACGCTATTCTTCTCTGTCTTCAGAGAATTTCTCTCCCTCCCTCCTGCAAAATTTAATTCTGTTGTTTTTGAAATACTGGAACAAAACAGCTCCTTTGTAAAGACAATTTTTGATGAAAAATAATATGTCTTTGTATAAAACCACAAACTAGGCATATCATTAGTTATGGTTTCTGTTCTTTCTGACTGAATACCTCATTGGCTTTCTATACACTGGTTTCTACTGCTGGGATGCACTGCTGATCCAAAACACATATGAAGATGACAGAGCCTTCATTTCCTCAGTTTACTCAGAAAATAATTATAAGTTTGACTCAGATTACTGGGGAAATATTGTCGCAATTTTTAGCTGTCATATATTTTTAAAATTAAGTGTAATTTGAAGAGAAAATCTTGGGAGAGAGTGTCAAACTCATGCTCTCTCTTTTCGGGCATTTTTGAAGTCTTGAGAAAAATGTCCTGGACACGAGTCTTCCATTTAGGTAAAGAACCATTGTTTTCAACAGGAAATGTTTCTAATCACTGGTAGTCCAGTTTTCCTCATGCATATTTCAGGGTCCATTAATTTCTGATATTATTATATAGGATATTACATGCCGTAGCTTCATAACTTCAACGTTATTACAAGAGGAATAAATTATTCTGTAAGAACAAACTGAGACCAAAGAGTTTTGCCATATTCTAGCACATATGAAATTTCTGTCACTGTGTTTTTTTAGTATATATTCATTTTAGTAATTGTACACAATATCATCTTTATAGTAAAACTATTAAAACAACCCCCTCAATCTTTTAAAAAACTCATCATTTTTACACCTCCGAAGAAAAGATATGACATTTTACAGACACAGCTAGTGATTTTTTTAAAGAAGTGGCAGTATTTATTTATTACTTCTATCAGTGGTTAATAAATAAGATAAAGGTTTTTAGCTTTGTGGTTTTAATTTCTTTTAAAATCATGTATTATTACATTGAAGGTAATAAATCAAATGGTTTCCTATCTCATCCACTATCCAAGTGGTTCTATTGATCGGTGATGAATGAGTCCCCAAATTGCCTACTGTGTGCTCTATTCATGCACACTGGAATGCTTGTTTTAGCTACGCTTATTGTGAAACTGGGGAAAAAAAAAAAAAGGACAGCAAACCTGCAGGTGTGGGAAAATTAAGAAGCTTTGCCAAGGAAGGTCAGAACCTTGGATGTGCTGAACAGCTCTAAAATACTCTTAGAGATTGACTTAAGGTGTGAGACATCTGCCTTTCATTTTCTTACTGTATCTTAACTCAGACAATTGCAAATGAAAAACTAGAGGTCTTTTTAAAGTTGGATCACATAGTGAAGAACAAAAGGAAATCTTAAAGTTGGCTCAGGAAACAATGGTAAACATATAGAAAGGGGATATTCTTTCCTTTCTCTCCTTTCATTGTACATATGCTACTCAATCGTCTATTTATAAAAATACGTAGAAGACCATTTCCTCATGGCTGGTTTTCTACTTAGTTCTTTCACACTCTTCCAAAGGCTTTTAGCTCATGACGACTCATGGCATTGTAACCTCGAAGAAGCACTGAATGCTCTTTGTGCTCAGATATGACACACCAGGCCCTATAAATGATGCAGAGCTAAGCAGTATTTAAATCACATTTGCTTAAGTGTGAGCAATAGTAGACAAATGGCAGGGAAGGTGATTCTCAAGCATGGCTTCAAGAGAGCTAAAATGTGTCACTTTGCCATAACGATAAATTCCATTTCAATTTTTAAAAAGGACTGTGTTTCAAAAATAAAACTGATTAAATATTATTCTCCCTTCCAAAAATGGGCTCCTTCTTTATGCTCACAGTCAGGAAAAACAACAGTTGCTACCATCAATACAGATAGAGGCAGGAGGAAAAAAAAAAAGGTAGTGTGCTGGTTTTTTTCTAGGATGTATTTCTTATAGGTGTTGGAAAAGACAGGTATTCAGAGCCAAATGCTCTAACACAAATTTCAGAATCTGACTCTAGGAATCCTTGTGTAAAAATGTTGAAATTAAAATTAAAAAAAAAAATCAAAATAAAAATATAGATTAGCCATCCCCCGCCCCCCCCAAAAGGGCTGATTTTAACAAAAAGCAGTGATGGCTCGACACTTCTGGAAACTTGGCTACTCATAGATTCTTAATACAGATTTTAGGAACTAGATCCTATCTCTACCAGTGTTTTGCTTTGCACTGTTACTTGTCACCCTAGACTCTTAATCAACCAGATTTAAACTTGCATTTGGTTTAAGGTAGAATTTCTACACATTATTGCTTGCACTCCAGTGTATTTTGGATGTGGAAATGATTCATGCACTTCTGCATAGCACGTGGCTGTGGAGAGAATAAGAACATGGTATGGAGAGTTTGAAGCACTTGAAAGGAAAAATACAAAAATATAATTATGAAAAAATTATTTTAAAGAAAACTCATTAAAATCACTTAGAAGTTTAGAGTAACAATGGCAGTAATGAAGCATGGAGGAACTAAAATCAGCTCATTGTTGTCAAAGTTTTGGATTAATTACAGTTTATCACTGTCAGATTTTTCAGACTGTTGTCCATTTTTTAAAATATATTCTCATGGAGCTAACCATCCCAGTCATTCACCAAGTACAACACACATACACATTTGTTATAAAATAAGCTTAATTAAGACTAAATGCCCTGGCAGCATTCAGTAGTCCAATATTTTCTGGCAAAAACTACAGGGAAAAGAAATGAAATGTAAGAGATTCTGGTTTTCATTTAGGTGGCATTTTCTTTTCTAAAATCTTCAAAATGCTACAGTGTTTAGAAACTACATTTGGCGATGCACATGTAACACAAATCAGTTTTCACATCGCGTATATAGTAGCAAAAAATAATTCTAATATGATACATCATATTTAGAGAAACACAGAATGGAGTCAGAAGGCCTCGAGTTTTACAGCTGCTACTGCAGTTCTAGTTTTTACATTTCAGCATCTCGCCCACTGTCCTTGACAGCTTCAGGAGACATTTGACTCCTGTGACTACCCTCCACCTCTGCTCAAGGGAATGACAAACACAGACAAATAATCAGTAGAGGAACAAATGGATAGTATAACAAACAATGAAAGTCAATTAAAAAGATGGTCATGATACAGTATTTCCTACTGTATTTCAGAATCTAGGTAACACATATAAGTCCTAGCTCAGGTAACAGTGTTTTCTGACTTTGAAAGTCCAAACTTTGATTTGTCCCAGCCTAGACTACCAGCAAAGCCTCTATGCACTTCCTACAGCAACCAAAAGATGTTCATGGTCAACCTACTGACCCTCTGATGACTGTAAGTCCTAAAGGCAGGACTGATGACATGGAATTTTTTACCTGGTTGGCCAGTATTATGAGCCTTGGTTTATACAACTTGCTTTGAGTCACGGGTTTTCCAAGGAGAACTAGTTCTTGTAAATATCTAAGATTCTTAAAAATATAGGTCTCCCTTTCTACAGATCAGGCATTTTGGACAACTGCTTTCTGAAGGAAACATTGAATCAGAAACAACTAAAATTCTTATATTTTTATGTTATTGAAAAAGCAATTCCACTATGTAACCTTTAACAGTTAAGTTTAACCATGCACAGATGCAGCTGCTACTAAAACAAGGAGCAGAATTAATTCCAGATAGTCATTATGCTAGATCTTTGAAGGCTATGGAGGAAATGAGCGTAAAGCTTCTAATAAAGCATTTACAAGCCAATTATGAATTTTGTGCATTTCTGCACTGAAAAGACTGGCTACTATACCAAGACATTCAAAAGAGCTAAAGAGTATGATGCGTACATAAAAATAACATGAAATTGCAGCTTTCACGACAGTATTGTACATTACTATTTTATATTTAACAAGGTAAAGTTGTACATGAAAAGGCATATTCTGCTCCATTTGCCAGGAAGGAATGGTTTTGCCACTCAGAGATACATTATTTATTTATTGATCAGGAGAAGAAATACCTGAAACTGAGACATTCTCAAATTATCTATCATTGTTGCCACTGAGTGAGCACCAGACAAATGATACTGCCCTCCCTGAAATCAGCACATACAATAATCTACTGGTAACTCTAAGAGATCTGTGGAAATGATCTTAAATTAACATCTTTGCTCAACACTTGGAGCACTCTGCAGAGGATTACCTGAAACCTGAAGCAGTGAGTGCCAGTTGCAATGTCACGTGCATTCTGCGTACTCATTTCTGTCCCAGGCTACTGGAACACAGAATATTAAGGGCAACAAAAAGTCATTACCAAAATTATTTTAGATTTCCATTGCCTTTGTCTCCGGTCAGAACCAGTGAACTTCTGAGCAAGTAACAGCAACACCAGTCATATCAGCCTTGCCTACAGTACCAATGAATTTGTTTTACAGTTTGAGATAACCACATTTTGATTCATATTCACACTTTTTATGAAGGTGATGGAACAAAAGGTACTAACCTGAGACACAATTTTTGTCACTTTGCAGGGCTAGCAAAGAAACCTGTTCTGTGTTAATTCATCTTATAGCTAGAGTCAGAAGGAACAAATGGATAGTAGGAGTTAATAAAATTTCCATATTACGTTCTTCAAGTATGCTTAAACAAGACACAATAGATCACACATTTCAATTACTAAAAAATGCACAAGGATGGAGTCACACGCTTTATAACCCTCAAAAACCCATAAACAACACATAAGTATTAAACAATTTCCTTGGCCTTAATACCCTTTATTGCCTTGATTCTTTTTCCTTTATTTTTTAAAGCCAAAATCAAAATGTTTTGTTGTGTTGATCTTATTTTCATTGTAATTTACTTTCAAGCTGATTTTGAAAGCTGTTTTAAAGTTCTAACTGTAGTGAAAAAGCAGCTACCGCACAATAAAAACCTTGGGAAGAAATGTGATTTATGCAGATGAGTTTGTTAACAAAATTTACACATAAATGAGAACATTTTTTTCCATTCCGGTTGCTATTACAAAGAAACACTGGGAAGTAAATTATCTGTAGAAGAGTACAAGATAAAAAATGTATTAAAAGCTGTAAGAACGAAATTGAAATGTCAAACACAGTTACTTATAAAAAACAGGTGATAGGCTCCTCGTAAGCTACCTATTAAAAAGAGTAATCAAAGTGAACTAAAATGACTTTAGTTCTCCCACCAAACTTGTGGCTCAAATTCTCCGCAGGTTTATTGCCTGTTTGCAGAGTTTCATTCACTTCTAGGAAGCATGAGCTTTCTAAAAGTTAAGGCTATGTATGATAAGACTTTATTACCTACATACATAACGTTTGAAACGTGCTACAGGTTTTCACAAAACCTAAATAAACGCTTCTCCGCACTAAGATTTTATGCATGCTGTAGCCGTGACATCCTGTGGCCTGTAGAAGGGGAGATGTGGTACAAATATGGGTTTTAAAAGCTGCAAAAGGTTGGGAAGCCACAACTGGGAGACGAGGATGTTATGACTAAGGCTGCTCCTGGCTGCAGAATGCTTTTTCCTCAGGAACCCCCTTCCCACACCCCCAGCCCATTTCCAGCCCCCAGTGCCCACCACCCTTGGTCGCCTTCTGGTGGGGTGGTGACGCCTCCTGCCCAGGACCTGCGGCCCCAGAACAATGGGGCCGGGAGCGTAAAGCATAGCGCTGTGACCAAAGCCTCCTCACTGGCAGGCCTTTTCAAGCCGATGGGAAGTAGGGCCACTTGAGCTGGACATGGCTGGCTTGTCAGTTCCTGACAACAAACTGTGTTTGGTACGCGGTGCATTCATGGGCAGTGTCATGCTTTTGTCCAGAGCAGTGCCGTCTTTCCACAGGTCGGCTTCTGGCTTTTGCGGCTGGGTAACTGTGTTGGGAAATCCACCCAAGCAGAAAAGGCCCCCCTGGCTGGTGATTTCTCACATTTAATTACTTGATTTTCCTTTCTTGCAGTCAGGAAGAAAATGGAATTACATCACACGCCATGTAGCCTTGGAAAAGCACCAATTGTTTCTAATAGAGCCGCTGGTGACAGGCACAATACATGCGCTCCTTGTCTCACATCGGATATTAGATCCTCCAAACAAGTCTGAGTGATCCTGCTCAGAGGATCCTCAATAGGGAACAAAGGGGACCAGGCTTCTCCTCTGTCACTCCCAGCACCCCATGGAAAGGAAATCTTCATTT
Organism: Psophia crepitans; assembly: GCA_013399095.1. Classification (NCBI taxonomy): domain Eukaryota; kingdom Metazoa; phylum Chordata; class Aves; order Gruiformes; family Psophiidae; genus Psophia; species Psophia crepitans. The sequence continues at coordinate 373,754 of VWZZ01003014.1, forward strand.
AGGCACACTTCACCCTTTTCCACTCTTTCCAAGCAACTTCTGAGAGTCAGCAAATGGTTCTGAGAGTACCATTTGCTACATGGAATTTGTGAGCCACTGTTTTAATCTGTGCATCAATAATTAGTTAAACCCATACCTCTCTCACTTCATTTAATTGCAGACATGCCTGGTGGTAAATTTACAGTCACTAAGAAGTATGCAATGGGTCTGTGATACTTGGCTCTGGGACAGATGATGTTATGGATATTGTGCAGATACTCCAGTACTGTTAATATTTAAAAAAACCCAACCAATCAAACAAATAAAAAACCCACAAAAATTACCATATTTGATCAGACCAGTTATGCATCTCACTCAGTACTGAGTCTCTAATAGAAGCATTTGGAGGATGGTCAGGGAGAAGTATGGGTACATAGAGTAATACTTCTCCAGGATACAGCATACATGTCAAAAAATACATAGTAGTACTTCCCCAGAATACCCTCCCCACTTGCAGTCATTTGTGGCTTCATGATTTTGTGAACTCAGAGTATTTAACAGCCTTGGATGGACTTCTCTGCCATCATTCTTGACATTGCTGCACAAAACATCTAAAACCGGTTCCCTCATACACCTCCCAGCCCCAGGGATGTTGCGTGCCTGAGGATCACCTGGGCACACCTTTCTTCCCAGCACACGTCCACTCTCATCACTGTCAAAACTGAAGTTCAGTGCCTGTGCTTCTAAACAGTTCTTCAAGGTCTGAGAAGAGGTTATTTCTTCCAGATGCTTAAAAATTAATACATAGTGCTAAAACAAGGCTTTCCTCAGCAATCAGTTTTAAACTAATCCATCTATGGTGAAAACGTAGGCAAAATCTATTTCTGTTAACTGTTTGAGGAGGAGGTCACTATTTTGAATACCCATGTCAAAACATATCTCCTCTTCTCCTATCAATATCAATGTCTGTGCATGAATTGCACAAGGTAGGAGTTGTTCTTTCATGCCATATGTAGACAGGAGGCCACAGAGTTCCCCTACATCAAAAAAGCAGGACAAGAATGCAATCACAAGCAACAGCAGGGTGTGGAGGAACACTCTTGGCAAGCAGACTTCAGACATGGAGCATCATCGGGGTATGATACAAGGCAGAGCAGATGGTACCAGCTGATGATACATCTGAAATAAAAATTACTGTACCATCATCACTTCCTGTGATGATCCTGTAGATGAATTTTGTAGAATCACAGAATGGTTAGTGTTGGAAGGGACCTCAAAGACCATCTAGTTCCACCCCCCTGCCATGAGCAGGGACACCTTCCACTAGTCCAAGTTGCCCAAAGCCCTGAGAATTTATCAGAGAACTTCTTGCTACTGCTAATGACATTAATGCATAAATGTTGTATTATACCAGTTATTTATTCCAAACAGCAGCCCTCTAGGACGGACAACATCTAAGGTAGATACACTGTGTTCATACACTGAGAGAGGCAGAAGTTCTCTAAGCTTTCAGTGAGAACTTTTAGATTCAATATTAATGAACAACACAGTATGAGTCCATATGGCTGGTGAGGCCTGAGCTACAATTCATAGGACATCAGTCAGTATACTGCAGGAGTCAGGTCTTATATATATTTTAAAATAGAGTTTGTTTTAATGGTATATTAAGCCACTGATGTCAATAATGAAAGAGAAGGGACAGATGTGCTTGAGCAGATCAACTAAGCTTTTTTAATGTTTTTAAATTATTTGTTCTGCTGCAGACCTACATTACCTAACAAAAGAAAAATAGATTTGACTGGTATACATTCTAATTACTTCTCTTATTTCTTCCCCACCATCTAAAAAGTACTACAGTTAGTCAAAAGTAGGAGTTTCTCTTTCATGTATGGCTTTTAATATATTTTTTTAATGTTTTCATTCTGAACTGGAATGAAAGAAGTAACTTTGATGTTTCCAAATCAGTGGCTACTTACACCACAACAATAAAATATCCAATTTACAAATAATATTTCAAATTTTCAAAATAATTCTCCAGAAGAACAGAAAGCAGTAGAAAAGCACATTAAAAGAGGTTTTATGGGAATTTATTACAAAGTGGGTAACACAAAAAAAGTACATTTGTCAAAACCAGCTGTTTTGCCTGGGGAAAAAACAAAAAAAGAAAACAAGATATTTATTTTTTGGTCAGTTGTCAGTGAGGAAAAGAACTCCCAACATGTAAAACATACAGGGTTGATCACAGGAGACAGAAATGACTGCACTTTAAAGTGGACCTCCACTCTGGGCCACCCACAAGGTGATCTTTTTTAGATCCATCCAGCAAAACCATACAAAACCCTGATCAGAGGTTGATGAAGCTGATTGACTGCACTGTTAACACACAGTCACTCTTGGCAACTGAGGCAAACTTGGACTGCATAGCCATGCTCTGTCTAAAGCTATGACACAGATAAGGAAACCAGACTAATATAATGGACCAGTTGTAAGTCTAAATCATGTGTTTAGCATTATTAGTTGGCAACTGCCTCTCCTGGTGCAAGTGAATGTTCAGCGGAGTGTGTAGTGGCTTGATAACCCATAGTTTTTTAACAGTTTAGGAGACGGCACTTCACCACATCTTAAAGAAAGGGAAGTCTGTTGAATACAGTGGATAACTCCTGCACAATGTGGCAGAGAAAAGACTGAAGATCATGTTCTCCCAGAAAGGAGATGATAGCTGCTGGATGAGTTGCAGAGTTCCTTGATGTGAGAACTCGTTAAAACTTGCCGTAGCTGCTCACTCTACAAGCTTGTGCAACTCTATGATACAAGTCTGTTTATCCTGTGGATGGGCTGTCTGTACAATTCATAATCAGTTACCAGTATCTCCTGAAAATCCATGATTTTGATAACTCCTCCAGCTAAAACATTCCCAAACAACCTTCCAGTCATCATATCAGACGGAAGACTAATTTCATTCCTTAATTACATTTACTCTGTTTAACTTAAATTTATTTTTGCAACACTGGTCCATAGAGTAATGTTTTGAAACACCATTAATATCCAAAAGTTGTACTAAAGAATCCAATGTTGAGATTGTCACATACTCTGGCAGCATCACCTGAGCCTCAGAAATCTTAAATTGTTGGCTTTACTTGTGAAAATCTCCCACTATGACTTTAAAAACCCTTGAATTATTTTAACATCCCTATTGCTAAATTACGGTTTAGACAACTTTCTCTGCCCCCTTCAAGTGAGTGTTATTTTCACAGTAATACATGACTTCAAAACAACATCAAAGGGCACAGTATTTCCCTGGCATTAACGGTAAAGGTGAAACTGATATGTTTGAAATGCCTCAAGGAAACACAGGTACTGGGCCCAACAGGTAATGAAGCCCACACATCCCAAACTAACAAAGGTAGCATGACTCGGTGCTTGAGCTAGATAGAAACTCAAACTCTGTTTCCTGGCTGCTCGCTTTAGGCAACACTGCTTTCCCATGATCACAGAAGAACTCTGACTGCATTTTGATTCGGTATTCACATGTAAAGAACATTTGTTAATTACCCATTTTAACACACAGTGAAATGTGTGATCTCAACACAACTGAAGACTTAAAGTCGGTTTGACACCTATCAAGTGGGTGCATTAAAAAGGCAACTTCAAAACTGAGGGATTGTTTTAAGTGGTTTAAACCTATCCTCTAAGCCAACTTTGTTGCTGAAAAGTTGCAGAGGTTTAAAATAAAAATAACACATTCTTAGCCAGTTTGCATTCCCTATTCAAAGAGCTTGTTCATCTTTAATCTTAACTCTTTATCTCCAGAACCTTGAATAGGGGGAAAGGACAGAGACTATACCAGAATCCTTTGCTCTATCAACAGATACATGGGAATTAGAAAATAACCCTCTGCTCATTTGCCAATAGCCTTTGCAAGTCATCTAATTAGATGATTAAGTCATTAAAGGGATATGCGCATCTGAAAAGCTTCTAGTCAGCCTCTGAAATCAGAGGAGATAAAGACAAGACTCATTTCTTTTTTTCTCTTACACTGAAAAGGTAATTAATCCATTTAACTCTGCCTAGCAGTGCTTTTCTATAGTAAAAAGGAGAGACTGAAGCAGGATAGCTTTTCAGAAACACTCTTTGAAACACCAGAATGACAAATGCCTCTTTCTTTTGCATGCCACATGAAGAGGTTAGGCTTAGCCCCCAGTGGTCAAAATTATTTAGACAAGAGATCAGCAGCAGTGTGTGTAATGGTGACTTTGGTATTTGGGATATTACTACCTGCTAATTTGACTTTTTTGCAGCTCAGTACAAAGTTTCTCTCCAGAGCAGCATCTAAGGTTGGTAAATAAAATTCTGGAGAGAAAATTATTTAGCATCATTCACCTCATCCTATACAGGCTTCAAAGAATCAGCCTTGGGTACGTGTCACCTGCAGGACAGGGGACATCTTCCAAACAGTAACAATGACGTGCTGTGATTTCCAGGCCTCTACTGTACAACTGGAAGTAGTGTGTTAGAAATGGCGGACACAAACACGTATGCTGCCCCAGCAACTAAAGAAAGCTACACGCTTCAAGCTGCCAACTACACTGCGGATAAATCAGTGCTTCCACGCTCAGAATTGGTAAGATCTCCCTCTGTGTAAGGTTTGAGGTTTAATTTCTGTTAATACACTTTGATATTTGCAATACAACACAACTATAAGAAATGAAAGCAAAAATGGCACTGCTAGGTCAGCAGCAAGAAACAGAGCTCAAAAAAACCTTAATCCGTGACATTGTCATAGGGTCTAGTTGGATCAGAGAGTGCAAACCCTGTTGCAATACCTCAGCCTCGTCACGTCAACGGCATGGGAGGACCTGAACACAGGTGACAATGGGCAGAGGTCTTACACTCTGCTTTGCAATGCACCTCTCTAGAATTAAAATTGGTAAACCGGTGAATGAGGTAAAGATAGAAATGAAAAAAAAGACACGTTTTCTCTCTACTACTCTAGAATATTTCTGACTACAGAAATCTCAGCAACACTACACAGCAAAAGGCAATGTCAAACATGGAAAGTATATTATTATAACTAACTGCCACTATCGTTCTAAAATCTGACAAGTCTATGTCAAAACAATTTCTGGTTTTAAGCCACATTTGGAGTAAAATCTTGTGTTGTCACACAGTTTTGTACTTAGAGTGCTGTAAGTTAAATTAGAACACTGTGTGATTTCAACAATAATTTTTTGAGAGTGTTAAGCATTGATCTATTCCCTGTTATTCTACTGAGTGTAACCCTGGAAGTGAGTCAGTACTGTATCAAATGCAAGGAAAGACAGAGAAATCATTCTGAATGGTTTAGTGCACGTTTCAGCGTACATTGTAGTAGTACATTTTGACTGAAATTTTCAGCGGTGTGTAAGAGAGATAAAAGTACCGATGCATGGACAGACAACACTTTCCAGGTTTTGTGACTAGACTATTCCAATGTGCCTGCACAAATGCATGCTTTCTTGGGAGGGAGGGCACAAAAAAAGAATCAAAATCTTCATGAAATACTATAGATCCTTAAATCCATGAATTGTCAAAGTAGTCCGAATATTTCATTCAAGAGTCAATTGTCACCTTGATATCAAATACATATACTGCCAGGATGTGTTCCTTTAGGGAAAATGATTATCAGTCATCCTTTGTTGACAACAATTTAATAATAATACCAACATGAATTATTAATTTCTAACAGTACTACAAATACATTGAAACTGTCTCATCATCCCTTGCCTAGAAGGCAATAAACGAAACTTCCCCCAGATAAACGGAAGTATAGCTCTTAAGTCATTAATTTTCTCTGAAAAATGCAAATGGATGAAACAGCATTAACTTAGTAAATGTTCTTTATTTTATTAATTCTTCAATAGTTTGTGCTCACTTAAATTCTTAAGGTAGCTTTATTTTTCCTTTGTTTTTTATGGTCTCTATATTTGGTATGCACAAATGAAAATACCTAATTCTCACCTCTTATGATTAGACAACAGTCCTTTCTGTGCCACACTAATTAATGAGACTCACTGTATCTTAAAATAATTTTAATGTCAAATATAAGAAAGGAAGTGGTCAAATGGCAAAGAAATACATGTCTTCAGAATGTCCTGTCCTAATAATTTTCCTATTTCTTAAAAAACCTAACATACAGGAGTGGCCAGATCATGAATGGATGCAAGTTCATTGTAGTATGAGATATCGGGGGGGGGGGCTGGGGGGGGGGGCGCAATGGACTCAGTTTTTAACTACCTAAGCCACTCTTCTGAATTCTAATCTGAGATTTCAAAATTTTTTTCCCTCATTATAGAAGAAGAAAACGTATTGTTTCAGATCTCAGGATATCCTAGCTTTGCTGAGAAGGGGAACAAAGCTGAAAAACCTAAGGCTACGAACCCAGCCTTAAGCAAAAAAACCCTGCCAATGTCTTGCTTCAGTGGCCCTTGAGAAATCTGTGAATAAACATTTTTTGCTCTTATTATACACAATATTTCCTGCCTTCCCTATCACAATTTGCATTACACACTTTTGACTGAAGGCAATAACAACATTACCAGGAAAAGAAACACATTTCAAAGGACGTGTAGATAGTAACATCTCGGTGGCTGAAATCCTTCAAAAAGGGTAACTTGCAAATCTAACTAGTACCATATACCACAAAGCAAACTAACTCAAGCTAGCACTTGAAGTAAAATTATTAGATTATTTGCTGAAAATTTCTAGTGGTTAGCATTACATCTGTACTGAAGACTTATTTTTGTCAGAATACCATAGCATATTTAGTTATTCTAATCTACTGCCAAAATGTTCTTAGTTGCAAACATTTCATGAAATAGTATTAGGTGCTAAGTATGTACTTTCTCCAGGAAGCAAATTAGCCATTAATTGCTAAACAAAATGTAAGGATATGCAATAGAATGAAAGAAATTAATGTAACGTAAACACAAAAAAGTTGTAACAACAGTTGTTGCAAAATAGTTACATAGAAAAGAGACAATCCACTGTCGGTAATTAACAGGTAAGAAATAGGTCAAGATTAGGAAAACAAGATGACCAGCAGATCAGGAAAATTCTGGGTGGCCACTAATTTACTAGTGAGGACCTCAGGAAGTAACTAACATTTGTATAAGACAATTATAATCCACTTTTAGGACTCGGGTAAAGACTTAATAAAATATAGTGCATGTATACATTCAGTGTAAGGAATAAGCATTACAGAGTTGGCTTTGGAAATCTCTGTCATCATAAATTCCCTTCTTCCTTTTATATCTTAGGTCAGCCTACTGTTTCCAAAACCTTCGTAAAGTAATAGCAATTTTCTTTTTATTTTATTTTTTTTATTTCTTTTTTTTTGCCAGCTGCTTCATTCATACCTCCTACACACTAAGGGCTCCCTCTGTACACAAGTTTCCATAATGCAGTCAGGTAGAAAAAGACTCTATGTAGGAGCTGGAAAGAGGATTTTTTCAGTCAGTCCTAGGTTAGGTCTTTAACGTTTGTTGTCTAAAGTTCTTTTGCCAGTGCAAAAACATCAAAATACTGTCAAAACTGTAATCTTCCTGCCTGCCATAGGTCACGAGAGCAAGTTTGATGTAAGTAAGCCTTAAGTATCACAGTCGGAGCTAAACAGCAAAGCTTAACAACACTTTCCAATGCAAAAAATATTTACTGCATTTTGTTCCCACACGACCTTTTCCAGACTCAGTACTAGACAAGCTCCAGGTCATGCTGTGCAAAGGCTTAAGATGTTAGTACCCCACCGGTCTGTTCTTCCCCAACAACAAAGTCAGCAAAAGGGCAAAGCTGACCGAGTAAGATGTTTGGCTGCTCAGCACCAGCCCACCACCACTGGTGATGTAATTCCCAGGATTTCCTGCTGATGCAGCTGAGGTGCGGACACGTGTTCCCATTTTGTAGTGGTGGCAGTAACCTCCCGGTAGGGGAAACCAGCTAGGGACTCAGAACTGCTGCCTATAAATTCATTACAGGTCTTCTTCCAATGCCGTAACAGAAATCCTCAAGTTAACATAACGGTCTTGCAAAGACATTTTCAGACTGCATAGCATCCTATTAACAAGCATATCTATTGACTCTCAGTATTGTATCATCACTTTGAAGTCAGTTGGATGATTCTCACAAAAGGTCAAAGGTACAAATGTGAGACTTGCCAGGATTTATTTTAGGTATTTATGCACTATAAAACTGAGTTACCAACACCTGCTTTGCAAGACATCATTTTGCTCTTCGGATTGCACAGGATATAATAGTGATAATGAATGGAAAAATACAGGTTGTTTCTATCCCAGGATTTATCCCTGCTCAATTCAACCTTGTTTTGCTCTTCAGACAAAGTGATAACTTGAAGAGAAATGACCAGAGCTTTTTGGAGCACAGTAATGCCATCTCAAACAATCCTCTATCAGACCTTGGCATGCCCCCTCTCCTGTATTCTCTCCTGAATTCAGCAGGAGGCTTCCAGTATGACAACTGATCTACTAGACTTCCTACTAAACAAGCCAAAGCTTTATATTGGATAAGCCACTTTAAAGGTAGCTGTGAGGAGCCTGCCAGCCATGAGCTGCATGCAGATGAAAGTGAATAATGCAACATGCAGCATGCAGCAATATTCTGCCAGTACTGATTCCATCTACACAACAAATACTCATCATGTGCACACAGACGGCAAGCGAATCAATTATAATCTTTCAAGAAGGATAAAAACAAAGACCTATGTTTTCAAAGCAAATGTCACCAAAACAGCTAAAAAAGACAAAAGCCAGATAAAAATATGAATAGAAAAGATCTCTTGATTGCTCTTCTCACTGTAAACTGCATGGTGAGGGGTTTTTTTCTCCTGTTTGAAGGGTCACAATGAAAAGTCTGAAGGAAAAAACATGTTTTTCATCTTTGAAAGGATCTACTCTTGGTAAGAAAAGAGCTGATAATATTTTAACACATAGGGATCAAACTAGCAGTGCCATTCACTATCAAAAAGTAAAATACATTTGAAGCATGCTATTTTCAAACTTTCTTGCCCTAAAGAATAATGAGCTTTCTAGTGAAGCTACAGAAAGTAAATACTTACTAATAAAAACACAGAAATGTCAGATGACTCCTTCCTGGTGGTGAAAAATAATGCACTAGTCCACATTTACTGCTTTCCCCTTATTTCTGAAAGACAAGTTCCTTTGACATATAGTGTCAGTGAAGTTTCTACCACTTTAATACATTTGATAATTGAGACGTGGAATACACATACAAAGTATGCGTTTAATCTACGCTCTCAGTGGAAGAAAGCTTAGATACAGAATGCACAATCAAACATCTAAGACCTGCCAAATTAAAACAATGAGATACACATTGAGTCTCACAATCTTTTTATTATGTAGATTATTAATCAGTGCTGCAAAGTGCTTACACTGAGGGAAAAATCTACATTTTATCTTCAAGCTTGCATCCTCACTTACCTACATAGATTAAAACAAGAAAGCAGACATATATACCAAAACACCATTAAATAATTAACTCAGTTCACACCTTCTACTCATTCCCTGCTCCCCAAGTAGTTTCTGCGGCAGCCGATAGCACCACCTTTGGCTTGTGGAATGAATTAAGAAGATACTCCTTCAGAGGGAACCAAGACCACATCCAGGTTAATGCTTATTTGAAGGTCTTGTGCCCCACAGTGGTCATGTCCATCTTAGACCAAAATTCTGTCTTAGCTTTCAAGAGAAGGTATTGTAGTCCTGTTTAAATATTGTTAGTTGCTAATTTTATTCAACAGAAGTAGTCAAGTTGACATTTAAATTTACTTTTTATAGGCCGTCAATCAACCTTTCTGCAATTCTGATCTAAACTAAAGACTCCAAAACATATAAGGAATGTTTAGTCATTATCATAACCATTGCGCATTGTTTATTAATGAGACAGGGAAAGTATGACTGTCCTTTTCACAGTTTAAGACCAAGCTGAACAAAGTAATTTTTTAACACTACACTTAGTTATTGATGAAATATTGCATTGCTGTGAGAAAAAAAACGGAGGTTGGACAAGTTTGAACTCTTTTCCACCAAAAACCACCTCCCTTTGTAAAGACAATTTCAAGATGTCCAGATATGTTTAAAAAATCATACCACAAATTGAAATAGTTGTTTTTCTCAGTTTCAGTGAATTTTCTGGAGTCCATCAGACAGGATATAGCTCTGAATCATAGTCTTGCAACATGAAAAATAAAAAGTAAGTCAAAAAGAAGACTAGAGCAGACATGTATTTTGAAAAATGCCTTTCATTACACCATTTTCCTCTGATGTTTATTATATTTGCCTACACCTTAACAAAAGACAGAAATATGTGAAGTAATATGAATTCATGATGAAGGTAGCAGAGGGAGATGAGTGAATTTAGCTGTTGCTGTTCACAACTGCAAAGAACAGCAGCTTTTCCTCCCTATTCAGTGCCTCTCTGGAATGGAAAAATCTGTCTCTAATTTTCCATTTACCTTCAGTGGTAGATTAGAAAACATTCCCAAGTGGTATTGTAAATCTTTGACCACACTCCTTAAGAAAGCTAAGGTTTCTTTTCTTTCAAAAATGAGTTACCCAATTTTACAGTGCAAAGAATTGATTTTGTCATACTCTCATATGTGCCTAATCTGAGGTATTTACAGATTGTGTAACAGGAATTAGTAGATTTCAAAATAACGATGAGAATGAGTTCCTAAATGAATCAAATGCTCAGCTTCATGAAATTATTTTGTAGACTACAGCTTGCTAGCACCGCCAAAGGCTGCTTCTTTTCTCAAAGGCATCACACACTCTCACACACTCCCTTTCCAGCAGAAAATTATAAGATTTGCTTGCACATAAGGAAGGGTCACTATGCAATTTCCTTTACTGTAATTTGAAATCCCGCAAATATAATTTCTCATCACACTCTAGGGAACATAACAGTTTTGGAAAAGTCCAAAGAAAAGGCAGAGCTGAAAAAGAAAAAAAAACCACAAAACCAACCCCCTTCTTTCCCCCCCCCCAAAAAACCCCCAACCCAACAGACACTAATTTCTGCAAAACAGTTTTCTGTGTTTTCTCCTCAAAAGGTAGGAACTACCACCAGGCTAGTTTGAGGGTTGGGGTTTTTTTTAATGAAAGAAACGAAGTTGTACAAATGCATACCTCTAGAATATTTTTGGGTCAGAATGGTTATTTGACATTCTTCTCAAAACCAAACATTTAATGTTTGAATCATATCTCCTATACATTAAATTTTCTTTGCTTGTCTACTGAAGCATAAGAACTACATAGTAATTCTAAAGCTCAAGTTATCACTATGCATAGAGTTTAATAATACTGATTCATAAGAAGCTTTAGCTTACATTCACAAACTTACAAGCAAGCCTGTTATCTATTTTTGAATGGCTGTCCTGAAAGACCTAAACATTATGTTTCAACAACACTGTACAATTAGAAGTTGTTCATTTTGAATTATTTCCAAATAATTACTCAGCAGCCAGCTAGTCATTCTGTGACAGGATGCTGTAACTCACTATTTTTAGTGAGTATATAATTTTAATGGGTAAAAAATCAGAACCCTCCTATGCAAGAGGGTTACACCAATTTGGTTATGTATTGGAAACTGCATTTTTGGCAGGTTAAAACTGAGAGAGAAGGTATAACCCAGCAAATATGGCCAGGCATCAAATGGGAAGACAGGGTGTCCTGTTTGGACTTCTTGTTCTTCATAATGGAACAAGGAAGATCATGTAACAAAGACAAAATGTATTTGTGGATGCGTACACGCTGGGCATCTTATGTCTTCTGAACATATAGTAAAGCACATGCTTTAGACAATGCTGGTCCAGCTTATCCTGTTTAAGACACGTATATGCTGCTGTCCACTATTTTGGCATCCAAAGGCTCTCAATCCCTCTTCTCAGAAGTCATGTTTATTAGAATAACTTGTCCAACAATCATGCTTTTGGGCAGTGAGGTCATTTCCATGCGTTAGGATTGCCATACTGTATCTGGAAAAATCATCTTACAATTTTCCCCAATGTATACTACATACAACACAGAAAAATGTGATCGGTGTCCATTTGATGGGGAAGGAGGGCAATGTGATAGTCTTTCCTGCCTTGTCTCTTCAGCAGTTAAAATGGGAACACACTGCAACTCCATGCCTACCTATGTGTGGATTTCCTCCTAAAAATATGAGGACAATGAAGAGGATGGTTTTATGGTTAGGTGTCAATCCAAAGATAAGCACCAAGAAACTAAGGCTGAAAGCATATCACAGACTTCTCCGAGATGATAACTGCAAGTACGAGGTGAGCACCTGGTGAGTTTGCTCACTTTAAGATCCTCTGAATCCACTACTATTTTGCACACATTCCTAAAGTGGGAATGGTGTTGGATACATGTATCTTTTGATTTGTAAGGGTGCTGGAGGCACGTGCAGCAATCAGTTATACCTGCTGATAGTTGCTTCAAATAGGAGATGAAGTGGACTTCTAGCAAGGAGACTGGGTGTAATCTTGCATGCACCTTTGTGAGACCTTTCAAGCAATACATGTTTTTCTGCAGTTGGTTTCTGTCATTGATTCATAGTATGCAAAAAAGCAGCTGGATTTCATAGAATCATAGAATCTTTAAGGTTGGAAAAGACTTCTCAGATCATCAAGTCCAACTGTCAATCCAACACTACCATTTCTATTTAGACCATGTCCCAAAGTGCCACGTCTACACACTTTTTGAACACCTCCAGGGATGGTGACTCCACCACCTCTCTGGGCAGGCTGTTCCAATGCCTGACCACACTTTCAGTAAGAAATTTTTCCTAATATCCAATCTAAACCTTCCCTGGAGCAATTTGAGGCCATTTCCTCTTGTCCTATCACTTGTTGCTTGGGAAAGGAGACCAACACCCACCTCACAACAACCTCCTTTCACGTAGTTGTAGAGAGCAATAAAGTCTCCCCTCACCTCCTCTTCTCCAGACTAAACAACCCCAGTTCCGTCAGCCACTCCTCATAAGACTTGTGCTTCAGACCCTTCACCAGCTTCATTGCCCTTGTCTGGACATGCTCCAGGGCCTCAATGTCCTTCTTGTACTAAGGGGTCCAAACTATTCAAACTATTCCATCCAGCACTATTCTGTCCAGAAACCTCCATCTTTGGAGGGAAACTGAATTGCTTAAGACACATATTAGCTTTATTTGTCCTTTAACTCAAGCTTCTTCTAATTCTCCTGATTTTCTTTGTTTGTGCATCTGCTGCAAGGAATACTAGTTCAGATTACCTCAGGGTTCTCCTTGCTCAAAAAATCATATAGCATTTTGGACCATTAGACCTTGTTTACAATATTCAGTCTTTCCAGTAGAACCCAAAACTTTGCAAAAACATGCATCAGAGCTGCAGTTTAGGAGAACATAAAACCACCATAAGCCTGTATGTGAGAACTGAGAGTGAAGCAAACAGTAATGACAGAGCTTCACAGTAATATGATGCCAATATTTTTCTTGATGTAAGCACATATAGCCTCTGGATCCCAGAATTATCTTCCATATCCGTTACTCCTGCTTTACGTCTTTGTATGGGACAGTTAGTCAATGGCCTATAAACCATTAAAATGAGGGATAGTCAAACATTCAGGAAATGGATGGCATGTCATGCTATACAGTGAAGATGACGGATCTTACTGCAGGGTTTCAGGAGTTCCCAAGTCCTTTTGGACCTAATTTGGATTCTTTCACTGGTGGAGGCACATTATTAAAATTTTAAACTTTGGCTTCTTTTCTCGTGCCCCTTCTTCTTACAGATGAATGCGGGGCAGGAGGAGTACTGCCTACAGTACTGAAGATGCATTTGTCCCCCACTCCCCAACCTCAATCAGCACAGCAACATGCTCTGCTTTGTCCTGGTTCTTTCCTAAAACTTCCTGAGATACTGTGTGCTTTTTTTGGCTATAGCTGAGCTCCGAACTGATCATTTTGCAGAATTTTTTTTTTTTTCCTGTTTTGTTTCAGGGTGCCAGAGACCGCATCACGCTGCCCACAAGTGCATTGTACGGAGCGCTGCAAAACAGCCAAGGGGGAAGGGCAATATATACCTCAGGATGGGCAGCTGTTTCATCTTCATGAAGAAGAAGAATCAGTGCTTCAAAACCCTTCCCTGAAGGGAGAAACGCTGTCTTTGTTCTCTTGGCTATAGGGAAGAAAACAGTGCAGGTACGCAAGCCGTGTCTCACTTGGAGACCATGCTTCCCTCAAAAGACTCCCTCCGCATTGCAATGTTTCTGACCACGGTCAAAATCTCTCCTCACCCACTCCAGTGAAAACGTGGACACACTCCACCATTTACATATGGGATGTTGTGGTGTTATGTGACACAGCCAGTTGTAGAAATGCACAATGAAATACTCAGAGCTTCCTTTTCATGCCTTTCTCCTTTGCAACATTTCCTTTAGCAGCAGGCAAGGTACAGAAGGGTAGCAGATCAGATACAAGAGCCAGGTGATCCCCTGGCTGATGAGGGGGTTTGCGTTGTCGTTACAGGCACCGGTGAGTGACTGAATCCCTGGTGTTTCAGAAAGAAGCCTGTCTGCTATTTTCTTTTCTCGCGTTTGAAGGAACTTCATAGTTTTTGACAGGTCTTAAAACTGTGCATATCTGCTGCCATGTAAGAAGCCTGCCTCTAATTTAGATAGATACAGCAGATAAATATTACCTCAGTAGGGTTTAGTAAAAGTCTTTCTTAAATCAACAGCTATGCAGTGTAGTTAGAACTATATGCATGCAGAGCAATTTTAGGCTTTTTGACATCCTCACAAAGCCAGTGGTGGATACCCACTTTCAGACTCTGAGAATGATTACATGATATCTTGGCAGGCCAAGATGACAGTATGCAGCTGGTAAGCTGTTTCTAGCTGTCATAATAGGTAGTGTTTGAAAAGGAAAAAACAAAGGCTTGCTTTAATGAGGCCTACAGCAGCAGCAAACTGAAGTTATAAACACATTTGCTGCTATTTTGAAATTTTCAGTGAACTTTTTTCTTACTTTACATTCCTTTTTTAAACACATTTTGCTGTCTGCCTTTATAACTTCAGCCACTGCTGTGTGCCGTCTTGTGTAAAACTTGCTGGGAGAGATTTAAGGGTTATTTTTTGTTTGTTTGTTTTTGGGGTGTTCTTTTTTATCTTTATCCCATGTCTCCTTTGAATTTTTCCTTGAAGAAAGAAACTGTTTCCTCTAAATACAACCATTTGGTTGAGTGTAAAAGTGTTAATTGGGGCATTTATTTACTCTACCGAATTAAATTCCACAGCGATTCTACACAGAGCTTCAGCAAATCCAGTATTTTTTCTTCTGAAAGCCTATGCAGGTGGCGTCAGTACTGGATATTCTGTTTACAAATCATTAATGAAGTGATTGTGGCTTTTTTCATTTGCTCACACTTTTGAACTGCTCAGAGCGACACATTCCTAAATAGGGAACACAAGAGTAGAGAGAAGCACACAATAGCCTTATTATGGGGGCCACACAAACACTGGTAGTGCTGAGGGTTTATATTAACCCAATCAATTAAAGATGTACGGAAAGAGTTCAGCTAGTAGGGGACTGGGAAAAAACGGTACACAGCAATGAGTTGCTAGGCATGCTAATCTGGACTCTGAAATTTTCGCTTAGTGCTATATCTGAGCTTTCTTCCTGCACAATAAAAGGTCCCTTTCAAAGCTGAGAGTCCTTAGCAGTGCAACCATTGGAAGTCACTGCATTCTCTGAATGAAATAAATGCCTTGCTTTAATTTCTATAAGGCTTGTGTAAATTTCCTTCAGTAGTAAACCATTAGAATTCCGAAGGAAAAATGCATATATTAGGCTATACTGTATCCCTATTGTGCACTAAACATCAACTCATGCTACTGATATGGAGTTTAAAAGCTTAAATAAAGTGCGGAGCTCCTGCTGGGCAAACAAGCTGAACTGGCCCAATGAAGTAACCTTTTTGTTAAGAATTCTCATTTGAATAAACAGCATGGTAGAACTGCTGAATGCAGATGGCTTAAGTGTTCGCGTTCTTCTGGAGGAAAAAATAAGTCTTAGTAGTTTTACTCTTTCATGAACGAAATCATGTGTTATGAAGGACAAGTTCCCCAATTTCTCACAGATTCTAAGGTAGAAATAAAAATAGTTAGTAGCTAAATAGCTCGTTTTAGAGATTGAATCAAGGTAAAACAAATACACAGATTTTATTCTGTAACTCTCCTGTTGTATGCTTGTCTATGCAAACACACATACACACACACATGCATACAGAAAGACACGGCTCCAAAAGCTATGGAAGGTCTCCAAGGACTAAATGAAAGCTCTGTGCCTAGGTTTTCCGTTATTTTTGTGTTCTGCACTCATCTGTGACACTTTTTGAATTGAATGCAATATCACGATCCTGTCAAGAGCTATGAAGGACTTAGTTTAGCATAGCACATAGTCTATGTGACTATGCTATAGTCTATGTTTATAGATGCTTTGCTTCAACTTTTATTGCATTCCCTATCGTTTGGTAGGTAGATATTTTCCTTCCTGTCAGCAGAATGCTGGTCCTGTTTGCCTCCTTCATCTCTGAAAGTGAGCAGGTGGTGGGAAACTCTACTGATCAGGCAAAGAGCTCATAGTGCCATCTCCATGGAATACAACTACTGAGAGATACAAACATTAATTTGGGATACCATTTAATGGGATGTCATTGTGCAAATGAAATTGAGAGTTGGGCAATAGATAGCCCATTCCCTGCATTTTATAGGAAGTGAATAAGCTATTAAATTTTGTATAATGCATCAACCAACTATTTCTACAGGCTTTCCTCTCCCCCCCCCCCANTTTCCCTCCCCCCCCCCCCCAATTATTACTGTTGGGTATCTACTTTTCTCAAAGATTCTTTAGCTCCACAAAGTGACTAATGTGCAAATCTGAAAGAGCAGGGAGGGGTAAAACAGTAAAATCATGTCAAAAACCTCTCTTTGAAAAGGTTTGCTGAATACAGACAATGTCTTGTATTTAAAAAAAAACAAAAAAACAAAACAAAACAAATGATGGTGAATTGTCAAAAGTTGTGGAGAAGAGAGGGAAAATTCTCTCTTGACAGTCAGGTAATCTGATTACACTTATATTAGGAAAGACCTTCTAAAAATCAGTATCTGTAAAACCAGATATCTGACTGTTGCAAAGGAAGAATGGGTACTGTGCACCAAAACTCTTAAGACAGAACTTTTCTCTAGCTGACTTGCTGCTGTTTGGTCCCATAAAGGTGAGATAAATTTCTACCATGTTGTAAATAGCAGTAGTCTTTATTTAACTGTTATTTTTCTGCTGATCTCACGGCACTTTAAATAGTTCTGTAGGTATATATATTTGAACTACACACAAAGTACTTTTTTCTCTCCCTTTTCTACAGAAAAAAAACAGACATAAGACTAATTGCAGTTGTTGGACTGCATATACAGAGAACGAGCAGTGAAATTATATCCGTAGCCAGGTGGGATAGTTTGTAAGCAGGGAAAGATATCCGAGGTCAGAAGAAAAACTTCGGACAAAAAAAAAATCTATCTTCATTTTTCTCATGAGAGTGTTTTCCTTCCCGATCTTTTTAAATGGTGAATTTCTGGTGATATTTTTCAGTTGAAGGCCACTATTGCAGGCCACCAGGCACAGAGAGCTGAACAGTGAATTCATAACAGTCACAACCACAAATGTATTTTCTACCAAGAGCAAAAATCTCACTAAATAAATATCCATATACTAATATTTTAAAGAAAAAAATTTATTAATTTCTATTGTAAACTTGGAAGAATAAGTGCACTCAATAAGCAATTTTGTTGGACCTTGTCATACTTCTGCTTAGAAATAGCAAGCCTAACAGGTCATTTATGGAATTATATATGTATTGAGATGTTAGTGTACCTTGCAATGTAGCTTGTCTCAAGCTCCTAATGTAAAAAGCATCCAAAAACTAAAAAATGAAAAAGCAAAACCCCAAAAATAATGGTTTAAACACTTTTATGCTATGAAATACTTCAAGTTCTGACTGTGTCATATATGGTACTTTAAACTCTATTACAGTCAGATTCGATCTGATTTACATCTACATTCACTTTCTATTTTTTTTTTTAATTTTTTTTTGTACAGGAACAAATACCAAACCAGGATTTGAAGAAACCTTACAGTGATGCTACTCAGCTTACTGGAAAAGTCTTTCTAGATGCTGTCTTGCCTGTCTCCCCTCTCCTGAACTGAAGGCAGCCCCAAGCTCTTTCAAGTCCCAACCTATCTTCAAACTGGTATGGCACGCTGTAATTTTACTGGCATACTTCGTCGAAAAGTTTTTATTCCCTGACCCTCAGTCTAATTATACCTTCCAGTTAAACAGCACAAGACAGGTTTTAGACCTCCTGTCTTCATCTGTGCCTAGTAGGGGACCAGATGCACACAACTGCTCTCTTCCTCTTTCTCCAAGTTCAGAACATATATTTAAAAAAATTTTGGCTCATTTTGCATTTGCTTTAAAAAACAGCAGTGACATAGGTCTACAAAAAGACTGAGGTATTCAGACATTGAAGGGTGGTAGGGCAGAACGTACACTGTTCAGCTTCCTGCTAGCTCTGGCAGCGTGCATATCCACTGCACTTGAATTACAGAAACACGTACTGGAGCGGGGTTCAAAGCTGAAGCCTTTTCCCTTTCAGGTGATAGTCCTAATCAGTGGGCAGCAGCCTCTCCCACAAATGTTCCCTTACCTGCTGGCCAAGGCACTTGCTTTGGAAGATCCAAATTGAAACTCTCTTAGACAAGACTTAGATCTCCCAAATAGAAAATAATATAGTCCCCAAGTTACAGTATGTATATGCTGATATATGCATAACTCCATTATAAGACTAAATGGTCTTAGATTTAAGATACAATACATCCTCTTTGGCATTTTTCTGGGGGGGTGTTGGTGACTCTGCTAACAAGGCTTACTGTCTATTTAGACATTTCTTTGGCCTAATACTGGTGCCTAATTCAGAGCTGTTAACTCTATTTTACATTAACAGACATGTAAAAGCAAGGCACCATGATACATAATAAGGTTTGTCCTATTTTCTTCACCCCAAGTCTGAATCTGATCAATCTAAGAATCAAAATTACTTAACTCTAATAACATGCTGAGGCATTTCAGGTAATTCAAAGAAATCCGAGAAATGGCTTGATTAAGGAAAAGTTTCTGATTCTAAGCTTAATTGGGGGGTCTTCGGTAAAAAAACAAAACAAAAACAAACAAAAACAAACTAGCAAGAAGGAAGCAGAGTTTTATTTTGAGGCTCAAGATGGGAATGCTGCCATATTCCACATCCTAAGAGATGCTTTGATTAGACTGAGCCATCCAGAAGGTCCTACATGACATGTCCCGGATCTTTAAAATGCTAGATATTTCCTTTCATGTGAAAATTCTGATTCTGCTGTCATCTTTTCCCGTATATATCCTTTTCCTATGCTTCTTCCTGATGTCTATACCTTTTCTTTCCTCTCTCTAAATACATTCCTCTCTTGTGATGCTACAATAACCAAAGGGACACTGAACTGGTCTGGCCATGCAAACAGAGAAGGAGGCTTTCAGATGCCAGTGTCTCAGGGAAAGAAATACAAAATGCTGCTTGGGAGACAAGAGCCATCTTTTGGAAGTTTTCCTGTGTTGATATATACAGGCAGAGAACTGTATGACAGCAGGACTCCTATGCAGGGCAAGCATTTCTTCTCTCTGGTAAGAAATATTCACTGTTTGTTGCATGTGTCTAAAGGGATATCAATTCCTTGTTGTTGTACACAGTTCTGCATTTCTAACCACTCAACCACACCTCATATTTCTAATTCCTTCCCTGTTTCTCTCTCAAACATGTCTGCTACCTCTTTCCATCAGGCTTTTCCCTGATACATATTCCTAGAACATTTGATCTAACAGGAACAATATGCAAAGTAGAATAAATTTGGACAACTCCTTCAATAGTAATGGATTTTACATAGCCCCTTGGTATGAAAGTGAATTGTATTAATGTCCTATAGAACTTGGGAAAATTCAAGTCTTATTACAAAGCTATCATTATTGAAGAGAAAGGAGAAAGATTTAATCTTAACTATACTGAAAAATACGGAAAACTTTCTGAAAATGCTTTATGAGTTACAAATTACTACAAATCAAACCATTCTGCACTAAAGGTTCACTTACAGATTTCCATGCCAGTTTAACCTGGAATAAATTTTGGAAAATGACACAAAAATGATTTTTTAATCAAAGTCATCTGACAAGTGGCCAGGACTGTTATGAGCAGAGTCAGACATCAAAGAAAAAAATGAAACACTTCACAAATCTGGCACTTTTGCAATTGCAGCTATAAGAAGACTCTCCAGAAAAACTGCCCTCTTCTTTCAATCCAGAAAGTGTTTTAACAGGAGAAGGAATGAAGTATCTGACCTTCCCCCAATCATTACTATGAAAAAAAAAAATCATTTTGCCACATGACTTGCATTGAGATGCAGCAAGGGTTCACTACAAATCTTTAAGCAGGGCAAAAGTTGGGTTCTATTATGGACTGAAAATTCTAGCCTGTTCTTGAGACTGTGGACAATTTAGGAAAACCAATATGATAAAGAAAGAGGATATCACCCTTTCACCTATGAATGAAATGAAACACCTCCTTCAGGACTGATGTCAGTCTACCAGCAGGATAACAGAGAATTTGTTGACAAATTAAAGGTAGTTTGGAGATAAGTGTGAAAATGTGCAGAGACCAAGACTTGGTATTATGTGGGAACTGAAGTCAAAATGGTACGTTAAAACTTCCTTGTTTAGATTTCATATTGACAAAGAAATATTCAAATCACTGATTTATTGAAAAATAAGTGAGTTGTACTAAAATAATTATTAAAATGTGTTGCAGCACAACAGCATGGATGTTTCCAGTGCAGCAGAGAAACTATGTTTGGGAAACTTCAAAAGTAACTTTCCTTTCCCTGTTTGGTTTCACGACGTGAAGCAGGAGGCTCATCGAACTTTCCCTCAGGAGGAAGAGACCAAAAAAATAAACAGCTACAGATGGAAGAAAGAAGTTCAGAAATGTGACAGTGACATGTAAAATGGCGATTTATCTGAACACATGATTTTTTTCTTGTATCCTGGCAAAAAACTGTATTAATAGTGAAATTATTTCAAGGGATCCTAAGGGAGGATTAAACCAATTAATTAGGTAAATAACAGGGACCAAATCCTAAATTAATTTTAATAAGAAACTATTTTTTCTTCTAACAGTCATGTTAATTCATGTGTTGTGATGAAGAGCAAATTCAAGAGGCCCGTGGAATTTCCTATCCAATGAGAAAATGGAAAAAGAGACATGAAATTGGATGAAAAACAGTTCACGAAGTTTTAGTCTCTAAGCCAGTCTCCCAGCCAACCTGGCGGAAGCCCCATTACTTGACATACAAGCAGCTCAGTTTCAGCAGATTCTCAGACCTGAGAAGCAATACTATCAAACTTTCTGATGTACCTCTCTGCCAGCACAGGGATTTACCTTTAAAAATTACGTCATACATTTGGCTTGAAATTTCTCATCCAAAAATGAGGTGGCCTTTAAGACATAACTGACTCTAGCTGACATGTGCTGCCTGGTATGAAATTAAGGAGTTCTCTTTCCACCACACCTTTTCTATTTCTGAAAACTCTATCACTTGTTACCAAGCATCCCATAACTGTGTTTCTAACAAAGGTTACACTGATATTTCTGTCCAGCTACATGTCCTGCAGGGCTGTTCTGCGGTCTTCCGATCAGTAAAAATGTAATAACATTTTCACATAGTCAATATTTAATTCTGTAAATGCAACTGGTAGTTGTAATCTAGGTTATTAACCACACAGTGATTTATGATGGAGGGCAGACAGTGGAGGGGTGCAGAGCACTAGGAAGGTCCTCTGGTGACAATAAAAACGTTATAAATTTCATAGCTCTGCCTGAGAAATGTATTTATATCCTATATTAAGAATAGCTTTTTATAAATTTTAATGATCCATGTTATTAATGGTGCTGTCATCATTACTCCCTGTGCAAGACTGCAGTCTTTTTTTCCCTCTTATACTTTTCCATCAGCTGAAGGTCTTATATTTTTTAAAAAGCTCTTATTAGCAGTTTGCCAAAAAATCTTTAAGAGTTATAAGTCTATCTTTGTTTCATTGGACTGCAAAGACTGCAAGGAATAGTTTGCATAAAGTTTTACGGCCAAGGCAAATGTTGGGCTAATTGGACAGAAAACAATTGCTTCTCTATCATGTTTACAAAGCCTAAGTCAATACACAGGAATAAAACTAGCACCATATCAAAAAGAGGAATTTATACATTAAAATTGTTCTTCAATAGTGTAGTATACAGTGTTAGGTCACTAGAAGATAGACAGCTATGTATCAAAGATCTGATATAAATACATATGGTACCAAGGACTCCACGTACAGTGAAAGAGACAGTAGTAGTATTTACAAAACCCCCACATTTTTACTTGTTTGACATTATTCTAGAATGCTCTGTCACATCTGGCCAAGTTTGCCAAGGGAAGGTGGTTTATGGCACTGCCTGATGTTTGTGTAACTTTCCCGTTTATCTGAGCTTTGTATCTGAGTGGAAGCAGCCCCATTTCAGCTCTGAGCACTTCTTGTTAGACACCTCTAAAAGCAGAAGCAGACTCCTACAGCAGCCACCTGCTTTGCCTCTCTCAGGGATGGAAGCAGTTTTTTTTAAGATGGTCAGAAGTGAGACGGTAGCCAGCATCCCTCCCACCATAGGAAGCCAACAGAATAAAAGTGGTACACAAACATCTGGTCTGTGCATAACGACGGAAGGGATGGAGTTCTGGTAGATGCATTCAGTAGTGAAGAAACACAGCCGTATAGGATTGCCTGTGTAAGTCACAAGAATAGGTAGTTTTAATCATAAAATTGTAAAAACAAACCAGGGCCATATGGGCTATCAAGCACTCTGATGCTTTGGTGATGGCAGCTGTACAGTTCAGGCAGATATATTAAAGAAGCTTTGTGAATTGCAGCAAGGTCCTGTGGTATCATATCTATGCTGTTTAGTTCCAAAATATTCACCAAAAAGGAACAATGAACACTATCATTGCAAACGGGATGAGGTTCAATGTGGCAAAGTGCCGGGTCCTGCACTTTGGCCACAACAACCCCAGGCAGCGCTACAGGCTGGGGGCGGGGTGGCTGGAAAGCGGTGTGGAGGAGAAGGAACTGGGGGTGCTGACTGATGCTCGCCTGGACATGAGCCGGCAGTGTGCCCAGGTGGCCAAGAAGGCCAAC
>VWZZ01003014.1:401251-412215 GCA_013399095.1 Psophia crepitans
AAGCCCTGGAGCGTGTCCAGAGAAGGGCAACGAAACTGGTGAAGGGGCTGGAGCCCAGGTCTTATGAGGAGCGGCTGAAGGAACTGGGCTTGTTTAGTCTGGAGAAGAGGAGGCTGAGGGGAGACCTTATTGCCCTCTACAACTACCTGAAAGGAAGTTGTGGCGAGCTGGGGGTCGGCCTCTTCTTGCAGATAACTAGTGACAGGACTAGGGGGAACGGCTGCAAGTTGCGCCAGGGGAGGTTCAGGTTGGAGATGAGGAGAAATTTCTTCTCTGAATGGGTGGTTGGGCATTGGAACAGGTTGCCCAGGGAGGTGGTGGAGTCACTGTCCCTGCGGGTGTTTAAGGAAAGGTTGGATGTGGTACTTAGGGACGTGGTTAAGTGGTTAATAGGTGGTGTGGGGACGGTTGGACTGGATGATCCTTGAGGTCTCTTCCAACTTTAATGATTCTATGATTCTCCCTGGGTCTTACTGTAACCACCAGCTTATATATACTGTGTTCTTGGACAGGAATTCTCTGTGTTCTGTCTCACACTGATTACCCTTTTCTCCAAAGAATCTAAGATTTTCTGTCCCTTTTACCAGGCTAACAAAGCCTGGAACACTGAGGAATATCACTTCTTGCTGTCCATCCTTGCAGAGAAATGGTGTCTAGCAGCTGTCTTAGGGGGAACTACAGTTAAATGTTCCATTCAAACAGGGCTCTGGGAGTCTCACTGAAACCTTGCCTTCACCCTCACCCTTGCAGCCTTCCATGCCCTATCCTGTCCTGCCCTCCTGTACCATTTAAGCTCACTTCCCTTCAGTCTCTTTTTTTTTTTCCTTTTTGGTCATTTATTCCTCCTCCCATTTCCCTATACACTGTAACTGTTCTAACTGCAATGGAAATAACAAAGCTCTTCACATTTGTCAAATGACTTGGCTGCTGTGGTTTTCTGTGTAATTCTCTTCCATTTTATCTGCCTTGTCGTTTCAGATAACAAACATTTTTCTGCAAGGAATATGACTATATTTGCTAAGAAAGCAGTTACACTGCTTTGGGTTCTGCCACAACCTAAATCATTATCACTATCTTTCTTGAAAGAATTTTACAGATACATATATGTGTACATACACATATACATGCACATGCATATTTTCAAGCCTCAAAGGCCCTTCCTTTATTTATGAAAATGAAACTCTGGGGTGACTTCCAGAAACTACACAAGAAACAGATGAAGAGTGCCAGATCCCACACTGGCAAGTGAAAAAGGACAGCCACAAATCCTCATCCTACCATTAGAATGATGGAGAAGTTTCAAGACAAAGAAAGAACAACTGAACTGAGCTACTTACTCACACACACTGAGCACTTTTTATAGTTAATGTAATTGTTTGGAGTTTTGATTTTCTTTAAAATATGTGGCTAGAAAGAATAGTGAAAATGACAAATACAAGAAAGAACTGACTGTATTAATCAAAGAGGAAAGATCTGGAAAAGAAAAAGGCAGCCTGACCATAAAAACCTTGTGGTGGTCCAGAAGGACCCAGCAGATTCTGTGATGAATCTCCCTTTGACTCTGCTGGGATCCCCACAATATTCCAAGGAACAAGAAATGGAAGAGATTTTAAAATGACCAGTGGACAAACAAACACATCAGCTGTGTGCTCCACCTAATATCATCTATTTCTTTCTCTGCACTGGATTGCTGAAATCCATTTAAGTCCCAATTCTGCAGATACACGCTTAACATTATGCAAGTACTGAGATCCACTGGAGTCTGAAATACTGTATTTACCGATAAACTAAATTACACACAGTAAAAGCAAGATCAGGACTTGCAGCTGTAAGCTCTTTACAGCAACCCAGCCCTTAAAAATCTGTATTAAGGAGCAGGACTAGGATAACTCCTTCGAATTTCATTCCCACCATTTGTAATTCCTACTTCATCCTAAGATGCATTTTATAAACAAAATAGCAATGATAAAAAAAAAAGAATTTTGCAAGGTGTTTAGCATCTCTCTCTAATACCACTCTGCCCAGCTTCCAAGGGCATTTAAGACTTACTGAGAATTTATCTACTGCTTCCACTTTCCTGGTCATATACATGTGACAGTCCTCTTCCAGCACAAGCAGTAGAGTTTGGAGGTAGAATAACCACTGAAGAAATGTGAGAGACAACCCTCCCTTCTACAGTCACAGACCCAGATAAATAAGAAAGTAATAGAGCTTACTGACTACTGTCGTTTCATTCATCTTGAATGTTCTGCCAGTATTAACCAGTTGCTGTATAGATCTGTGTAGGAATCGATCAATGCATTGGCAGTCCTGCAATCTGTCATCCAATTGGAAATGTTATAGTTCAAGTGAAAGGCATCCCAGGAATTCCTGAGTTTAAATCTAATGGGAGAGCAGGAAAATGCAAAATTTGCCATTAAAAATCAAAATTTCTGCTCAGTCTGAGTTTCTCAGACATAAAGTAGTTCTACTTACATTTAAAATTTTTTTATTCCAGCAAGTGGGGTTTTTTAATTATTATTCTATGTACAGAATTTAGAGATTTACAGAATACTTATCTGCCTGTTAAAAAATATTTAAAAAGATGGAAACTAGTCAACACATCAATCCCAAACATGGCAGTGACCTCATTCATATCAAGTCAGACATCAGTATACACCTGAATTCCAGGACAGATATGTCTGAATTATCTACTGCTTCTTCATATTGTTTTCTACCAAAGAAACCTCATGTTATTTATTTCAAATAAGAATGAACAGTTACCTTTGTTATAATAATAAAACAAGAACCTTTCAACTTTACATAATCTGAACTTTCCAGGAAAAAAAAACACAGATGTGCAAAAACCAATCTTAAAAATTTACTTTTTTCTTGACTATTTTTTCTCTCTTTATGATATAAATATACTGTCTTATCACTGAAAAAGAAACATACTGACTTTTCAAAGTCTAATCAACTTTTTTTTAAAATTATTATTACATAAACAACTTAAAGCCTCACAGAATATGTGAATATTCTTCAGTAGGAGAAGAACTGGATCTTGCTTTTGCAAATCTGTAGCAAATTCTACCAGGGCAAGAGCACTCCACAGCTCATGCCACAACTCTGCAACTGTAATCATCCAAATCGAGGAAAACACATTGGTTCAGCAAGGTAAAAGTGCCTACCTGCTTCTCAGCTAACACGCATTCAGACCTAGCCACGTTGCAAGCCATGAACAACCACAGTGAGAAAGCACTGAGATAAGAAACAATTCTAAACTAACTATTACAAGCAATTAATTTATACTCAAACCAACCTTGCACTGATCTTAAAGAAACTTTGCAGCAAATAAATGTGAAGTCTGATTCAGCTCTCAGAGCAGACTAAGGCGGAATATAATCTCTCAAATCAAGGGATTCGTATCAGTGAAATCAAGCACAAAGGTGAAAAGAATCAGTAATGATTAGCAGTGTCTAAAAACAAATATTTGAGAAATTTCTGAGAATGGGCTCAGAAGATACATTCTTTTGGCTACACTGAATACACATGTGCAGTTACATCAGTCATTAAAACTCAACATTCTTACGGTTTGTAGCAAAGCATGGAATTTGGTGGGACTGTTGCAGGTTTACCTTCTGCTCCTCCTAGAAAGACTCACCCAAACACGATCTCTGGAAACTTCAACTTGCATAGATGTAAAAAAGCTCATGCCCTCAGCAGCTCATCTCCCCTGAGCATCCTTCAGCTCCTCGCAATCCCTACATGGGAAGAAGCTAGCACACATATCAGGTTTACAGAGCAATTATTCACATTTCATTTCAGACTGTGGGAGCAGAGTTTAGGAGGCAAGCCTATCTGGAGAAAGTGAGAAAAGTATCAGAATCACAGAATCACAGGATCACAGAATATTAGAGGTTGGAAGGGACCTCGAAAGATCATCTAGTCCAACCCCCCTGCCAGGGCAGGACCACCTAGAGTACATCACACAGGAACGTGTCCAGTGGGGTTTTGAATGTCTCCAAAGAAGGAGACTCCACAACCTCTCTGGGCAGCCTGTTCCAGTGCTCTGTCACTCTCACAGCGAAAAAGTTTTTCCTCATGTTAACCCAGAACCGACTATGCTCCAGCTTGCACCCGTTGCCCCTTGTCTTATCGCTTAATGACACCGAGAAGAGCCTGGCTCCATCTTCCCGACACTCACCCTTAGCATATTTAGAAACATTGATGAGGTCACCCCTCAGCCTCCTCTTCTCCAAGCTAAAGAGACCCAGCTCCCTCAGCCTTTCCTCATAAGGGAGATGTCCCACTCCCTTGATCATCTTTGTGGCTCTGAGCAAAAGCCTGGCATGCGAACAGATCACAGGAACAGCGAGAAACATTGGTTTGGGACTTTTGGCCCAGAGTTTCTTCACTGGGTAAGGGCTCAGATCTCAGGACAAGGTGAGGCTATAAGCTGGTATTTGTCAGTAGCCAGTACCAAATAAAACTGCTTATTGAAAGAGGTACTATTCTTTTAACATTTTTGTTGCCATTGTTGTTAAAAACAGCCCACCAATCTGTGGGCAAACCACCCATAGCCATATAATTAACATTTACTATAAAATGAGTCAAAACATGCACACATTACTTTTGCCTATATGATTTAGCTTTATAATATTTTCAGATCTCAAAAGCAGATCTACAGTCCCTGCAATTCCAGCAAAGTAATTTTGCAACTTGGCCATGAGTTGTATTTACTCACTCGGAGGCATGCTCTTTCTATAAAGAGCAGAACTATGGAGGATAATCAGCTCTGCCACATAAAGAGATTCTGAACTTATCTTGAAGGCAGAATCCATTTTTCTAGCTTGGTATCTGGTTTTTTTTTTCTGCATTGGGACTTCTCCTGTAGAGTAACAACTCTTATTACCACAGGAACATAACAGCTTCAGAAAGCCTTGTGCTGGATCAGCTGCAATGGGGAAGCTACTGACTGCAAAAGCAGCTCTGCTTCAGAATAGAAGAATCTGAATAAAATGTAGCTGTGATTTTTTTTTCCTTGCATTGATTCTTTTAGACTTCATTTGTTTCTGCAACCATTCTATTACAGTAGTTGCAGAATTGCCTGAATGACAACTAGAGTGTGAGCAGCAGGATGATAACCCATCATAACTGGCAGAAGTGACTATCACTATTCAGTGATTATCTGAATGTTTTGTAATATCCACAAAATGAATGACGCAACTTTTAATTACTATTATTTGCATCTACAAGCAAACCAATTGCAAGTATGACCAATTTAAATCTACATAATGGATCCTCCCTAAAAGATATTTAGAATAGTTAATATACTTGTGAGAACATGGTCTCCTGATAATTATGACATTTGGTCCTTGGTATTAGATAACATAAGGAAACAAAAAGGTTTAGAAACCACTGCCTTCCATGTACTCTATAGGTGTATACAAAGCTGAGGAAATAATTTAACAGATCTCTGGTACTCCGGATGTAATTATTTATCTGTCTTTTCAGTATCACAATAATGATGTAGTTCATCAAAGTACATGAGTCAATGAAGGAAGTCTTACAACATCATTGGTAGGCTACGTCAGAAATCATCTTTGTTGATCAGAAACACTGGGCTAACAGAGAAACTCACAAAAAAAGTGTGATTTTAAAGACATGTTTAAGCCTTGTAAACATCTCTGAGAAACACCAGTGCCTGTCTGATACCACCCTCTTATTCCTATATGAAGTCTCGGGCAATTCTCCTAAGAATTTAAGAAAAGAATACAACAATTGGTGCACTAGGTCAGACCAGAGGCACAAATTATATCTGGTCTCTCATAGGAACAAGAAATGGATGCTTAAGCACAACAGAATAGCAACTGCACAGTGGTACTTCTCACAAATACCACTACAGCTTTGAACAATTTGCAACATGAGCCTTCTGAGCTGGGGGTGGTATCCTTATACTAAACAATCTTTTTCATTTTCATTCCTTTTTTCACTCTTTTTATTCACTCATCTGTTCACCTCTTGAATTCTTGTAAATATTTTAGCACTAATACCATACTCAGGTTGAAGTTCCTCAGACTAGATATATGTTGTGACAACAACATGGACATTTGCACCATTTCTTTTGAAGAGGTCGCAGGCCATTTTAAGTTGACAGTCCCTAAATCTTGTATTGGAAAAATAAGCAAATAACCACCCCTTTTTCGCCTTCTCCAGGCTTTCATAGACGTCCTTTAGGTCCTCTTTCAAGGCTCCTCCTTTTCTCTGAGCTTAAGAGTCCCACCCAATTAAGCTGCTCCTTATGCAGAACTATTTCCAGTATTTGATATTTTTGGAAATGTGGAGAGCTAACAGAAAGAATCGGACAGTTCAAAGTGTCCAAGATGTAGGGCATCCACATGTGTATTTACACAATGGTGTGATGTTTTGTGTTTATACATTGTGTTCTTTTTCTGCTAAGCCCTTATGTTTGATTAGGACAATGGTTGAGTAGCGCACTACTGACCACTGAGCAGGCATTTCACAGAACTATGCTGTAAATCCAAAATCTCATTCTAGAAATGTAATGGTCATCCCAGAGCCGACACTCACAATGTATACAACATTAGGACTTTCCACATCGTTAATTGTCCCTGAGAAGTGAGCAAGAGCAGTAACATTCTTCATTCATCACAAGCCATTCTGCCTACACCACTTAGATTATTCCAATGGCTTCTGAAGGATAGACACATTTTTAATTCATTTATATTGTAGGGGATAGATCATCTTCAGAAACCTGTACCCATCGTCATTAATGTGCTTTGGAACTGGCTTTGGTTTATAGGGGTGTTGAGGTGGGTAGCATATTCATTTAGTATTCCAGTCAATGATAAAAAAAAGTGAATAGAAGAAGATGAGATTTGGGCCTCATTCTGAAGAGAGAAGACTGTGTTATGAGAAAACAGAGTATCTTCTTCTGCGTATTCACTCAGCTGCTACCATCAGCTATGGAGCATGTACGAACAAGATCTGTTTTTCAAATAAACCTAGAGAAGAAGACATGAGGAAAGCATTATGGACAGATAAAGACTGTTGAATCCTAGCCTGAATTTTCTTCTCCTAAAAACAGGTAAGTCCAAACAAATTCTACAGCACTTGGAAATAATGGTTGTGGATGTTACCTGGCTGTGGCTGTTATCCACCTGGACTTCAGTAAAGCCTTCGACACGGTCTCCCACAGCATCCTCCCAGAGAAGCTGGTGGCTCATGGCTTATACAGGTGCACTATGCACTGGGTAAAAAACTGGCTGGATGGACAAGCCCAGGGAGTTGTGATGAACAGAGTTAAATCCAGCTGGTGGCTGGTCACAAGTGATGTTCCCCAGGGATCAGTCTTGGGGTCGGTCTTGTTTAACATTTTTATCAATGATTTGGATGAGGGGATTGAGTGCATCCGCAGTAAGTTTGCACATGACACGAACTTGGTTGGGAGTGTCGATCTGCTCGAGGGTAGGAAGGCTCTACAGAGGGACCTGGACAGGTTGGATCGCTGGGCAGAGGTCGACGGGATGAGGTTTAATGTGGCAAAGTGCCCGGTCCTGCACTTTGGCCACAACAACCGCAGGCAGCACTACAGGCTGGGGGCAGGGTGGCTGGAAAGCTCTACAGAGGAAAAGGACCTGGGGGTTTTGGTTGACGCTCGCCTGGACATGAGCCGGCAGTGTGCTCAGGTGGCCAAGAAGGCCAACGGCATCCTGGCTTGTATCAGGAATAGTGTAGCCAGCAGGAGTAGGGAGGTGATCATCCCCCTGTACTCAGACCCTGGTGAGGCCGCACCTCGAGTCCTATGTCCAGTTTTGGGCCCCACACTACAAGAAGGACACTGAGGTCCTGGAACATGTTCAGACAAGGGCAACGAAGCTGGTGATGGGTCTGAAGCACAGGTCTTATGAGGAGCAGCTGAGGGAACTAGGGATGTTTAGCCCAGAGAAGAGGAGGCTGAGGGGAGACCGCTCTCTGCAACTACCTTAAAGGAGGTTGTGGTGAGGCAGGTGTTGGTCTCTCCTCCCAAGCAACAAGTGATAGGACAAAAGGAAATGGCATCAAACTGCCCCAGGGGAGGTTTATGTTGGATATTAGGAAAAATTTCTTACTGAAAGGGTGATCAGGCATTGGAACAGGCTCCCCAGGGAGGTGGTGGAGTCATTGTCCCTGGAGGTGTTCAAAAAGTGTGTAGACGTGGCACTTTGAGACATGGTTTAGTAGACATGGTAGTGTTGGTTTGACAGTTGGACTTAATGATCCTAGAGGTCTTTTCCAAACTTAAAGATTCTACGATTCTATGATGCTCTACTTTCTCTGCATTAGCCACTTTCTAAAAGTAATACTTGTAGGAGATCAACTAAATGGTAAATAAACTACATTAGTTCTTTGCCAATATTATTGTTTTGAAAATATTTTGAAAATTTGCTAATCCTTACATGCCTCCCATACATGTGGATGTATACATGATGTGCATGTGTTGTCTTGTTAAGACACAGAGCAGAAAGTATTTGCCTATGTTAAATGTATCATTTAAGTTTACCAAACTGCCCTCAGGACTTTTTCCTGCTGAACTGTTTCAAACCTCTGTTATTTTCTGACAAATGTCTCAGACGAAAAATGCAAACTTCCTCAAAATATCTCTGAAATAATCATTATAACGCTGACAAAAACAAGGTAAGATAAAATGCTAAGATTTGTTCCTTGCTCAGCCATGGCTTAATATCCCATGTTGCACAGGATGAGAACAACTTCTGAATAGTTAATTGTAAACACTCAAAAACATTTCCAAAACAATATTGCTGCAATACATAGAGCAGAGTACACAACTGTGTTCAGGCTTATTCATTGCTCAAGAACCAGAGAGGAATACACTAAGGATACAGCTATTTTTCTTGGTCCTAGAATAATTATTATAGCTGATAATAACTCCTTATTATAATTGCACCTGAGTAATTATCGAGGTCACAGACACATTGAACAAAGCATTGTATGAACACAGAAAAGCTGCCCGTATTTTAAACAGCTTACAATTAAATTAAACAAGACATATGAAAACGACAGGAAGGAATGAAATTCACAAACTGAACAGCATGCTTGCAACAAATGCCAACCCATAACTGCTTTTCTTGGGGGGAATGGGAGGCCATTAAGCACAGAGACGTCATATGGAAAGAAAAGAATGGAAACCAAAGAAAAGGTAGGACCAGTAGTGACTGAATGTAGCTGAGGTGAAGGACACAATATAGTTAGAAATAAATTCAAGAAAGGGCAGGGACACCCAAATCAGAACTGTAAAAGTTTTGCTGTGGCTACATCCACACACACGCACATTAGGGCACCGTAAAGCTGACCCTGTGAAAATGGCCTAAGCTGAATTGCTCTCACACTTTCACATGATGGGGGGTTCGGGCATGCCCAGCCTGGCACAAGCACACGGCCCCCCACACAAAGGGCGAGACAGGCTCCTTGGGCTACCCCGTAGACAAAAGTCGGTCATGCCTTCTGGCAGAAACAGAAAGGAAGGGGAAAATGTGAGCAAGGAACTGGGATCCATGGGGAGGATCCATGGGTAGCAGCCTCGCATAACATCCCTACTCTCAGTGCCCACCATATCCTGAATTCACTAGATTGCATTCTCTCCCATACCCATCTCCTTCCTCAAAGGCCAGGCATGGCCCAAACCAAGGAGCAAAAAGCATTTGTGACCAAAGAGGCTGGCGCAAGTGCTCTGTATTTTTCCAGTTATGTCCATGCAAGGTCAGAAATGGCACTAAGCAACCTGAGACACACTATTTCAGTAAGGCCACCCTGGAAAGCTGTCCTTCAGAAAGGCAGCAAAAAGGGCTCAGCTGGCCCAGTCTTCAGCATGCAGTGATGTTTATGGCATGGACAGAGACATTTTTAGTTTGAGCCAAGTGCCAAGTTTTTTTCTGAGTCTTGGCCAGCTTCCTGAAAGACTATTTCTCAGACCAAACTTCTGACCTTGAGAAACCAAGTCCATAACAAAAGCACCAGCTTAAACTTAATCCTTCCAGGGCTGTGGGCTTTGCAATGTCTGAGAGACACACAGACTTCACATTGCAGGATTCTGAATCTTGTACATCACAAGGATAGTTCTGGAGCCTAAAAAGCCCCACTGCTGTTTGGTTTTTATTTGCTTTTTGAGTGTTATTACACAGGCTGGCTGCTCAGATACACAGATCAGTAAGGCCAGTACCTATTCATAGTGGGACAGGAAAACTGTGTATCTGAGCAGGCACCTGAAGACGCCTCATAGGGTAGCCTGCAGCACATATGACAGGTTCAGGTGAGCATGCACCAGAAAGGCAGACTGGGCCCCAAGCAAGGGAACAAGATCTACCTTCGTTTATTAAGAAAATCTGAATTGCCTGATGACATTATTCATGATGACAAGCTGTCACTGTTGGAATAGGAACACTATTGTATATGAAATATAATGAGCTTAGGTTGGGAGGAGGTGGGCAGTGATGTAGGAGTGTTCATCCCAGTAGATTTTTGTGTCTGTGGTCCACTTCTGCCTGATCAACCTCATCTCCTTCTAAGACCAGGTGACCCGCCTGGTGGATGAGGGAAAGGCTGTTGATGTAGTCTACGTAGACTTCAGCAAAGCCTTTGACACGGTCTCCCACAGCATTCTCCTGGAGAAGCTGGCGGCCCATCGCCTGGACAGGTACACTGCTCGCTGGGTTCAAAACTGGCTGGATGGCCGGGCCCAGAGCGTGGTGGTGAATGGAGTGAAATCCAACTGGCAACCGGTCGTGAGTGGTGTTCCCCAGGGGTCGGTGCTGGGGCCCATCCTCTTCAACATCTTTCTTGATGATTTGGATGAGGGAATTGAGTGCATCCACAGTAAGTTTGCAGACGACACCAAGTTGGGGGGAAGTGTCGATCTGCTCGAGGGTAGGAAGGCTCTGCAGAGGGACCTGGACAGGTTGGATCGC